>SSNR01000138.1:1615810-1648665 GCA_006937965.1 Callopanchax toddi | reverse complement strand
CCCCCCCCCCCCCCCCCAAACGATTTCTACAAATACAGAACAAACTCTCATATATTTGTGTAGTAGAGGAAATTTAAAAACAGGAACATTATTTTTTTAAATGTTCTGTTTTAGTGTTAAAATGCCAACATTTTTTAAAAAGTAGTCCTTTATTTTATAATGTAACCAACTAGATTTATTGTCTTTGTGAGCTTCAAGTGTGTTTTGTGTCTTGAAAAATGTATTTAGTGGTGAAGAAGGACTATTATAGTTCAATTACAGCAAAAGTGATTAAAAAACAAAATGTGTCAGGGTTTTGCTTTAAAGTAAATCCAAATCAAGTCTTTCTCTTTAAAAGTTGCACTTCATTCCACAAAAAAACCCCAAAATATCATATCAACCTCCCTGCATCCTTGTAGGTCCGGTTGGCATGGTAACCAAGGACTGCTACCTTCGGATCTCCTCCTTCTGCCACATCAACACATTTTATCATCCCTACATGTCTGTTCCTGACCCACATGTTTTAATCTTATCCGTAGCTGCTGATGCAGCATTTTAAAAACTATAATCTTCATAAAATGTTTATAAGTTATTTTAAAACTTTACACTGCACATGCATTCAAATATGGACACTTGCCATATAAAGGTTTAAGATGCAAAAGAAGAAAGAAAGAAGTCATTATTGATTGTATTTTGTCAACAAAAGCAAGAAGTCATCTGCAATTTTTATTTCATCTTTTTGCTTCTTGCTTCTCAGAAACCCAGCAGCTGGTGAATCTTTCAACCCGATGGAGCTCCTTGTCACCAACATCAGCACCCAGACCCTCCTGCCACCACCTGCTCCAGACCAGACCAACTGCAGCACCCAGGATCAGCAGTGGGGGTCGCCACATCTGCACAGGTTGGCCCACCTGGACATGCAGCTGTACCAGGACTTCCACCCAGTCTGGGTGTCTCTGATGGTAGGTGAAGCTGCTCAGGAGCCTGACTCTTTGAAATCAGGTGAATCTATGTCTCCTCTTGGTTGCAGGTGTGTAACTGTCTGATGTTGGTGGTCGGGGTCGTCCTCAACAGTTTGGCCCTCTATGTGTTCTGTGGGGCCTCCACTCAGGCCTCAGCCTCAGTGGTTTACACCATAAACCTGGCTGTAGCCGACCTGCTGGTGGCGCTGTCGCTGTCCGCTCGCATCGCCCTGTATCACAGCGGAGGCAGCTGTATGGCCTGCTCCTACGTCCACACCTTCAGCTACTTTGTCAACATGTACTGTAGCATCCTTTTCCTGACCAGGTGGGAGGAGCCAGACTCCACAAATCAAATCCTCTCTATGGAAGTCCAGAAAGGCAAGCAGAGGGGAAAAGGTTGTCCCATTTTCTAAGTCTGACACAAATTTTTTAATTGACTTTTATAACTTATAATCAGATAAAAATGAAATATAAACTACAATTTTTTTTGTAACCTCGAAGTGCAAACAGATTTTCATTTTCAAATTTTGTCCCCCCCCCCCCCCAACATGTTCATATGTATATAAAATAGAACCTTAAAACTCTTTCATTGCTTGCCGTTCTGTTCCGTTCACATCGTGCTGCTACATTTACTTTACCTGTCGTTCTGTCAGCATCTGCGTGGACCGCTACCTCGCTGTCGTCCAGGTGTCCAGCACTCTTCATCGATGGAGGACAACAGGAGCAGCAAAGTGTGTCAGCGCCACCGTGTGGCTGGTTGCTGTTGTGGTCACATATTCCTTTCAGGTAAAGACTCGCCTCAATTCACCAGAGGTTAAACATAAAACACAAGATGACTGGTACATGTTTATAAACTGTTTGGATCGTTGAATAATCATCATATATCTTAGAAATGTGTTAAACAATTTTTTAAATAGTTTTTAAAGGCATACTTTGCAACTTTTTCATATTTAAAATTTTGTCCTTGAGCTAGTACGTGCTAATGTGACCCTTTACAAGGTTAATGAAAAGTCACTATAGCCCCCTCTGGTGCTTAGATCCGGAATACCACGATTGCAACTTCTCATTCTCCGGTCTGGTGTCCTGAAGTTTCACAAAGCCACGCATCTCGCGAGGGTTAGGCTAACCCAAAGTGGCTAGCTGTTATGCTAGCACCACAGTGTTTTTAGCTCATGATTCCTGCTTTTTTAAAATCTCTCCCTGCTTGAACACAGCTGATTTCTTTGAAGGAGTAAATAACCACTCCTATAGAAAGCAATGAAGGTTCTGATTTTTACGGCAGTGATTTAAATCGGACACCAGGGGGTGCCAAAACAAGCAAAACTAAGTAATAAATTATCGGTATTCACAAACCAGCTTTAATGCTTTTTCAAACTTCTATTTTTTTCTTGCATAGGTGCATCGATGTATATAACTTAGTACACATTAAAATAATACTAAATATATTTTATAAATCTGAAGGAATTTTTTATTCTGACTTTTCAGGTGTGTTTTATTTGTTTACTTCTTTTTTAAATTAAAATCTGCATAAAGATCAACAGATTCGACCTTTTTCTTATAGCATAACAAGTTTTCTTGGCTGGTTTTAAATTTTCCACTTTTATAGAGCTCTGATTTCCAATCAAGAGTTTATTCCTATTTATCTTTAAAAACTATATTTAATGTGTTTTCTAATGATTATGTGATTAAATTAAAATCTTTATGTAGAAAAAAAATCTACAAAATATCTACAGGTTTTGTTTCTTGGTCACATTTAATCTAATTATCCAGTAAATTGGACAGAATTTTTAAAAATAAAACCAAATGAAAAATAATTACAGTGTATCCCCTTCGTATAGTTTGCAGCTGAGTTCTGCACACCTGTAAATATAAAATTATACCATTTAAATGTGTTTTATCTTCAAGACCTTAATTTAAAATCAATATTACAGCAATATTAAACATAATATTAAAAAAATAAGGTTTTATTGCTATCAGTGTCGTAAACATTTATTGTCATAATTCTGTATTTTTGCCTAATTTCTTGATTTGTCCTCCTAATATTTATTTTTTTAGCACTTTTCCGAGACAATTGCTTCTGTTGTGGTTGCACCTCCAATGTGGATATTCCTGTAATGCATTGTGGGTAAAGTGATGTCAGCGCATGTGGATCAATACCATTTCTGGATCCTCTGACTTTAAAAACCTTACAGCTGTCTGCAAAGACTGAGATTTATTTATTTATTTATTTTTTATTGCATTTATGATTCAACAAAAGAAAAAGTGACATTGATCTAAAAAAAAAATACAATTATAGATTAATTAGAACTTTATTCTAAGGAACGGAGTTTTTTGAAATTCTAAACTAAAATGTGTTTTCTGTCCAGACGACAGCGCTGAATGTCAGCTCCTCCTGCGTACTCCTCCCTGCCCACTTCTACCTCACAGTTCTGGAGTTCCTCCTCCCCATGCTGGCCGTGGTGGGATTCACTCTGCGTGTCACCTGCTTCCTCTCCTCCAACCACGGACCCATGCCCCAGCAGAGCAGGGCCAGAAGGACCAGGGCCATCAGGCTTCTGACCACCGTCCTGGTGGTTTTCACCGTTTGCTTCACACCGTTCCACATCCGCCAGGTGCTGGTTTACTTCCAGGTCAGAGATGATGGAGGTGAAGGGTGGGGTCAGGGGGCGGGGCACGTGCTTGCCTATCACATCACAGTGAGCCTGAGCAGCCTCAACAGCTGCCTGGACCCTGTGGTGTACTGCTTTGTGACGGACAGCTTCAAGAAGATGTGGAGGAGGAGGAGGAGGAGGAGGAGAGGAGGAGGAGGGAGAGATGAGGAGGCTGAAAACTCAAGTGGGGGAGAAAGAGAGAGGATTTTAATGAAGAAATGTTCAGGTACAGCGTTGGCAATCGTTCAGAGCGTAGCTACTCTCACCCTCACCAGAACACCGCTGTCTGCAGCCAACACCGACCCTTAAACTGTGGTTCCTTCTCAAGAACCAGAGGAACGTTCCTGACTCAGACCTGGAGACGACGACCCTCCAGGAATCTCCTTTAAACCCTCAACCGTTTCACCAAGAAAAAAAAACAATAAATGTTTTTCCTTTTTTGCATTTTTCAATTATTCAATATAATAATATTATATTGTGAAATATAATGTAAGGTTAGACTGTTTAGTTTTTTTATTTAATATTTTTTTCCAGTTCAGTTCATGCTTCAAAAAGATAAAGTGTCTAGAATGTGTCCTATATAGTGATTGGCCTGCAGTTAAAGGGTTAAATAAACATACTTTGAGGTGTTGTAAATACAATTGTATTACTATTATTTAAATAAAGGAATAAACTGAGGTAAAAAAATTAAACTCTGTAAATAAAAAAAGGTATTTTGAAAAATTTGAGATTTTTTTCTGAACTATTTTTATATTGCTTTATGTAATCCTTTTTTTTTTCCAAACTCTATGATTTTTATTTTATTTTTTGCCGTTCCCTATTTACAGCCTTTGCTGTAACTTTTGCTGATGGAGTATAACTGTTAAATTCAAACCAACATTTAAATGACAGCCTCCTAATGAGAAGTCAGTCAGATTTACCACAAAAAAAATAAAAAAAAACATTTACACCTGCAAAAACAATAGTGGAATAAAAAAAGAACAGAAGCAAAACCAAGTTGGGAACAAAAATGAAACTGAAATAAAACAAATTATTGCATTTATTTATTGTTTTTATTTAATTCTCTTTAAATTTCTCCATTGAGGTTGTTATTCTCATAGATTTCTTGTCATTTTTGTGCCATCTGTCTTATTCTATACCAAAAGAGCAGCAGGTTATTACAGTTCACTCGGCAGAATGTCCTCAGTCTGTAAGTTTACACCTCAGTACATCGAAAACACACACACACACACACACACACACACACACACACACACACACTCATCACCAGCTTGAGCTGCTGTCACATGACGAGTCTCGGTCAGACGCAAACATGCAGCACACGAGTTTCAGGTTCCTTCTCTGGTTTCTCCAAACGGAAAGATCTGAGGTGATGTCAGTGTGTGTCAGTGTGTGTCTGTGTGTGTGTGTGTGTGTGTGTGTGTTGTTTACTGATTCTGCAAGGCAGCGTTTTTCTTATTTTCTTCTTCTCTTCCAGCAGTTTAACCACATAGCATCATGAGAAACCAGTCAGCTGCTTTCAAGATGCTGAGTCTGAACGTTTTTTCCCAACCAACAAAAAAAAAAAACAACCCTTAAATCCTTTAAAGTTTCTTCATAACAGGTCAAAGATGTTTAACTGATCTGAGAATTTAAATCTCTGCTAACATCAGTAAAGATCACAGAGCGTTGGTCACTGTTCTGTTCCTTCTAGTCCATCGTTGCACTGTGGAGGATGCTACTCTTCCTTTAAATCAAACATAATCAGAGACAGGATTAATTACTGATAGTTTGTTTGTTTTGTGCATCGTTTGCAGACAGAAAATGGACCACAGAGGACATGGATGTGAATCTGCTTATGCACGCTGATTTTAGGAATTGTTTATTAAACTTTAATGCAACTTCAGTATGTATTGATATACTTTTTAACACTTCAACTTCCACATAACCATAAGAACATATTTAGCGTTTCCAGTAAGTTGCTGGAAAATCTTAAAACTCACCTTTGAAGTGCTTGAATCTGATTCTGATAATAATAAAAAGTTATAATGAAAGTTATAATTACCCAAAATTACAACAAACTAATAATATTGAACTTTCTATTAAAACATTCTTAGATTTACTTTTTTTCCTTGCAAATTATCTCATTTAGGGAAATTGTTTACACACACACACAATCTTTTAAATTTTTTTCAAGTCTTGTTTGTTTGAAAAGAAAACTAATTTTATGTTAATGTTGCAAACCAAAATAAAGAAAGAAGAATAATTATTGTTCAAAAGGAATGCTTGCTCTTTATGAGGTTCTATTAATCCTAATAAAATTAAAAGTACAAATTAGTTTACTTCTATATTATTCCAAGGCATCAGGCTGGACAGCTAGATGAGGCCCAGTGAGACGCTAAGGTTTACATGGAGGTGCAACTGGTGAGTTTGCACCTCCTATAACATGGCATTGATTTGGTTGTCATGACTACGCATTGCACCCCCCGAGAAAGCAGGTACTGAGATAGGTGACGTTTCTTTAACGAGAGAATTTACAGTGCGATTCCTTTTATGTGAGTGGGTGCAGCAGACAAAAGCAATCGATCACAGACAACCGGATTAATGCTTTTTCCAGATCACTGAGAACACTAATTATCTTTTAAACAAAACAAAAAAATAGAGAGAAAAATTATAAATTCACAAATAAACTGTATTTTAACCTTTCTGGAACAAAATAACTTTAAATTTTTTTTATTTTATTATATATATTATTATTTTATGTTTGTCATCCTTATGTATGTTTTTTTGATGTTATACTATTTTTCTCGTATTAAAGTTTTAAAACTTTACTCTTTATAAAAATAATAGTAATAAAATTGATATTTCTAACATGTGATACATAGCGCCTCTGTGCTGCAGCTAGCTGAAGCCCAACAGGTGCATTCTGGGACATTCTTGCAGGGATATCAGAATATTTCTGTGTGATGAATGTGAAATAACGTCACACACATAAACTGCTATAAAACCTTTGAGATTGGAGTTGTTTTTTTTAAAGGAAGACCTCCATCTGCACTGTCTGCAACAGATATTTTATAACTTTTCCCAAAACCCTTAAAAATATCTGACCCATCACATTAATGTGGAGTGTTTTGCTGTGTGGGAAGGCCATAATGCACTTTTTGTCCTTCTGTTTCATATTATTGAACAAATGCAATTCTCAAAATTAAAACGCATCATCGTTTGTTTACTTCAGAACAAGTTTTAAAGGTGCGTTCCGTACAGTGTTCATCCAGAGTCCTAATGAAGGCTCAAGCATATTTATGTAACAGAGAAATATACAGACTTTTAATAGAAAACAAAAACTACTAACAAAAATAATCATCTTTTTTATAGCAGCAAAAAAAAAGAAGAAACTAAAAGAAAATTAAGTATATTTACATCCTTTTTTTTCAAATAACAAGGCATAATATATATATTGTACACTGTGTATATTTTCTCTTTTCCCATTCTTTAAATATTTTTCTCGGTTTATCCTCTATGAAAATCAAAGTATATATATATATATATATATATATTTATAGGCATCTCTCTCCTTCATTACCACACAAAGCACTAGAGGCAGAGCCACACACAGTTCAGACAGGTTGGACTAACTGCATGGACGCCCTGCTGCCTCCACCCACAGCGACAACAGCCTCACCGCTCCTCCACATTCATTCAGTGATCAGGCTGGTGGGGTCAACACGGCGGCCACAGAAAAAGTGCAAAAACCAAACTCTTACGAGTGATTCAGCCTAAAACGTAAAAGAACAAATATGAGGCTCTTTTTTTTTTTTTACGTGTGAACAGACAAAAAACCTTTCAGTATTGCAGCTGATGTTTCCAGAGTTAAGTGTAAACCAGATGATTGCAAACAACAGAGAACATAACCCAAAACTGAACACTGAGATGAGTTTTTCCTCCACGCACACCAACACACAGTCCAGTCCGTAACATCTCCCGTAACAGCAAATAGAAAACTTTTTGTCTTTTGGAAATGAAATGAAACGTGTCCTTTACAGACACAAAAGCTCAAAAAATAAATATCCACAGTTCGTTCTCTCTTTTCAGTTTTGTTTTTTCTAACTTACTTAACATGTGCAAGTTCTGTGCAATGTCAGGAGGCTCGTCCTGGCTCAAAACAAGAATGATTTCAGCTGAAATCAACTCACATTCATCGACTTCTTTAAAAAGAACATTTTAGGTCACAAGATGGAATCAAGGATTAAGAACTCAACTCTTCCAGCAGGCCAGCAGAGTACTTTTTGAACATTCAGGTTTTAAAGGCTTGGGACATTAAGAACATAAAAACTCTCACAAATAAAAAAAAAAAAAAACCTTCTCACTGTGTTGGAACTCAAACAAATCAAGTTGCACTTCAAGTATTTGCAGCCTGGAGGTTCTCGTTAGCACTTCGCTCAGGTCTGCTGCTTCCATCCATCGGTGTGTTGGAGAGTGATAAATGCTGTCTGACGCTCGTGCAAAAAGTGTAAAAACTCACATGCTTCTTTAAAGCGTACTGACCCAGATCGAGCACAATGCTTCAGATGAAAGAGTCCGTGTTTTCACACATTTTAAAGTCCAAAAAATTAAAAATAAAATCACATGCACTAGGAAATCTATCCCTGACCTGTTGGGACAAGAAAGAAAAGAGCTTGAGCGATTCGTATAGAGTCACACTTTGGTGTTCCACACATGCATATTGCTGTTGTTTCATGCAAACCTCCCAAACTTTAAAAAAATTAAAATGTTTGTCCTTAGAATGAAGTTGTCCTGACTATTTATTGCTCTTGTGGTTACAGAAATGACTCAAAACTTTCTCATTCTTCTTTCATCTTTGATTTTCTTTGTTTCAGCGTCATGACCAGAGCAGAATGAATCCAGGAAGTTAAAGATTTTCTAAAAACTCCCTGATTTGCTCTAAAACTCGATGCATACATCAACACACCAAGGGAACTAACTTGTTGGGTGCAGAGTGAACTGTAACTCAGCAATTTCACTTCTTTGTTCACATTACGTCACTTTTGTAGAACTTCACCCTCAAAATTTGCTGCCAATTTTCTTGTTTGAGCCCTAAAAACTGGTGATGTCATTTTTGGTGCTTCATTCATACCAAACCTGGGTCACGTCCTGAAGCGCTGAAACAGAACCAGGTCAATCTCTCAGGCAATTCAACACACAACCAGTTCAAACGTAGCTACATTTGTCAATATTTGGCCCAAACTGGCCACCATCCAGGCAGTAAAACCTTAAACAGACACATTTAGTGAGCTGTGGTCAGAACAAAGCCGACACTCAAAGCTAAATAACTGGGACTGAAGTTAAAAAGTGAATTACCAAACCCGTATAAAACTCCTGCTTTAAAAAAAATAATCCAGCCATCTGAGAAAAACTCTTGTTGCTCAATCTTCTCACGTAAACCTCAACAACAACAGAACATTTCTCCTCTACGCTTACATCACCTCCCGTCATTCTCCAACCGAGATCTGAACCGGTGGAGCTGTAATCTGATTTCAGTCCTGATTAAAACATTTGGCCCATTAAAGTGGAACAACACAAAACAAACTATAATCCCCAACAGAGGCTTACAAAAACAAGCCATAAAACTGTCAAACTACCAAATCCCAACACAATCTCTGGTGTAGTTTTACCAGAAGAAACAATTCCCTGCTGGAATCCTCCTACCCTGTAACACACTTTACAACAACGGCTCAGCCAATTAAGGACAAACATTGTGCTAACAGCATAGTCAAAAGCAAATAAAGTTTGGTTTGTGTCTTCTCTGCTTGTCCAACATGCAGCATGTAGGTTAGTTCAGATTAGTCAAACACAAACACCTCTCTGAATTACCAGTAAAACAATATTTGGGATTGTAATGCCCCATATACTGCAGACATTGCACCTTGCTCCTGTTTTTGTGGAATTTTACCCAATAAATGTGTTTTATAAATGGACTTCTGAGCAGATCATATGATGTAATATCCTATTTGCCATGCAATAAAGATTATAAAGGAAGATTTGAACACTCCCGCCATGTGGAAAATGGCCAAAGTAAAATATCTGCGATCAGCTTGGGGCAGGTACATTTCCCCAGGACCCAGGCTTTGAGCTCAGAGCTTCAGAAACACCTCTTACAAAAGTCTTTAGAGTCTTAAAGCTACTGTCACAAGGAGCTGCAAAAGTCCTGCAGAGCCGAGTTGGTTGTCAGTTATTTTGGTGAGCACAGCGCCTCCGCTGGAGACACCAGGTCAGCACGCAAACACGTCCATCAGCTTCAGCATGACGAAGAAAAGATTCATCAAGTCAACTCCAGGGTGAGGAAGAACAATTTTCAGCATTTTTTAAAATGATTGCAGCTTGAAGGACTAAAGTTATTCAGCAGTGTTCATATTTCAGGTGTCTCTTTGATTGCGTCGACCCCAGATGAAGAGGCGTGTGCGTGTGATGGTTTTATCAAAGTCCCCTGAAGTGTTTTTTTTTTCCTCTATGCAGCTGCGCAGAAGCCCTGAGAGACAGAAACATTTTCGTGAAAAAATTACTGACAATTGACTCCTCGCCAACGGGTCGATCAAATGTCCATGAGGGCTAGAAGGAGAAGATCTGCTGATGGCTCAAAAAGCTTTGGGACCAGCAGGATTTTTGTTGGATAAGTTAATCTGGTTTGATTCTGGCTTCAGAGCAGGTGAAATGAAAAATCCAGGCAGAGGCACAAATAAGTCCCGCCCAACAGCAATCGATCAATTCAGTTGTTTCTGCAGCAACTCAGCGACCCAATCACAGAGCAGACTCGTTTTCCAGTTGACAGGAAGTGGTGGTGGCGGTCTTGCCCTCCTTGGTGAGCTTCAGGAAGCTGGGTTTCTCTATCACCACGGTAACAGCCCCATCGTTGCTGTTAGGATTTTCCAATGTGGTCAAGGTCTGTTTCTCTGAAGCTTTGGTGGAGTCCCCATCCCTGTTGATCACAATATAGAGCAGTTAGGACTGTATAAAGGGATAGTTTCACATTCCAGGAAACAGTTTAATCCATTTAGGAATCAAATTAATCTATTACTTCAGAACATGGTTGGTTGTGGCTTGCTACAATTTTAAAGAACATTTTGAAACATCCATAACAATAGTTTTTAGAGATGTTGGCAATAAATTTGAATAATATTTGAAGATTATTTAGATTGTCCTGAACGTAGCATAATCCTTTCAATATTTCGCATGAAAACACAGATCAGAAGCAGAGGAGGTTGCGTCTGTTAGCAATACATCGACATGAGACGTTAAAGATTTTCCCTAATATTCCCCACTTCCACAGCTAAAACATAAGCAGCCTACCAGCTGGAGTGGGAGGTTTTATATCTGTGAAAGTTAAACGTTCAACAGTAACTGAAAAGTTATGTCACATGGAAGTCTGATCAGCTGTTTCAGGTGAGCAAGCTAGGGTGTAGCTGCTAACTACTTAGCTAGCTGCTAATTTTTTGTGTTGTGGCTAGCTTTAAGTAGCAAAAAAGATTCAAAGTTTTATATAAAAATTTTTTGCTTCAAATATTTTTATAGAGATCACAAATTTGTAGCTGAGGTGCAACAGTCTCGACTTGAACCTGCTTTGTGAAGGATAAAGCGAGATCTAAGCCCCGAGTCCTCGAGGGCCACTGCTCTACATGTTTTAGTTATTTCTCTGATTCAACACCTGATTTGAACCAGTGGGTGATGAACAGGCTTGAGGGCATACTGAAGAGGTCATTCAACCACTGAACAGGTGCTGGAGCAACTAAAACTTGCAGGATAGTGGTGCTCAAAGATCTGAGTTTTAAACTCCTGGTCTAAAGTCAAAGAGATAGACTTCTCACCCGTTGTTTGGACTCGGGTAAATGACCAGGAAGCAGGCGGTGAAGAATCCAAGAAGGGAGCCCCCTGAGGCCACCATGGGAATAACACGAACGCTGCCAACAGCTTCCACTACAGAGCCTAGAGCTGAGGCCACCAGTATCTGACTGATGTACACCTGCAAAACCACAAGAGACTCATTCAGGAATAGAGGGACATTTAGCTAACAGTTAAAATTTGCTAAGTTTTTCCCCCACAATGCAATACCTTAAAAACAGTGTTTAGATCAATTTAATTGAGCATAAACACCAACCTGGCAGGATAAGATGGCACAGTCGATGCCAAAGCCTCTGCGGGAGTTACCAGGACTGTGTTGGATGTACTGCAGGAGGGACAGGAAGTCAGTTATCACTCCCCAAAATAACAAAAGAAATAGTAACCTGAACACAGTCCAAACCAATTAACAGATTTCATTCATTTAAGCTCCACATTCAACAGAACACCAAGTCTAGAAGGAAGTAGGTGAATCAAAGCTAAAGTTTAAAACTGGTTCTGTACCTCTTTCATTTCATGATATTGTCCAAGCAGAGCATAAGGACAGTAGGAGATACTCATAGAGATGATGCCCATGCTGCTGATCATCACCATGGCAACGTACACATTAGGGAAGATTGCCATGACGGCAGTTCCTTTAACGGGAGAAAAAGAAAGTTTACTGGTTAACTGCTCAATAAATCCTGCCTGATCCCGTCCTTCTGATGTGGTTCTTACCTATTGTGAAACCCAGTGTTCCCAGGATGTAGATGACCTTTATGCTAAGGTCAAAGTTGTCAAGATACTTCTGAAGAACAGCTGGAAAACAAGAATTAGGTTAACTTAATTTTTTATGAATATTTTAATCTATAAAACATACTTGAATTAAAATGATGTGAACAGTTACCAGAGCATATAGCAGCAGTCATGGCATAAATAACCAACCCCCAGCATCCCATCTGAACCCCTTTGTGATAATTATCCAAGGACGTCGAGTTAGCAAGAGCCTAAAACAAAAGAAAACAGTTTTATATGAGCAACCAAACACACAACTGCTGGCAACCTGAGAGTATTACTGTGAGTACTAAGTGGTAGTTTCGTACAGTAGGATCTCCGTGGTAGATGACTTGTCCCATGAAGTCGGTGAAGAAGACGGCCTGTGCGATGATGGAGAACCATGTGAGCAGGTGGCAGGCGCACAGACGCAGCAGCTCCGGAGGCATCTTCAACATGGAGAGCCACAGCAGGCGAACAGTGGTCTCAACCTGAAGATACAAACTGAATATTTACCAAAAACAGGCGACGATGTCATGAGTATGGCGTCAGTTAGGAGACGCGTCCTCACCTCGCCCTCCTCGCTCTCCGTGTCCCCGCTGGAGGAGTTTGTGTTCTCGCTGCGGTGGCGGTTTCTCTGCCTGTTCCTCCTCCTGTGTCGAGCCTCCACTTCATACAGGTCGTTCATGCTGCGAGACGGCTTGATGAGGAAAGCGGCGTTGGCTCGGCGGTAGCGGTAACGATGGCTCCCCACCCGCCCGTAGTAGGAGAAAGTGCAGGATGGCTGGCGGTAGAAGGTGTGACGGTGGCGTGGCTGCCGCATGGGAGCTCCGGTACTAGCAGCTGGATAAAAAGCAGTTTAATAAGACGCTGCATTCTGAATTAGACATGACACCAAGAACGTTTCACAGATCAGGGATGCAGCGATTACTCAGCAGGTGACTGGGATCTGTTCATTTAAAGGTCAAATTAGCCAAAACGGATGACTGTTTAACACAGTGTAACGCCACCAAATGCGTTACACTGTGAAGACACCATATCTGCATTTAGGACAATGGCAGATTTTTGAGTTTCAGATCAGACATTATACTGAACGATTTATTAAAAATTATTTATTATAAACACGTGGTAAAATGTTCAAGTCATGTGCTTTCAGTTGTAGCTGACCTTTGACCATCCCAGCCCGATGCGCCTGTCCTTTAGCACTCAGCCTGTCGGAGCTTCCTCTGTCGGCGTTGGTGACGCTGGCTAACAGTCGGCCATTCAGAGTCCGCTGCTCATTCAGCTGGTTGTTCAGCAGCGCCTCCTGCCCGTCGTCGTTTTCCATCTCCTGTAGGAACGCCGAGAGGCGGGATATCCTGGGAGTGGGATTGTGGGTTTGATGGTTGGCGTTGTGGGGGCGGAGTAAGTCTTCACTTCCTGTGCTGCTGCTGCGTCTGATGTTGGCGAGTCGCGGGCGGGAGCTGCTGTGATTCGGGCTGAAGAAGGATCCGGTTCTAGAGGGCGAGCCGTGATAGGGCGAGAGGTGCTCAGCAAAGATGGACGGCTCTAAGTGGCACAGAAACAATGCGTCGTGGTCCATGTGGTCCAGAGTTGCATCTGCCATAGCGAGAACGCTGTCACTTTTACCTGGAGGGAGAGTTAGAGGCGTTTAGACGTCAAAAATCAAGAGTAAAAACTTTAGGATCATCTGTCCTGATGTGAACGTACTTCTCACAAGCTCCACCTCCAGGAAGTCCATGTCCATGTCCCCATGCTCTGAGTGACCATCTCCATACGGGTCATAGAGGTCGTAGGTTTCTATGGTATCATCCTCTCCAATCATTTCCAGCTTGGGGGCAAGAAGTGCAGCCCTGCCATTGGCTGATGTTTGA
Organism: Callopanchax toddi; assembly: GCA_006937965.1. Taxonomy (NCBI): domain Eukaryota; kingdom Metazoa; phylum Chordata; class Actinopteri; order Cyprinodontiformes; family Nothobranchiidae; genus Callopanchax; species Callopanchax toddi. Next base: position 1,634,577 of record SSNR01000138.1, on the reverse strand, counting down.
AGGTGGGTGGGATTTAGACTCTCCTAGAAGGAGGATGGTAAGAGGATTGTGTTCAGTGACACATTAGAGTTTACTTTTTTAAATGCATGAATAAAATATAAACGTATTGTTCCGTACCTGGTCCAGCCTGTCATTTTGTGGGGAGTATTGCTGTTCCTCAATGCTGAAGAGATGAAGCACCACGGAGATGGTGAAGAGGATGGCGGCAAAGACGAACAAAATCTGCTCCTGGGACTTGAAGATCAGTCCAAGAAACGTGTGTGTCCAGTCTAAACCTCCAAGAGCGTAGCCGACTGCACCTCCAAGACCTAACGTTCAAGTAGATGAAGTTCAGATCAAATGGTGGTTTGCACATTAAAAATACAAGAACGTTTCTGTGTTTGCTGTACCTGCAGAAGCAGCGTGGATATTGAGTGCCATATCTTGTTCCTCTGTATCCGCTACATCCAGCAGGTACGCTCTGATTGGGCCTTCTGTGGCATCCGCACAAAAGTCCAGCACTACAACACCCAGCACAGTAAGGACGATTCCTATTGGTTGCCTCCCCTGCTCGTCACCTAGTGATAAACCTGACAGGGAAAAAAGATGAATGGACTTATTAAATGTTTGAGTTCGACTCTAGAGCAACATGCAAATCAACAGTGGAGGAAACAATCAGAGTGCAAGAAAAATAGTAATTTTCTCGATGACATTTTGTAAAAATCAAAACCAAAATCAGCTTTTTGCTCTTTCAGGAGCAGCGTCACTGGGCTGCAACAGTTGGAGACACAAACTTGTTAGGAAATCACTTTTTGCACTTTGCATGTCAAAACTGCAATAAATTAATTGCAACATTCATGCCACATTTGTGCAAATGTTGCTAAAGCACTTTTAACTGATATATATTACAGAAAAATACATTTAAAGTTGAACATTTAGAAATTAAAATAAAAATAGATTTCCACCCATAATGGTTGAAAACATGATCAATAACTCATGTGACTTTTTAATCATTGCACGTCATCAATACACAAACAGGTCACTGCACATTTCCCATACTGCTTTGCATGTTGTGTGTGACCTTGTGTGTCTTTTTTGTCCTCAAAAAGCTTGTTGTTGCGTGAATGTGTGTGAACAGCGAACAGCGCAGTCGGATGTGTTTACTACAGGGATGCGAGTGTGTGTGAGTGAGATATCAGAGGCAGTGTGACGCAGCATGACTTCACAAACTAAAACCCTTAAATGTGAGGGGAAATCAAAGAAAACAGCAGTGTGTGTGTGTGTGTATGTGAGACACAATGGAGTCATAGTACTCATTAACCAGGCACCCAGACAGGAAGTGACCTGTGATTGGTGGAGAGAAGGAAGCAAGCAGGAACCATTTCCTTGTGAACTGCCTGCTCGGGTGTTCCCATGTCAACACACACACACACACACACACACACACACACACACACACACACACACACACACACACACACACACACACACACGTTACTACGACTTTCCCATGTCACCCTGCGTTGTTCACACACTTATTTATTTACAACCACTAAAACACGTAATCTCTCTCCGTTCGTTGTTTATTTCTCTCACACAAGTACATGTGTACATATAGCAAAGGTTTCTCACACACACACATCCCTGGTGCCCTATTTTGACCTGAGTGCAGAAGAAGAAAACAGAAAAAGGAGAACTAAACAGAATCTGCTGACAGAAATTGATTCACTCAGCTTTTGTTCTTTTAATTGACCCCTCCTCTGACATTTTATCACACTTTAATAATAATAATAATAATAATAATGGATTGGATTTATATAGTGCCTTTCTAAACACCCAAAGCGCTTTGACAGAAGCTCCATTATTCTTTCACACACACATTTACACCGGTGATGGTAAACTACGACAGACGTCTGTAGTCACAGCTGCCCTGGGGCAGTCTGACAGAAGCGAGGCTGCCATTCTGCGCCATCGGCCCTTCTGACCACCACCAACATTCACACACAGTCACACAGGCAAGGTGGGTGAAGTGTCTTGCCCAAGGACACAACGACAATCTAACCCAGCTGGAGCTGGGGATCGAACCGGCGACCCTCCGGTTACCAGACCGGCCACTCTACCAACTGAGCTAAATGTCGCCGCACTTTGCTTTATTTAGGAGTATTTCAACCCATCGTGCAATCATACTATATTTATTTATATGCATCCTCAATTAAAACCATAAAAACTAATAAAGTGAATTAGAATTGACCTTTCCAGTAACTAACATCGCTATAAGTATCAGAACAGAAAGAAGCTGCTTGTATCCGAACAGTTTTACTGCAGTGTGTGTTTTTATGATTTTTAAAACTAGTAGATATTTCAGTTTTTCTGCTGTCAGGCTTGTTTTAAATCAATGATTATTTCACTTATTTATGAGCCAAAGTAATAAAGCTGTTGATCAGCTTTTCTATTTGGCCGTTTTAAACTGACATCATAAACAATTTAGGTCTCGTTAAACTGAGAATCGTTTGAATTTCTTTTAGAAACAAAGTAAATTCTAGTAAACAAAAATACATGTACATGTTAGCACCATTATGCAAAGTTTTGTTATACTTTTACAACAATAAAGTCTCTTCAGTTCTGTTTACTTTGGACTTATTGGTGAATGAGACACCCCCCCCCCCCCCCCCCCCCCCCAAACCTTCAGTAGTTTTATCTCATGATGTGACCACTGAGTTTTCACAACATGCCATTCTTTCCTTAGTAGAAACAAATTATGATCCAGGTTTTACATTTTATTATTTTCTCTTTAGGACAGGTGCATGCTGGGTAAGGAACATGCATGGCTGGTTTATTTCTAATCAGGATGCTACGGATGAGACGCCAAGTAAACTTTTATTGTCAGACCAGAACGAGAAACAGAGTTTCATTTCGTTTGAAACACAAGTTTAACTGTTGCTTTTTGTTTCTGTTCATCCATTAATTAATCTAGAATATTTTAAAAGATTACAAGAAAGTCTGGCTCCAAATTAAAAGGCTGCTTCAAAACCGTTTCACTGACTCACGCTATAAAATGCCTTAAATCAATCTCAATCTCCAAAATTTGTTAGCAGTTTTTGCAAATACTAATTCATAACCTTTACATTGACACATTTTTCACATTTCATGGTTTTTCTGGTTGAATTATAATGGAAATCTAGCCAGCAGTCCTACAGTAGCTTCAAAGCCTCATGGTTAATTTCTTCAAATCACAACAACATTCTAATATAACCATGAAATGTGGAGTTAATGGTGGTTTAAAGGTTGCTAAAATAATGTCAACTGTTGATGAGATTTTTGAGATTAAAGTTGTTTTGGAAGTGGCCCTGATCAGACTAGCCTGCAGCTCCTCTGTTCAATCAGAACTAATTCTCATGCAAACTGAGGTTACTCAAAGAAGAAAATTAAATCTTTCAGAAAATGGTGAAAAAACATCATCTGTATAATAAATAAACTCTGCACGGTTGTTTGTTTTTCCCTCACTTTTCATTGGATAGTCATTTATTAAACCAAAACCAGAGGAGACCCTTAGTGTTGGTCAAATCAAATCAAACTTTATTTCTATAGCACCTTTCATGCCCCAGCGAGCAACACAAAGTGCTTGACAGATTAAAAAGACCCATACAACCCACATTCCCTCCCTTTCCCACACATAGAACAATTATGACACTCTCCCCTCCCAGTCCAAAACCCATTCCCAGGCACACATACACATAAAAGCCACAGTAAACACTATGTTGAGCTCAGATGGCTCCAGTAATGAGAAACACGCCATCTAGTGGGCCCTCTGCCTCGTCAGCTGTAGAACCAGGTCAGCAGCCAACACACCAAGGAGGGTGGCAACCCCCGCCACTGCCCGGGCCCTACCGGGGAGCGCCCGAGCCGCCACCGCCGACCACCGGTCCCAAGGCACTAATGGTAACACTCATACTCACCTATTAACGACCCATTCAGAAACAGCGCCACCCCGATCAGCGTTCCTACGCAGAGAGCCAGGATGAACGGCCTCCTCCGGCCCCAGCGCAGAGTGCAGCGGTCGCTGGCTGAGCCAATCAGAGGGGTGAACATGAGGCCGAGCACTGGACTGAGGAACCACGTCAGACTGTAGTACTGCTCTGGAAGACCTGCACAGCACACACACACACATCAACTCAACTGAAGGCAAAAATGTGCACAAATGAGATTATAAAAGTCTTTATGTTTTGACCAGTAGGGGGCAGAAGAAGCCCTTTTAACTGTGGGGGAAAAAATCATTTGAAATAATGGAAAATTTTTCATGAATTTTAAAATATCAACAAGGAAAAATATAATAAATCTTTATCCCATAAAGTACTCTTTGCTCTGTTTCTTTATTCATTCAGTTACAGCAGCTTTAATCCACTTAAATCAAACATCAAGTAGAAAACGTAACACTTCCCGTTAAAAGACAGAACACCATGTCCACAAAATTAATGGATACATGTACACTGCAGCTCTGGTGGGAACACTTACAGCACGTTGTAAAATGTGGCACTGGTCTTGCTAGTTTCTAGTCAAATAAACCTCAACATAAACTGTGTCTGCACCCTGTTGACCTTCTGTTCAGGCTCACAGGAAGGTAAGTCCAGGATTTGTTTGTGTGAATAATTACGTGCTGCTTTGTTCAAAAGCCATGAGCTGAAGATGTGACTCAGACAGAAACTATTTCATTTAACAAACAACAGAATGTAACTGTTGCTTCTTCTCATCAATCACATTTAATTTAAGACTTGCTGTCATTTGTGAATCATGTCGGCCAACTTAATAGGATAAAAAACGTGAAAATAAACAAATTTGTGATCGAAACCGACTGGAATTTAAACAACTTGAGTCTGAATTTTACATCTGATCCTGTTGTTAATTTTTAATGTGGCCTAATTTCCCCACCAGCACAACACAGGTGAAGATTTCAAACACTGTTGCATGGCCGGGTCTCAAATTAGCTCATCAAAGGAAATTACAGCTAAACAGAGAAACGGTAAACAGCAAACTAATGGAAAGATACACACGCTTTCAATACCTCTGAATACCAGACAACAAACACAGCTGTCTCTGCCTGAGCTATTTAACACCTCATCATCTATAAACACTGACAGCTCAGATAAGAATTCATTTGAAACATAGGTATTTAAAATGTGGAACTCATAAAAAGTATGCCAACTAGCCAAGATTTAATTTATTTTCTGCACAACCAACAGTCTTTACAGCTATATGCAGCCTCACTGCAGCTGCTGAAAAGAGGAAGAGACTAATGCATCTTCACTAATGACAGGAAAGGGAAAAGTGAATGTTCTGCAGAACAATAAAACAAAATGCCACTTATGTTTCTTCTCTTGTTGAACAAAGAAATGGATTAATACCAGACAACAGTGAGTTGATGACACCTGATGTGATTACAAACAAAATCAGACTCCTCTAAATTCAAGATGCACGTTCATATTCTTCATACACACTTTTTTTCATGAGCTAAATGCCAACAGAGTGTAATCATTTTAAGTTATGGAGAAACTGGTTGGAAAAGATCCCCTTCCTTTGCTCAGATCAACCAGCAGAACCTGTTCACCTGATAAATCCAAGAACGTCTATTGTTCTAGGAAGAGCTTTGTATTTTTTCTCTGGTGTGTTCATGTTGACAGGGTGACTGCATGGGACATTTTCTGGAAGTTTCTTGCATAAATACAGTGATGACAAACATCACTACATGCAACAAGTACATTTACTACACTGCTGTCGTCATTCTTGGGATTCTTTCTCTAAACATAATAATTTGCAGGGAAATAAAATGACGAGAAACTCGAGGACCTGAGCAGGCAGGTTAGACGTGCAGGAAACATTCTGAATTCCCAGCATTCCTTTGATTTTCAACAGAACAGCTGCACTGAAATGAGAGCGGGAGTTTGTTTTGGTCACATAAAGGCATTTCTTTGTTTTGAAACTTTTTAGGGGTAATGTTTAACTCCAGTCCCGACTAGAGCGGAGCCACAGAGGAGCTGTGATGAATAGTCAGAGTCACTGAAGGGTCACGATCGCCCTCATTTCACATTAAACACTCCATGTTCCTATTGTCCAGTACAAATGTCGACCTCTGCTTTTCTCTTGAGCCGGGCTTAACCTCTGTCGCCGTGGTGACACAGGTCTTGAGACTCAATCACCTTCCTGGCTCCTAATATGGACGCGTCATTCACAACGTGCTTCCTGTAGAGGGGCTTTTTCAGACTGTGCGTCTGTGTGTTTTCACACTGCTTCCAGCCTGTTCTGTCTCTCCTATACACATTTAGGAACACACACACACACACACACACACACACACACACACAAAGGGCACACAGACAAACCGGTGTGGTGCTGCCATAAAGTAGGAGACATGGCAGCCGATAGGAATCTGTCCGTCTGTACGTTTGTCAACATCAAAACAGGAAAACTTTTTCTGGTAAACAGTCCCCCCCCCCCACACATACACACACACAATATCAAAAACACAGACAAAATGTAGTAAATAAAGACATGTCTCTGTTCTCATACACTTCGAAAACACAGTTCCCACACAGTCCTGGTACTGTATGTGCAAACACACACACATACACACACAGAGGGAACAATACTGAGAGAATCAGAGCACAGGAAGTATTTTAGAAAGAATAAAAAGTAGTGAGAGAAGTAGAGAGGAAACATGGGGAGAAGGAGTGTGAGAAAGGATTAACATCAAAGGAGGACAGAGAGAGGTGAGAGGAGGAGGAAACGGAGGACATAAACGGATGGAGAGACCAAAAGAGAAAGATTGTTTTTAAGCTGTCAAACTGCTGCTGATTGACCCTGGGAAATAAAAAATGCTCCATCCATCAAAGTTTGGTTTTTGTTATGCACATTTCCTTCTCTGCACAACTAAAATATTGGAGTTCAATGTGTGACGTCAGGAATCTAAAGTTCCTATTCAGGTTTCTTCACATTGATCCACAAAACATGTCAAACTTGTGGATTTCATGTCTTCTTCCATTTAAAATTGAGCAAGTTGTACCTAATATCAAACTATTGTAACACCGCCCTACAGAATCAAGTCTAAACAAAAATACAGGATCTCAAAAATCACTTGAACTTTAGAAATCATTTTCTTTTATGAGAAACTCTGATTTCAGTGATGTGACTTACTGCTCAAGCTGCACATTTTCACAACAGTCTTCTTGTTAACTTGCACAATTGGAACTTGTTTCGTAAAGTTACGTAAAGAGAGAAAGTCAAAACATGAATAAAATGTTGCTGCAGATGGATTAAAACCCTCAAAGCTGCAAAATCAAAGGGGGATTGTTTCAGTTAAAGGCAGCTGGGACAAGTCAAACATGATTTATCTCTACAGAACAGACTACTGATGCTGTGTTTTTATATGAATGTTAAATTGTTGGAGATTATTGAGAGAAATTCATCAGGTTGAACTCAACACCTGCTCTTTCTAGCAGATTATGTGCAGAAGTGGTACATAAATAGATAAAAGAAGCTCATGCAAAAAATTTGTTATTTTAAACTTGAATTGAAACTGAAGTTTCAGAATAATAAAACTTTTTATCAAATTTAAAAAAGCTACATTTCATTTCCCCCTTCTTTTGTGCACATCATTAACCCTCAACAAGCCGTTTTCTTCATTAAAAAAAAAAAGAAAAGAAATTCCACCAGTCCAACTCTTTTCTACCAACTGAAAACTTTTAATAACCCTGATCTTGCTTTTTTCTTTGTGGTCTACTCTTTTTCTTTCTCTCACTCTTTCCTTCCTGCTCATTCTCGTATAAACACAAAACAATCCTTTCATATCCTGCACCGCTGTGAGAAAAGCACAAGGAAAATGACAGGCGGCCCAAAAAGAGGCAGAGAAATGGTGTGAAAGTGAGACTGGAGCAGAGGTCACAAAGGGAGAAAGTGGGAAAGGAAGGAAGGAGAGTGAAAGCGAGAGGATGAGAGACGGCTAGCAAAAGGAAAGGAAACAAGGAAGCAGGTGTTTTTGAATAAACAGAACTCAGGTGTAGTATCCCGCTGGGGAGAAATGTGGAATCAAACCTGACTTCCATCTACTGCAGGCAAGATAGTACCCCCTCATAACTACTCCACATTATTTTAATTTTAAAAAAGCACTATAAATGCATATGTGTTCTTCTATAGACCTGCCTGGTGGGCTTTTATTTTGAAACAATGGTTTATTTGCATTAAAATGAGCATTAAAGTGTTTTTATTATATTTTTCTTGCACTATACCCTTATATCTGGCTCTAGCCAAGTATTTTAAAGTATATTTATAGTTTGTCGTTACCTGGAAATATATTTTAAACTGATGACTAATCCTGCACTTGAAGGCATATGCTAACTGCGTGCACTGAAATATTTTCCCGCATTTCGGAGCAGCATAAGACCACTGGGTTTGTCCAATAAGAGCTTTCTCAATGCAAAAAGTCTTTAATACTCATTCATTATGTTTGCATTTTGAATTGCAACAAAGAAATCCTTCTATTATTCCCGTCACTCATTAATCTTTGTCCTGTCTGAACCCTTGTGGCTTTTAAACGAATCACTTAAGCAAGTTGTGGAGAAATTATTATAAAGTTATTGAAGCTTGAAACAAAGCCATAAAACCGTCACATGCTGGATTAAGTCTTTGAAGGACAAATGTTTTACAGGGCCTGTAAAACCCAGTGAACTGATCACTGCTGAATTAATTGAACATTAGGAGTCCCTTCATGAGCAAAATGCTAATATTTATGACCATTCAAGGATTATAAAGAGTTAAAAACAAGCAGGAAGTAAAGGTATTTGAGAGGAGCGAGACAGAGCGCTTCCTAGCAGCAAGAGATGATGACGAGATTAATCAGGGTTTTGCATCCATACACAATCAGATAAATAAAGTATTGAAGCTGCACAGCCAAGATCATGAAGTACAGAAAGGAGAGAAATGCTTTATTTAAAAAAATTTAAAAAAAAAACATGAGTACAGAGCAGGATGAGTTATGATGGGTTTGACTTTTATCACATCAAATCTGATTAAAACATCTTTAAAAGTCGTCCACTAATAAAAAAAAAAGAAGCTTTGTGTGTGTTGCATCCTCCACCACCTGTCAACACGCCATAAGGTAGCATTCAAATTGCATGAAGCCAGCAAGTATGCAAACACGCACGCACGCACGCACGCACGCACGCACGCACACAGCTGCTTCTAGTCAGCAGAGTTATGCAACAGCACTGCAGTAAAACTAGCTGCCTTCTGCTGAGGCACAGAGAGGAAGACAGGCAGAGATTAAACATTAAAAAGATCAATATTTCAAAACGCTCAAATGCTTTTCTCTGTATTTTATAATCCATTCATCATCAGGTGCATTTTATGTGATGAGCAGCAGGATGGCCGGTTTCTGGCTGGGACTGACCTATCAGCAGCAGGAAGCTCCAGCCGACCAAAGAGGAGATCAATCATCAGCTGGAGGCCTTACGCAACCACGACTACAGCTCATCCAATTAAAAGCTAAAGTGTTTATAATCAATGTAATATGTCACACATTGCCAAGTTTATTTCGCAAAAAGTTTGAGGTTTTTAAACTAGTTTTCAAAACAATAAAATTATTTATTTGTTAAAACAGAAATAAGCTTTGGAGGCATTTATTGATGCTAAAAGAAAGAACAAAGCTATCTTTTGCTATCAGAGTTTAATAAATAAATAAATGCCCTTTTCTTGCAAAAAATCCTTTAATATAATTTTGATTAAGGCAAAACAGCCGTAAAATGATTGGTCAGAGTTGAAGGATGTTTGCAGGCCTTCCAGACGAGCTTCAGATGCTCCACATAAAAAATAAACTCGGTATTAGAGGCAGGATATAAAAGTGGGAGACTAACGTGCAACGAGTCAAGAGTGAATTTGTGGCTAAACCAGGGAAGAAAAAAAAACACATTTTCCTTAAATTTAAATAAAATTAATGAAAGCAAGCCTCGTTTGCTTTTATAGGTTGTTACTTCCAGAGCAACCTTGTTCTCACGAGCAAATAAAACACCAGAAAAACAAGGAAGTACGGTTTTACTAGTGTTCTAAGAAAATATATTTTATGTTTCTGACAGTAAATGTGGCACATTATTAAATCACCACACCCCAACACACTGGTTCATCTGAGGCTCCGAAAGCCTTTAGGTATAAATTAAATCCACTTCTAACTTTTGTTATAGATAAATCTCATGGTTACATTATTAATCTGTCGAAGTCTGCGAGCGTCAGACACACGATTAGCTCGAGGTGAGCCGTCACTGCTGTGGTTGCTGACATTAACGAAGTGAGTTTGTCGTGTTGTTGGCTTTTATAGATTTTTTTTTTTTAATTTGGTCACTTTTATCACTTTGTCTGACGTCAGCAGACTGCATCCAGACTGGTTTTAAATCAGACTTTGCATACCCTCAAGGGAATCTTGTCGTTAAACATCGTAGCTACACTTTGCATCTTCGAAAACTTTCAGCTGGCCTTTCTAAAAAGGTGCTTTTGTTTTGAAACCAGGAAGTCAAATAAATTCAAAAGCAGTCCCTTTAACTGCGTAGTTGTTTAAATGCACTGAAAGCCCTGTTTACCTCAGATTTATTTGCATACAGATTCTTGTGGAGGTCACATGCATCTCAATAAACAAAACATTTGGGCTCCTGATTAACAAAATGGCCAGCGTGCACCTGCACATACAGCACACTCTGCAACTTCTCTATGCTAAAACAACTCATTTACCAACTCCTGTGTAGATTTTTTAAAATTCTATACCATCGAACTGCATTTAAGCTCTTGCTGCATGGCCCGCTTTAAAGAATCTGCTTCCTATGATGTTTCTTTGTTCCTCGTCATCACCTGAGAGCTCTTTTGTTTTGATGACATCACCTCCCTGGGGAGGGCAGGGTGGGAAACAATGTGCTGACAAACACTCATATGCAGCTCCGCATTCCTCACATATTGCACACACACACACTTAGCCTGTCACCAGCTGAAAACATGCACAGTCATATGAACATAAAGAACTCTGTGTTCCTAATAGCGTCGAGTCAGCAAACGAGTTCAGCCTTCAAGACAAACAACGAGCCACGATGTGTGGAAAATCAGCTCGCTGTATGCATTTGTTTAACTGATGGTGTTAGAAAAATAACCCTGTTCGTGCCTGTGTGCTGTGATAACTCGATGCATCAAGATACTGCAGTGACACTATAAAAAAAAGGAGCTTAAAATAACCGACTGGCACTTTGATGCATCCTTTTCTCTGTGGGAACAGACAGTGTGAGAAGATAATAGAAGAATCGAGATTGTGGTTAAAAGGCCTCACAGGCTGCCAAGAACACAATCCTCACTTTCACCAGCTCATCCTGTCTCTCTCTCTCTATAGAAAGTTTCTCTTACAAATAGAAAATACCTCTTTAGATGTACAGCACTTTGTTTCAGCAGCCAGACTTTCTTGCAAACTTTCAAAGTAGTTTGGATTCGTATCTTTCAGGAAATGTCTTTATATAGAATTGGGCTTAAGCTGTCTGTTGTGGTGGAGAGGGAGCTGAGCCAGAAAAAGAAGTTCTTGGTTTACCAGACGTTCTACGTTCCAATCCTTATGAGCTTTAAGTAATGACTGAAAGAACGAGATCACGACATCCTGGAGGGACTCCGCGTAGAATCGCTGCTCCTCCACGTCGAGAGGAGCCAGCTGAGGTGGTTCAGGCATCCAATCAGGATGCCTTCTGGCCAAAGTGAGAAATAAGTAGATTTTTACTCAATTTCTGACTTTTTCCATCATAAATCATCATGAATCCACTAAGTCTGGTCTATTAATCCATTAGGAATAAAAAGGCAAAACTCAAGAGATGAGATGATGTATAACTGAGCCAATAATCAATTTTACTCCATTTTACTTCATTTGAACTTTCCTCACTTTTTAGGCACAGAGCTGCGAAATACGACAAAATACATCAAATAATGAAATTAAAGTCTATTGTTTTTATTGTGGTGTTGCAAAATACAACGTTTAGAATATTTTTATCACTAACTACCATGAAAATGCAGCCAAAGTCCAATGAAAAACTTTTGAAAGACCTTCAGAAAGCCTGACAAACTAAACAAAAAACAAAGACTTTTCTATCCATCTGTTCACCTACTCCCTCTTCCTTCCTCTCAGTTCCATGAATGATTTGTACAGATTATGGTGATTAGTCACCGTGACATCAAGCCAGTCATTTACATAACCTCGCATTAGACCGTCTGCAAGGTCACCTGCTGGATTAGGCCAGCTGACATGACGGGATCGCTCAGTGGCTTAGGTTACGTGGCATGGAAGTATAAACAATGTAAGATCAAGCTGATTTGTCACATTAAAAAGCACGGAGGGCCTCATTTTGCAGCATGACCAAGAGCTAGGGGGCTAAAGTGAAAGGAGCTTGAGAAAACTGAGCCATGCAGTTGATTTACTATCACTGCTGATGTGCAGACTAGACCAGTGTCTCCTTTCACAACTTGCAGTCAGTGTGCTGGAGGGCTTTCGAATGAACACGCAAATGCTTTTCTTCACAGGCTTAAAATAACAAACGTGTAGCAAATTTAACGCCGAGTCAGCTAGCTGGCACCACGACAAGCTATAAAAAGAAATAAAAGATTTTGCTATGTAAACATTAAAAGCAGTGAGGGACCCTGATATGATGAGTTGCTACTATAAGTCATGCAAACACACCAAACAGAGGGACGTTTCCTGTTGGATTGTAGTAATCTCCTTAAGAAAAGCCAAGAAAGCCTCCAAAGAAGGTTAACAATGCTGTAGGGCTGCCAGGTCTGCAGCGTTTTGGTTACCACGATAACAGGGGGAAAAAAATGCATCCAAAGCAAATCGGTCAAAGCAAATAAACAGATTATGAATGAACTATTGAGATTATAAAGAATCCTTTGTGCCACCTTTAGAATGCTCCTGTTTCCCTGAAACAATGAAGCTTTACTCTCAATAAGAACAAACAAAAATGCTTGTTTTTGCCAGTACAGGTTGCATAACCGGATGCAATAATTCGATAAAAAATAGGATTTTTGCAGACTAAAAGGATGCAATGTAATGAATGCTTCCCCTTATGGTGGTAATAAAGTTATACACCAGAAAAGCAGTGGCTCTGATGATCAGTCTTTATTCTGAGCGTCTGGTTTCTGCAGCTTTTTTACTCTGATTCAGCAACATCATCTCTACTGTGACAGAAATGTAATCCTTTTAAAGATTAAAATCATTAATATGGATAAAAATAGCTTAGTAGGCGTTTTGCCAAGGAGTTCTCTTCTAATATAATCTCAGTTATTCTTTAACATGTTTTTTTTTTCTTAATTCCCAGTTCTGATAAAGCTTGTTATGTAATGGACCATCCTCTTATCCAAAAAGAGTAAAGGAACATACCGTCTGCTCTCCTCCTCCCCCTTCCTTTCACTCCTCTTCTAAAATCACTCTCTTCTTTCCCAACTTATCTTATGGTTTAATCCTCTTTGTCCCATTGTCTTAATGTCTCCTTCGCCCTTATCTCACCGGGCGGTGTTGCTACAGACGGTGACTTTAGGTAAAATACAACTGGAGGACAATGAGAGCAAATCAAAGCCAAAGAAAACAAAATTAAATCTGTAAAAAAGAAAAAACTTGAAACATTTGAAGTGCCCTTTACAAAACTGACACTTTAATTTGAGTAATTATTAAGCATTTTATTAAGAACTATTCATAACTGAGAGCCAAGTTTAAAAGCTTGTTTGAGAATTAACAGTAGCCACATATTTTTGTTACACTTTTACTGTCATCTTTTGAGAATAAATAAATAAATTTAATGATCTGGTTCATAAAACAGCTCCCCAACACTTAATTAAACCATTTTATTACAACAGTAATGGATCACATGTGATCTGAAGACAATAATTTAAGTGTTACGGCTGAACTTTAGGAAACATGAGTTCAATTTTGCAGCTAATCAATTTTCTGCGCTGCAACGGCAACGACTTGAGTCAGAGAAGAAACGTTTTCTGAGAATAAATTCCACAACCCTGCTCACCTAAATTAGATACACACTAAAAGGATCTAGGAACGAGGTCAGGGCCCCACTGCAAGAAAAATGACTGAATTATCTTTATTAATTTGGTCTTACTTCCAACTATAGTTTGATATAATGTACTAGGAACCTAAAGCTTTAAAAAACACCGGTGTGACTTTTAGTACGAATGTTTCTGAGAGATGTTATGACTCAATTTAAATAATTTAGATAAAATGTGTTATCATACACAGCATTTTGTAGCCTTTTTATCCAGGTTCAGGGTAGGAGAGTCGACCGTCCTCCCCTCAGCCTCTACCGCTAGCTCCTTCAGTGGGAGCCAGGCCAGAGCAGAGATTTAATCCCTCCAGGGATCTGGGTCCAGGGATTTAATCCCTCCAGGGTCCTGGGTTGGTCCCCAGGTCTCATTCTGATAGGACACCATCGTCCATTAGCTGGATGTCATTAAGGCAAAGACCAGAAAGTCTTTAAAGTTTATAAAAATGCACAACCATGTCAATACAGACGTTTTAAAAGAAGAATTTGAATAACATAAATTGAATGGGGAAGTTTTTCTGCCATAGAGACTATACCACTTGTTTGAACACTGTAAAACATTTTTCATGCAACAAGAACAAAAACGTTCAACAAAGAAGAGAGTAAAGATTCAAGGGTCTGTCACCATAAATCATCCGCTTAAAGAATACGTAAAGTAAGTAAACTCCAAATACATTTTAATCTCATTTAAAATAAGATCAGAACTCAAAAACTGGGGAAAAAAATCTGAAACATATCCAATACAGCGTATGTGAGACAGTGGGATGAACTGAATGATTTGGAGGGCATGGATACAATCACTATGCGTTTCTCTTTATGTGGGACTGCTCTTCATTTTGATCTCTTATCCCTCGTCTCAAAGTGAGACAATGTCAAAATGCTCCATTTCCATAATGATAAACAATGAAGGACAGATCATCTTCTGAGATCTGTCTCTGTTTAAAGTCAAACCTGTTACCGTCAATGTTTCCCACTGATGTCCAACAGGGAAAGTTGGATCCCCAAACACAATCAGGCTGTTTTATCAGCACTGGTAAAACTCAAACATTGTCCCACACAACAGAAACGTTAACTCTAACCTCTGCAGAATGAGCTGGAAGAAGAAGAAATTGATCCAAGTCCCATTGCTTTATTTCTCAACTCTTAAACTTTTATCTTCAACAGGAAGTGACTATTGTAACTTCCCTACTTTCTTTGGTGAAAAACAGTTTCCACGTGAAAACGAGAAGAGCTCATCACGCTCTCCACTCAAGACCTCCTCCTTTCTCCGTCTTGTGTAAATAAAAGCTCCTTGACCAAACTGTGTCTGCTAAACACACTATGAGAAACACACACTCTGATTTTCTCTGACCCGTGTGTTGTGGGGTTACACACACACACACACACGCACACAATAGTTTCACTCAGGGTGAGCCAAAAGGCCAGCTTACCGTTTATCCAGCTAATTCCAGCAGATACAGTCAGTCCCAAACATGCATGGATCATTAACAGCTCAATATGCAAGTCAATAATTGTTATTCAAAAACCGTGACAAACAGCATTGTTAATTTGTTTATCAGGTGTTTACTAAAATCATTGATGTGAAATGCAGTTTGTGTGGCTGCTAAATGATGAAAGCATCTTTGCATTTCACAATAAACCTATGTGGAAACACTCATTTTCTACCTACAAGCGTCCTTTGTGCAGCTTTCACCTTGTCAGTACTTTTTCAGCTGTATTACAATGGTCCTGTCAACACTTTACAATACTGTTTTAGGAGGAAAAACCTATTCTGGTCTGCAGGGATTATATTGTTTTGTTTATTTTTACCAGGTTTGGCCACAGCAATTAACATACAAGGCTGCAGACGCATGTCACATCAAGCTGCATTAACACAATCATGGTGACAATCAGCACACAAAGGAAGGAGAATTCTGTGGACATATTATACTTAACTGTCTAAACGTGTGTGGTAAACGTGTGTGAAAATACTATAAGGAAGCAGCTGTGATGAAATGCTGCTTCAACAAGCAATATTTCAGAAACGGGAATCTTTTTACACCAACATTGTTGGTATTTGTTGGCCTTATATGGCTCATAAGTGAACAGTTTTAGTTGATGCTCTGATTCAAACCTCAGAAGGCAACGAAAAATATCTTAGAAGTTTAGCTGGATGCTAGGTCCTGAACCAAACAAATAGGCTAAATTTTATTTAACTGCATTTAAATCCCATAAAAGGTCAATATACTAATAGCATAATTCACTAGCAAAGTTCTGTGAAAGTAAATTCTGATCTTACTAATTTCCCAGCAAACAATCCCAACACCCTGATCTGTGAGTATTTTTATTTCCATTTTCAAAAGTTGGCAACCCTAAAGTGCAGTAGCTTGCTAACAAATCTGGTATGTTTTCCACACACAAAAAAAGAAGAGAATCTATTTAGTGCTTTAAATGTACCGTAATTAATTTGTGATACTTAAATAAATCCTATGATTTTTTTTAGATGGTCAGTAAAATGCTGACTGGATTAAATGTTTCTTCAATGATCAATCTCAGCTAGATATCAAAGGCAAAGCTGCCCGTTTTAGTTGCATTTGTTCCAGTCGACTAATCTGCACAATCTGTACCTCAGTTGCTTCAAAATATATTAAGAAATATTCAGACATGTCCTGATCTGCAAAAAATAGGCTAGGGCAGCTAAGTCGGTTCTAAAATTAGAACAAAAACATGCAGTGCCTCTCCTGTCTGACACTGCAGCACACAAGCCTGAAACAGGGTTACAGGGATACAAAAAATAAGGTGCAGATTAGTTTCCACCAAAATCTTTTACATATTTCTGCAGTAGCATCTTAGATATGTACTTTAGAGCTTAAAGTATTCTGCATATGACTAATATGAATGTATGAAACACCTGTCAGAAATCTACAACCGTCCTTCAGACACAACAAATACTGGAAGTGTTTCAAAAGTCTGTTCCCTGTGGCGACTCTTCCTGGGTGAGCAAGTCAGGAGTCACAGCAGCCAGAGTGACCTACCCATAAATGGCTCCTTGGTTACGTAAAGCTGGAGCTCACACAAGGTCAATGAAAGAGGAGAGGAGAAGAAATTTGGAAAGGGAAGGCAGCGAAAGAGCATAATGAGATAACGTGTTTAATTATAAATAAGCTTATGTCTGGCTCCGCCTTCGTTTTTATTCAGCCAACTCCTATCTTTGCTGTTCTTTAGTACAAAACTCTACCACTCTGCACAAAAGTAGACTTCTCTAAAGACCACACTGAGTGCAAATACCTGTAAATGAAGGTCTGTTTCTTAGAATGAATGGGTCTATGTGAATGTGTACCTTGAGACAGAGGACAGAGCAGATAATCTCCTGGTAGAAGTCCATGCACACAAGGTGAGGAGGAGTTGGGATGTGTGCAGCAGACACTGAGGTCTTTTCAAAATGGTGCAAAAGCATCAGAGCCATACGAACAGTCGGTTTACATAGTTTGTGTAACAAATATTACACCCCATTCTAGCTAGCAACAATGCAAACTTTTTTTTTCTTGTTGTTTTGTTGTTGTTTTCTTCATCTTCTGAGAAAGCTGAAGAAAGTGACTTGTTCAAAATCTTTTAACAAAAAAAAAAAACTAACTGCTTTGCATGATTATTTTGGACTAATCAGTGCATGCAAAATGTTGCAGGTATAAAGTCTATGACCTTCTACATAAAGGATCAGTTGCATTTCAAACCTGTAGGGGGCACCAAAATCAAGACATTCTGCACATTGATTTAAAGAGATGGAAACTAAAACAAATGTACAGCATCAGAAAATATGTGTTTCTGACCATTAAAATATATCAAAGTAAACATCTAGTCCTTTAAATAATAAAAATATTACATTTATGTTTTTCCATCAACAATCTCAACATGGACTCACCTATCTGCAGCAGTACAGGCGTCACCAGTGCCGTCTCCATGGCGTAACAAAACTCTCGGCCAAACATCACAGCGCCGTGCATCACCCATCTCTTCAACGGGATTCCCTCAATGGATCCTTCGCTCGCCGACTCCTCCCCTCCTCGACCGCCTCCTCCGCTCCCCAATCCATCCGCCTCGCCGCCGACTCCACCTTTCTCCTCTTCTGCACCTGACTCTGTGGATTTTTTGGCACCAACGGCACCAACCAGAGATCCGACCTGCATAGAGTCAGCCTCCGTGTTCTGGGGAGGCATGGTGGATGGCATGCAAGCAACAAAACAAGCACTCTCCTTTGAACACAAAAAAGCTCTGAAACTATCAGAAAGAAAACCAAACTTTATCCGTCACTATTTTCTTTTCCAAGTTACTTGCAGCCTCTTTAAAAATAGCTGCGACTTCATCAAAGTATTTTCAAGCCACAACCAGAACCAGTGGACGTAACCGGCTGGCTATTTACTTATTTTAGTATTCAAAAACCCTATTAACACTAGAATCAAAATTCAAACTTGTTGCAGCATGCAAGGTAATTATATTAACCCTTCTTGCTGAATTTAAAATATCTTTGAACAGTGAATAAATGAAGAAACTACAATCGACAGCTCTAAATGAACAGATCTTCTAAAGAGGAAGAAAAACGCGGAGAAACAAAACAGCAATCTTTTGTCCTCCCTCTAAAAACCGAAACACTTCAAATTAAATCCTTCTTGAATTCCACTCTGTGTAAAAAAAAAAAAAAAAAAAAAAAAA
>SSNR01000138.1:1592368-1615800 GCA_006937965.1 Callopanchax toddi | reverse complement strand
AAAAAAAAAAAAAAAAAAAAAAAAAGTAAATCCGCTTTCCCAGGGCTCATAGAAAATCTCAAAAATATTAATTAAGCAGTTGATTTTCACAGGAAGAGCGAGCGGTACATTCCAAGAGCGACTTTGTGCGATTGCTCCTTTGTGTGTGTGATAGGAGGAAAACTTTCATTTATTTGGTTTGTTGGTACTGAAGTGTTTGCGCGTGTTTGTGTGTGAGTGAGTGTGCGTGTGTAGGGGTGTTTATGGCTTTTTTGTCATGGAGGTTTTCCCCCTCTCTTTTTCTTTTTTCTTTCCTTTTTACTGTCTATTAGAAGCAATAAAAATCCATATAGAAGACCATTCAGTGAGTTCCAGAGTCATTTTGTGTATAGGGGGCTGGATGGAGGGCTGGATGATGGTGTGGGTGGGGGTGAGCAACAGGCCACTGAGGGTGGGGGGAGGAGGAGGGCAGGTGGCGACGGTGGGTGGAGCTCCTGTGAAAATCCCCATCGATTGGCTGATCAATCTGGAAGAAAACACATAGGAGAAAATTAAGAAAGCATGTTGAACAAATATTTTCTCTCTATGGGGTTTGAGTCATGCCAGTTTGCTGGTCAATAGAATTTCTCCACACTAACCGTCCTAAAACGTCCCTCATAACCAGATTGAATAAAGTGGACTGACAAATGGACAGGAGGCTGTTTAGAGATCTAAAAATCCTGCGTTGAAGATACAATCCACACTCATGCAAAATCATGCAATCTTTATGTTGCATTGTAGAATTAATTTCTTGCATTTTCCCGTTTTTGCACCTGGTTGCATTGCCTCACGTGTGAATTTTGATATTACAGAAAACAACCACCCTACTTATACTTTGACAATGAAGCATTAACAGGTATTTAACAAATGACGTGCCATTGGGGTCAAAATGTGCACATAGGGGCTGCTACGTCCTTGTAGCAAGAGGCTATATCCATTCCAAAGCCAGCTACTAATCTGATTATTGATGGCAAATGAGAAAGATTACTCACTTGAGTTGGCATTGGAGAATGGTAAATGTCCTGTATTTATAGAGCACTTTCTAGTGTTCTACACCCCCCAAAGCGCTGTACAACACAACATTCATTCACCCATTCACACACTGGTGGTGATAATCTACGTTGTAGCCTCAGCTGCCTTGGGACACACTGACGGAGGCGGGGATGTCACGCACCGGCGACCGCCAAGTCCCTCTGACACCACCAGTAGGCAAGGAGGGTGAGGTGTCTTGCACAAAGACACAACAACAAAGTAATCCAGTTGGAATTGAACAGACAACCCTCCGGTTGCCAGACTGGCCACTCTACCAACTGAGCTACGCCACCTTGGAGAGGTCAATAATTAGCATTGCTAGTCTGATGACCCGCTACTGGGGCTACTTCCTTGTCTGTCGATCATTAGCCTGGATAGACTGGCGTTAGCATCGGAGGCTAGCTGTACCAAACAATCTGCCCTTTCGTGGCGTGAAGGACGAAGCAACCACGAAATTATTTTACCATCTTCGGACTACGACGGACGGACAAAAGAATGAGGAACACGAATCGCTTCAGGGCTCTGGACCCACAGTAGCGTTGAAGATAAGTATTATTCGTGTAAGTATTAATATCCTATGATAAAACGAAAAGGTAGAACACTTTTTTAGGTTATTAAATTATCATCTATTATCGTGATCGATAAAATGGCAGAAAACTATTATGATATCCGTTGTTGTCAATATCGAACACCCCTAAGAGCAGCCTGGTCTGTAGCTGTAACGGCAGCAACAACCTTCTGTGGTGATGCATTAATAAATCATTGAACGACTTTATTTTCAACACAAAACAGATAAAACAGTTACAAACTTAAACTTTTTGTTACAGTCTTGTGGGCATTTTTTAATAATTATTTTTTTTTAATCTTTTTAAGTTGTGAGAAAACAAATATCCATTATAGCACTGACCTAGAAGAAGACGCAAGTGATTCATAAATCTAAAATATTATCACAAGGTAAGGAAAAACATGTTTGACGTTTAGAGGCAATAATTTTGTTCTTTTAAATTTATATGTGCATTATACGACTAGACACACACGTGTCCTCTCCTGTGAAAAGACTCATTTTAAAACAGTGCAATTGGTTTGAGCGCATGATTCATCCTCACAAAACACTCAGATCATCTTTGAAACTGAATGGGGAGAATGAAAGGGCGCAATGTGTTTTATGGACTGAAAGGTTTTCAAACTGAGCTACTGTTTAAAACAGAGGGCTTGTGTATGTAATGAGAACAAATATTCATACAGCATAGGAAAAAAAAAGCATAACCCTTTAGTCTTCTACATTCCTTACAGAGAACGAAAAAACTGCATGGTGGAAGAATTGTAGGATTATAAAAAGACAAAAAAATAAAAATAAAAAGTTTGGTGTATTAAAGTTGGGCTGTTTGCAGTAGTTTTACGTGATGTAGACAGCAGTCAAAGCAATCAGTTAGAAGAATCAGGGAGAAATTCTATCAGAGGATTCAAGCTAACAGATACTCAGAGGTGGGCAGTGAAGAGCAAAAGAATAAAAGAATATTCATCCCTAGTTGGGAATCCCAGACCATTTTCTTCCCGGCCACCTCCACCAGCTCCTCCGGTGGGACCCCAAGGCGTTCCCAGGCCAGCATAGATATATAACCCCTCCAGTGTGTCCTGGGTCGACCCAGGGGCCTCCTGCCAGCAGGACATGCATCCAGGAGGCATCCTGACCAGATGCCCAAACCACCTCAGCTGGCTCCTCTCGATATGGAGGAGCAGCGGTTCTACTCAGAGTCCCTCCCCAATGTCCGAGCCCCTCAACCCATCTCTAAGGCTGAGCCCGAACACCCTGCAGCTGCTTGTATTTACAATCTCATTCTGTCATTACCCAAAGCTCATGACCATAGGTGAGGATTGGAACATAAATCGGGAGTCTTGCTTTCTGGTTCAGACGACAGATCAGTTCAGCATACGCATCACGAATACACTGCCTCGATCTGTCAGTCAGTCAATCTCCTTCATTCATTCAGTCATGAACTCAGAGATACCCAAACTCTTTTACGTTTTATTGTCAATTGTATTTGTGGGTTATTATGACTGTTTATTGCTGGCTGAAAGACAAATTGCCCCACTGAGGATAATAAAGTTCATCCATCTATCCCCACTTGAGGTAAGACCTCTCCTCCAACCTGAAGCCACCCTTTTCCTGTTGAGAACATCTACCAGATATCTGTATAAATCCATTTATATAGACAGCATAGTGGTCAGAACAGCTCCTGGCAGGCTCAGATGATCAGCAGTAGGACCATTCATTAGCCACAGAACAAGCATCGAGATGCACTGAACGCCCAAACTGATTATTAATTTGACCTGCCTGGTCAGTGACGAGCAAAATGATAGAAAAGTTGTCATTTTGAGTTATTTCAGATGGAGGAAGTTTGCTGCGACTCAAACAGCATGACTCGATTACGAGAAATTCTCCCCGATTCTTCAAGCAGAGACCGCTCTGCCGTCTGCTGAAGGTGAGACACCGACTGCTCATTAATACCCGATACAACACCACATCAGTAGAAATGGGAGTAGTTTCAACAATCTCCAGAGGTTTTTGTTTATTACTTCTAACTGATGTTTGCCACATGAATTACACAAACATCATTAACAGCATCAGGACTCATCAGGTCCCTGATGGAACTTGAGGGGAAAAAAAGAAGCTAAAATGAGAGAGGATAACAGGTGGATGGTGGGAGGAATATAATGGAGGGAAAAAGTCATTTGGGAACCAAACAAATTCAGGCAAACAGAAATGAGACTGACGGATGGAAAAACAAACGAAGGTTTAAAAAATTAAGTCTTCCAGCCACTTGCTAGTTTTTCTTCCTCTTCATCCACCTCAATTATTCAGAGCTCTCACATGTCGCTATTAAAATTTTCGATGCGCCAAAGATGGCTGTGAATCTTTTACCATGTATATACACACACAAGCCCCTCCTCACCTGACCTCACACACACACACACACACACACACACACACACACACACACTGCAGTAGATTACATAACAGCCTGTGTCCTTCAGTTTCACATCGACGCAGAACACACACACACGTCTTAATTCACTTCAAATAGGAACACGCCAAAGCCTCAACGCTGCAACATGTCGAGATCTGTGACCAGATTCCTTTAAATAGTTCATGTGAAATAAAAAACACGAGTTGTGGTTAAGCTAAAGCCCAACAGGGTGGAGATACCCTGTTAAAGTGCAGATGTGATGTTCTACAAGCCGTACACAATAAGTAAAAATAAAATAATGATCAAATGAAGGTGGATCTGGGCGCTAAACAGGATGATTTTGATTCGATTGTTAAAATAGTAGCTCTGCCGTCTTAAATAATAAACTTATCATTAAAAGACACACACACACACACACATAAAGCTGCTGAGACAAAATGTTAGTGTTAATAAGAATGACTAACAGCAAAACGATTTATTTCGGTGGTCTACCCTGAGATTTTTATAGTTTTTAATGAGCACTTGATACCCCGTTAACAGCTTTGAACTGCAGCTTTTACGGGGAAAAAATAAGACTTTCATGAGCAAAAAGAACAACATGTTCTAGTCATGTTCATGTAGTTATTTTCACTTCTAGAGAGTCTGTGTGGAGTCATGATTATTAAATGCCCTGCAACTTAAAAGCACACAAGTAGGCGAGTCTGTTTCTGTGCGATTTTGATCAGTGAAGTGATCAGGAAGCAGTGACAAAAACAAATGTTTAGACCAAATTTTATCTTAATTGTACATCTCCAACTTCATCAATTCTCTCATTTACGATGACTGGGGGGGGGGCATCAAAAGGGGGGGGAAAAAAGCCCCCCCCCCCCCACCAAAAAACAAATCACACCCTGGTTGCTCATGGTGCAGAGGGCTGCAAAGAATTTTTATTTTTTTTGCCACTGAAGGATCAAAATGAGGGTCATTTCATACAAGCAGCTTATTTTTTAAGTGGAGAGGCCAAAAAAAACATGATTGCATTAAACTTGGGAGAACAGAAATTTTAAAAAAAAGGCAGAAACAAACTTGTTTTTCTTGTTCATGTACAAGCTAGCAATAACAGTGCAGAAGAGGGTGCAGCATGCACCCATTTGATTGGAATTGAAACCAAAGAGCAGTCTTTTGCTCTTTTAACTTACTTTGTTTTAATTAAAAAGTAAGATGATGCTCATTTGGAAAGCACAAAATGTCCCTTATAGGTTTAGAACTATAAATCACCTTCACCTGATTCAACCTGAGGAGGAGTGCCTCTGTTTTTCATCCATTAAAGTGCCTGTGACTCCATATTTAAATCACTTTATATTAAACAGGTGTAATCTTTGATGCCTCTAGATTAGCGTTGCACCATTATAACTCAAAATACGCTGTAATTATTTCCTAACGAGCAACTCAGAGATCAGAAGAAAGCGCCGCCTTCCGGTTCTGCTTGGTTTCTCCTTATTTGGCAGCCTGGCACTTCTGCTGCAGCAGGGGGCAGTGTTGTCATGTGAAAGAGAAACGAAACTGAAACTAAACACTACACGGTCTATGGGCAATGGCGGCGGCACTGCCTCGCTCCAGGTGTCGTGAACGTGCATGTGGGAGGAGAATTGACCATATAAGCAAGTCCGGATCACTATGACCTCATAGCGGGCTGGAGTGAAAAAAACTGTTTGAAACCTGGGTCTGAAATCTGGAAGAGCTTCTCACTGGCTGTACTAGGAGACAGATGGACGCCGTTTTTTGCTCTTTCTGGCAGGTTTAAGGTGAGAACTCAACGTTGCAACATGATAGATAAGTCAGAAAACATGGAAACCGATGTCATGGGCACTTTAAGACCTGCAGCTCACATAAACCGTTTTCTCTTTTTCTCTGTGACTTTTGTCTTTGCCGAGTCCATTTTCAGACTGTGCAGCTCGCACAAACATTAACAGGCACAAACTGCTCAAACCTGCTGCACTTCTGGGAGTGTTTGCACAGGCATAAATTGGAGGCCTTTGCTTTGTTTGCTAAGAAATAAGGTAAAAATGTGATAAATATAAGGGTTTTTTATTTTGTTCTCATCAACACACGAGATCCTCGGTTTCTGCAATTCTTATAGTGAATGCTATCCGATCACAGGTGTGTGTTCATGAAGAACGAGTGATTTCCGTTATTGTGTGTGTGTAACATGACTTCAGCTCATAGAATTACACATCTGGGGGCCTCACGTGAGAGCAGAAGTAGGTAGAGAGGAAGATATAAGAATAAGATCAAAGAGAGCAAGAAGGAACAGAAAAAATGTAATGACTGGCAACAGATTTCATGTTCACAAAGACGAACAGACAGAAAAAGAACGAGCAGAGGACAGAAGGGTGCAGGAGGGAAGGAAAGGTGATGCCTGTAAGGTTCAAGGAGAGGGACAAATTAAGAGCATCGTCTCCAGTGTCTCACACACACACACCCCCTTTCTGGCACACAGTGAACACACAGGTTTATTTTAGAGAGTGTTTATTCTTGTGCCAGAAGAGATTACCTGTCACACCAAGATGAAATCAAGGCGAGCTCAGACTTTCCTACTCTATGCACCATTTACACTCCTTTTTTGATTTTTCCTACTCTTCTTCAATCAACCACTCGGTTTCTTGCATGAAAGATAAGATCGTGTGAATTTGAGCACCAAGTAGTGGACGGTCCTAAATGGTGAAACGCATTCTTTTGATTATGTAATAGGATACATTATAAATTAATGCAGAGTGGGTCGAGATATGAAAAATTCAAGATGCTACATCAGTTATAAAAAGCTAAAAAGAAAAAACATTAGCAAAATGGGAGCAGTCACCTGAATAGTCACACTGACAGCAACAATATTTTAAATATGTTGTTATCAGCTAAATGTGCATTTTTTTCTTTATCAGAAAACTTCCTCTTCCTCCACAACCAACATCTCATGTGATAAAATGGAACTATTATGTATCAATCATGGTGCAATAATTCACACTAATTCTGACTTAAAGTAAAACTGGTTATTGAGACACATTTTAATGAAAAAACTGCGACTTCCCATTAACCAGAAGATATTTTAAAAAAAAAAATCAAATTCAAGACATTGTGTGAATACAAAACATCTTTAAATAAACGAGTAAAAAAAAAGCAATAGACAAGTTAGTAATAGATCCTACTGAGCCATAATTCAACAGCAGCAGCAGATCAGCAAACAATCAATTCATCCGCCAAAAAGGGAATTATAGACAAATATTTATCAAGCATCTTTATTCTAATTGACATAAAAATAAAAAATAAAAATAAAAAAAGGTAGGCAATATGGGGTTTATTTTCTTGCCCAGAGACAAAACCAAAGAGCTTAAATAATGAATTTAATTAAACCTTCAGTATTTTGTGATTTCTAAAATCATCCAAACCTTCATTCTGAAGTCCACGTATTGCTCAAAACGTACAGATTTCCAGACAGAGACCTGATCTGGTGCTTTGTAGTATTTTGGGAAT
Organism: Callopanchax toddi; assembly: GCA_006937965.1. NCBI lineage: Eukaryota > Metazoa > Chordata > Actinopteri > Cyprinodontiformes > Nothobranchiidae > Callopanchax > Callopanchax toddi. The sequence goes on along the minus strand of SSNR01000138.1, from coordinate 1,608,277 downwards.
TGAATTGCTAAAGTGTCTAAGGAATCCCTTCAGGAAAAAACGGATACATCAGGGGAAAGGAGGAGAGGAGATGGTGTCATCTACCTTCATAAGCTGCGATATAAAATGTCTGAGACACATTATAGTGCAGCACTCTGTTATTGAACAGCTCATCTCAGCCCAGTCTGTCCCTGTTATTATAAGCTGTGTGTGTGTGCATGCGTGTTACTACTGCTCAGTGTCCTACAGCGCCATTTCCAAACACAAACCAAAAATTGACCAAAAACAACACAATTTATTTGTCTTTGGACAAACTTTTTTTTAAAAGTTCTCTATTAAAGGGAGTGATTTTATCTTTTATTTTAAGCCAACATAAATATTTTACTGCTGGTAAGTAAAAAGCACAGAGCTTTAGAGATATAGAAGTATAAAAGTGAGTGACAAACAAAACACAATCACAGAAGTGTCAAAAATCCAGGCTGCACACAAACACTTCAGTGCTTCACTAAAGCTGCAACATTCCACAGTAACCATGTTCAGAGCTTTGGAAAACAGATGACCGACGTGGAATGGATAAGTGCAGCATTGTGTTGTTCTGCTGCAGTGCAGTGAGAGAAAGGGGGGCATGTGTGTATCAACGTGCACCAGCATCAATGACAAATCTCCTACTCTTAACACAAGGCTTATATTACTATATTGGCTTTTATGAATATGATGTAATATAAGTGACCTGGTTTTATCCTGACTTAGGAACTCTAAATAAATCTCCCATCAAAACATCACCTGAACTTTAAAGCTGCCATCTGTCACTAAAGACGCTGAATGGATTCAATCATCGTGATGAACTGGGTCAGTTTGAGGACAACATTCTTGTGTTTTTGATGGCTGGATGATCAACAGCAGTCTGAAAGAATATCCTCATGAAAACCAGCTAAAACTGATCCAAGATTCCTCAACCTGCAAAGGTGAGGCTGACCTCGTAAAATCCAAACATAAATCATTCACTGGACTGAAGTAATAAAAAGCAACAGAATTCATCCGATGCTTTTTCATAACATGCTGCCTCAAAAATTCTTACTAAATAACATTGAAATCACTTAACATTCGATGACTCGCAGTGTACAGAAACACAGGGAAACACATTTTTCTTGAGTTGCTAAAAACCCTAGATGCCACAATGGTGCGACTAAAAACCCTTCAGACTATAAAATCAACACCTTTCTTTATAAACTGTGAATTTAATTTGTTTTGGAAATTCAGAATCTTATAAGATAAGTTGGGAGAGTAGCATTAGCAAATGATGAACATGGTATCCGAGTAATAAATGATCCATTTGTGAACAGCAGCAAGACAACAGCCTGTTTTACCTTGTAGTCTTCTCCTTCGTCTTTCTGAGTTCATGTTTTAATGGCAGCTTTATTGATGTTCGTCTGCATGAGTTCACTTGGTGACATATACCTGGTCTATATATGACCATCCATAAAAACTAGACAAGATAAGTACATTTCTGCCACACAGACCTCGTAGTCGAGCAGATGGTCTAGTAGTCTGGGATAGATACATCCTGGGCCTCCATTGTTATTTCTGGAGGAGGGGTTTAAGAGTTTCATGTAGTTGAGATAGTCACATGAGTGACTGACCCACCCGTCCATCCTGTGAGTCTTTAAGGTCACTATCACAAAAGACAACATGGTTTCAGTCACATTTCAAGGTGTGAATGGTTGTGAAACCACCTGGGGAGGAGGGTCAATATACAGCATGTAGAGCTGATAGCAAAAAACAACCCCGTCTTGTTTAAACTGGGTATTTTCCATAGTTTGTTATATGTATCTCTAATGGCAAGACAAATATCACAAAGAATTCTGAAAAAAAACTTCATGTCAATCAGATGGATCTCTACTTCCTGTTTTATAAATAACTAGAAATACACAAAACAGCCCAGAAAAAACAAAACGTATTGGTGTCAGAGTCGGTTAATATTCAGCCTGATCAGTCAATTTTAAACTAAAAAAATTTAGATTTTTAATAAAAAATCTGGGAATAAACCACTGCCAAACAGCAATTTTTAAAAATCTGACCATTTTTCCCCCCAATCTGTGAACTCTGTAAACACCAATTCCCGCTAGCAATAACAGAATTTTCTAATAAATAAAAAACAAACGAGAAACCTAAATCTGTGAGTCAGAGTTCTACAAAACCTGCACACCAATATGAGCCTCAAAAACCAGAATTAGCGTAAATTCTACATTTTACTTCATTTTTGTCAATGAACTATTAGATCTTGTCCAATAAAATAACAGTTCTAAGAGGCATAAGCTAAACATTAGCTAAACTAGAGTAGACTGCGCTGCTAGCAACAGCTCGATCACCCTAATGATTATTTTTAGCCCAGATAACTAATAGGCTGGCTAGTTGGCACTCTGGCTGGCCTACATACACACCACAGCCAGATTATATGCACCACACAGACATCATCCCAGCCCACAGTCTTCTATTTCAGCTAGGTGTCTGCAGTTAGCCCTCTGATTAATATTTCCATGAGGCACTGCAGGTTTCAGGTAACGGCATGCTAAAAGGTCCTCAGACGTAAAAACACTTGTTTATTTACAGAATCTGTAATGCGTTATCATTAGCTTGTAGCAACAACAGACTGTTGTCTTAATCTGTGAGGTCTGTTTTTCTGTCTAGTGGCGTTTAGGATCACAGAAATGTGGCAGCGTTTTTATATAACCTGACCCATAAACCTTCATTTCTTAACTTCTAGCAAATGACCTTGTGTGTAAAAGAAGTGTTAACTCCTGCATCTGTTGTTGCTTCTGAGGGTTTGCGAGCTGCTGACAGCAGCCTTGACCTACTTCTGCCCTGAAGTCACGCTCCTCCTGTGTCAGTCGCCCTGCAAACACTCCTCAAAGCCCCCACCTGCATCCTGCCTTCCAGAGCCAGGGGGCAGTGTGTCCTCCCTGGGGATTTTACCCACAAGGGACCTGATGGTCACATAATTTAAAAACAAGAAAAAAGGAGCCAATGCATCCTTCATTTGTGTTCTTTATGGAAAACAACGTGACCAGGAGCTGCCGATCACACTGTAAAGTTTTGCTTCTTCTTGGCATTTAAACAAAATAAAACCCTAAAGCTGCCTCCGAGTCGGTTCATGCATCGGTGAAATCACACAACAGTTCACCACAAGAGCCTGGTGACAGCGGCTTTAACACTGATGGTTTTGTTTTTGTCTTGCACCCAACAATACTGTTTCACATCAGAGCATTTGACAGTGAGCCTAAAATAACAAAAACCAGATGCGTGGACCGGTTTGGGACAGGATAAAACCTGAAGGTGGCAGGTTCTGACCCTGCACACACCTAACACTGCACAGACACACGAGTCCTGCTCGTTCTCACACAACATGCTCAACGCTGATAAAAAGCCACGTGGAGATAACACGCAAAACCGTTTGACCTGCATCTGACTAACGCAATTTAATCATCAACAGAAGCAAAATCATAAAAGCATCACAATCAGTCAGTGGTGTTATTTTACAGACAAAAGGTCACTTTTTCTATTTTTTCCCCCTTTTTCACATGCTGTTTAATTATCTGTCAATTCAGAATAATGATTGGTAAATAAAAAAACAATGACTCTGGTGACACAGAGACCAAAATGTGACCCAACGCCAACCACGAGCTGCACAGCCAGTTTGAAAACTTGCAGCCCATCATTTAAGGCAGTAGATACCATTCAGACAGGATGAATCATCCATCTTACTGTGGTAGCTGGCTAATAAACAGTGAGGCTAAACAAATGCACCCCAGAATTCTGTATGAATAAAATATGAAATGTATAAAATTCTGCAGCACAATCTAGAACTCGTCTGTATCCCTGAAACCAGAGTCTCCCTGGGCTGCGTCTGCTGGTGGCAAATTGCCAAACAGCATTCACAAGTTTTTACAAAACGTCTCAAAATTTCCTTGGGTTTGTCAAATCTTCCAAAATTTGCAAAATAACTTTCCTGAAAATAGCCAAGGAGTCGTCAAAATTGCTGAGAACATTTCTCTGTTTAATTACTGTGAGTGGAAAAGCACGAGAAATGTGAATCAGCTCTGGGAGGGGTTGGAAACCACATTTTGAATGAGGATAAATTAAAAAGAACTTAAAATATACTTAAGAGACTTTCTGACAAAATGTTGCACATATATATTTTTGCATGACCGCCATGCAAATGTTGCAGTTTGTTTCCAGTTACACTATGTGCTTCAAATGTCAAACATTTAGAAAACTTAATGCAAAGAAGCTATTCTAACTGAAAAAAAAGAAAAGGATTTTTGATTCCCCAGCTAGTCGCAGCCTTACTCGCCTAAAGAGTTGATGCTCTACATAAAAACGAAGCTTTCTGTCAATCCTCCGTTTGTTTTTTGCGTATTCCAGTGAGAGAGCTAGCGCATGAGTACGGAAAGGTAGCAAACAGAGCATTCCCAGCACAAATCATAGGGGCAGTGTTTCGTATTGCTCATGTGTGACCAGAAAAAAGATGAAGAAGAAGAGAGATCATGTATAGAACTACAAACACAACTATGACGTGAACAGAAAAATCCAGGAAAAAGGCATTTAGGAGGAGATTAGATGTGAACTTGGTGTCCAAAGAACTCCTGAGAACTCTGAACTGCCCTCTAGTGGAGACATTACCTATTAACCGTGCCAACAGGCAAAAGAAAGAATGACACTGAACATGACAAAACATGCAGACCTCAATAAACCATTAAGATATCATGCAACCTTTAGCTTTAAAAATTTAGTAGAACACTTTAATACCGTTTATGCTGCTCCTGATGAGCTCATCCAGCTCCACTTTGTGTAACTTTATCTCCAACTGTCAGATCACCTTCGAACTGCTAGAAAGGACGTCAACTCCTCTTCGATCGTCTTTGGCAAAAAGAAATAAATAAAACATTCAACAGAAGATGGAGCAAGCGTGCCCCTCTTACTCCGAGTGCAGTATTACAAACAGCGTTAATGACATTACTGGCACGCGGCCACTTCTCTCCTCTCCTCGTTTTCCCAAGACAACAGACAGCCTCTCTGTGTGCAGCACCATTCAGATGGTGTCATCTGTAGAGACTCTGTTCACATCCAGAGTCCGGACAATCCCCGCACTGTTTGGTAAGCTGTACATGTATGAGCGTTTTTAAGTGGGGAAAACTCCAGTATTCACCAGGCACAAAAATTAACATGTGCTTTCTTAGTTGTTTTTTTTGGGATGGTTAAGTGAACCGTTTTAGTCATTTGAAGGCAACATTTGGACTTTGGGTGGCGTTTTCTAGGAAATGAACGGGAGAACGCTGTAAAAAATACCTATTTTGTAGGAGAGTGAAGACTGATGATGCAGAAATTGGATTACTGCTCTCCCTCCAGCGTGCGCACGATAAAATAAATTAGTTTAATATATTTAATATCTCGCATAACATGCTTTCAACTGTTAAAAGGTGCAACACTAAAGAGATAAGTGTTTAAGAAGAGGGTGTGGCGTGCACTTAAACCACCCCCTCCAACAAAAAAACACTTTAAAAAGGAAGCCAAGATGGACCACATCACAACAGAGCTGCTGCCAGCCATCTTTGGCATCCAGTCAGCGTTCTGGTAATTAAATTAAGACGTGTGGCTTCATTTAGTCTTTGAGCTCATCTGCTTAGGATGAGATGAGTCAGTGAGGATGAAACTGGAAATAGCCTCAAAAAGGACAAATGACATGACATTGAAATAAACTTGATAAGAAAAGAAACTTTTAGTGAAGATATTTGTTTGGAGATGCCAATAAAGAAAGTACATGTTACCTTAAAACAGGAATGAGATGGATATTTACAGAAAGTAAGTAAAGTTTATTTATATAGCGCCTTTCAAGATATACATAAGTTCTCTCTTTTAAAAAATGTTTTTATTCCTGACTTTCATTATCTTGATGCGTTTGTATTTTGGAAGAAAATTATATTCCCTCAAAGCATTTATAATAAAAGTGACAAAAAGGACGGACACGTTTTGAAAAGATAAAGCAGACAGTTCAAAGCACAGACAGTTAAAACCTCCCACCCAAAATCATTGTTTTCTACATGAAAACAACCTAAATCTCCTGCACAAAAACAAATAGGACAGACCTTAAGCAGACATCTAATTATGAAACAAAAAAAAATTGGATTAAAAGAAGATCTTTGCATGCCTTTTTTAATATTAGTAATAGGGTAAAAGCCATTTTTAGCCAACATATTAGTCAAACTGATCAAAAAGACTAAATGTTTTCTTACCCAATTTCTAAACCATTCCCCCCAATCTTTAATTAATCAGTGAACAAGATCAATTAATATCCACACTTTAAAAACATCATTCTGAACTTTTAAAAAGCCACTTTTTAAAACTTTCAGTAGTTGCTTAGGTCAAATTTTGTCAACAAAACCCCTCATTTGTGTGTAGGAAAACATTGTAACAGTAATCTTTTTTTTATGTGCACGAAAAAGCCATTTGTCACATTTTTTATATAAATTTTGACATTTTGTCACCTGGAAACTCAACTCCTGGGTAACTACAAAATTGGAGGACAACGTTTTTGCCCGCAATGAGAAAAGCATGCAACTTCTGCACACACGTTTAACACTGACCTGCAGTCATTTGTGTGATATTACAGCTTTAAGATTATCATGCAGTGTTAAGAATTCTGTGTGCTTCTGTGTGACCAAGTCAACTGTTTTGGGGACTTTCTAGAGAGCTTCAAATCTAATTTTCAGCTCTTAACCGCAACAAAAACTCCATTGGCTCAACAAGATCAAAATGATACCATCAAAGGCTACGGAACAGACCTTCTGGTGCCACTGGTTTGACAGCAGTGGTTTTCTAGGTGAAAACAGTGTCCTGGTATCAATATAAATGTAAGACAAGACAGCAAAAACAAAATTAGAGAGAAAAAATAAAGAGAGTAGAGAAGAAAATGGACAAACAATGGGTGGATGAGAAGAGAGGTGACAGGAAGAGAAGTCAGCAAAGTGTGAAGTTATTATTAGAATGTGTGCGGTAGTTTTAGTGATGATAAGGTGATGGGCATGTTGTAAATAAGATGACAAGTTTAAGTACATAGAATGCTGTCTCACTCCTTTTCCCAGCTCATTTTAGAAATGAACACAAAAACACACAAGTACTGAGTGGGTTACGTACACAAAGGATCAGAGCAGGATACAAAGCCAGATTTACTCTGTGTGTGTGTGTGTGTGTGTGTGTGTGTGTGTGTGTGTGTGTGTGTGTGTGTGTGTGTTGGACTGAGAAAAAAGCAAAAAAGCCAGAGACAAAAAGGAAATGTATTAGAAATTTAAATCAGAAAACGGAGTGCAATTTCAATCACTTTCCGCTGAATATTTTAATTGCATGCAGAGACGATTTTTTTTTTTTGACTGAACACAAATGGATGTTTTTAATCACAAACACTGACGCAAAGAACGCCGACAGCAGCAGTGAGAACTTTAAAGACCAGGAGCCTTTAATTCTACTATAAACAAGCGGTTAACGTTACAAAACACCCCAAAGTTCCTGGATTTGTTGCTATTTGACGTCTCTGAGATGACTTGTGTTGTAAACTGGTGCTATATAAATACAATTAATAGGTATAATTAATACATTTCTCATACAATTAAAATATTATATTTCAGTGTCATGATGATGTACCACCTTACTTCATGTCCAGTTAATAAAATTCAACTTTTAATAAACACGTTTTAGTGGGGGTTTTTTTTTAGACAAACGCCTGGGTTTGTTTGCACCCCTGACAATCTGGTGAATATTTTCAAGATGCATTGTGGGTAGTATCAGCATATGTTGAGCAATACCCTCACACTGAGCCAGGCTATTTGTTTTCCTGGATTTGGGGGCTAAATGCCAAGCAATACTTTTACTTTGGGAGAACTTGAAGCATCAAATTTAGCAAATTTACAGAAGACTTTTCCTGAATAAACAAATTTAAAAAAGGCACTTTTCACATGTGAAAACATTTAAATTATCACTGTATTTTCCAAAAGTCGGTCTTTAAGGTTACAAATCACATTTAGGGTATATTAAAAGAATCTCCAACAACAAAATCTGTCTGTGGGAGGACTCGTCATTTTTAAAAAGGAACCTGCAAGCTGCGTCAGCTTTTGCACTCAAAGCTCCTTCACGTGAACAGATTTGGAGTGTTAGTCCACTCGGCAGCATTTAGGTTGGAAATATTAAGCATGGCTGGTTTGTTTGCACATTTGAGCCACTATTTAACATTAAAACAACTATTATTGAATTTAAAAACACACAACAAAGCAAAATTGTTGACTGGATCTGCCATGACAAAATATTTAAATAACATTTATAGTCATTTTTACAGCTTGAGTTGCCAGAAAACCTATTAAGACACAGTCTAGAGTTTGTTTATGGAAATACAAACAGCTCAACATCAAGAAGTGGCAAATATCCCCACGCGTGATTGATGAAGGTCAGTTTGTGCGTCTATACATAAACCCCAAACGTATGGAAGATTTTGTACACCCTGGGATTTTTTGTGTTCACATGACCGATGCCGACTCAGCAGAGGCTGATTGTCAGCAAAGACTTCATCAGGAGGAAGTCGACTGCTTTCACTTCAGCTGAACCCGCTGCTCACCCAGCATGAAATACTTAAACCTAAACAGCATCGCAAAGAAACCAAGCACCTGACACAGATTTTAGAAAGATGTTTGCGCAGCGTCAATGTGTTTGTTAGCAGAGTTAAACCAGAGAGAAGCACAAGAAGCATTTCTGTTCAGTTTTGTGGTTTTAAGCAAACCAATTAGTCTTAAAGTACAGTGGAGGCAGACTGTTTGGTGAGCATTTGCATAATTTATCAGCGCTTGTGATGTGCAGATTGAGTCAGCTGACACTCACCAATAGACTCTGGAAGCTTCATAAATGTCTCGGAGACGTTGTTCTTTGGTCCAGGCTGCAATCTTAAGCCCTGTACCTGAATGCAAATCACACACAATCAAGAGTTAAAACCTTACTAATCAGGACAGGGTGTACTCTGTACACACAAGCACTGCATCAGCCTAGACCGTACATGAAATCAATGCTATGAGCTCCCACGGTCTGCCTGCACAAAAACTTAAAAAGTAAATCAGTTTTCAGAAAGCTGCTACATCTGAATGTGGATATGTAGGCCTTTAAAGGCACACTATGTAACTTTGTCATATTTTAAAATCTTTTTCTTGAGCCAGTATGTGCTAATACGACCCTTTACAGGGTTAATGAAAACTCACTCTGCCCCATCTGCTGCTTGTATCCAGAATACAGTGTTTGCAACTTCACAGACTCCGGTCCGGTGCCCTGAAGTCTCACAAAGTTACGTATCTCACGAGAGTTAGGCTAACCTAATGTGGCTAGCTGATATGCCTGGTTTTATTTTGCACATGATTCATGCTTTTTTCGATCTGTCCCTGCTTGAACACAGTCGATTTATTTAAATGAGCGACGAACCGCTTCAGTAGAAAACAATAAAGACTGAGGAGACACTTCAACAGTGTTTCTGTGCATAAACTATGCTAATGTTTTTACGACAGTTACTTAAAATAAACACTAGGGGGTGCTAAAAACTAGCAAAAACTGCATAGTTATCCTTTTAATGAAGAATCATGAAGGGTGTTCAAACTATATAATAAAAGAGTGTGACATTTAAGGTAAACAATGCAAGTGATGACTATTGCTGGATTAAACTAAAGTAGAGACTATAATGTGTGACAAACATCAGCAGTCTCAGAGTAATTATTTTATAAAATATCAGTACATTTCTATTTATTTTTTATACCCTGTTTAAATTGTATATTACCACAAACAAAAACCCTTAAGAATTTCATTTTAATGATGTACACAGTCTCAGGTTAATACATTTCTCCTTATTGGTTCAATTCAAAAGTAGCAGCAGTGACAAACGCTCCCTAATTTCTAATTAATGCAGCCTGACCTGTCTCTGCCTTCAGCTTCTCTCTTTTTGTTTTTACAGGCCTACAGAAACTACTGTAACACCACCCCCTCCTCCTCTCTGCAGCAGCAGCAACCTGAGATGCTGTGTGTGTGTGTGTTTGTGTGTGTCGGAGCCAAATGTTTAAAAGCCGTCCGTCCCGACCCCCGTCAAGGCTGCTGTTTTTTACCCGGAGACCGCGCTCACCTCGCCGGCTCGTGTCAGCCTCTGGCTCCGTGTTTGTGTCCGCTGAGATGTCGGACTGTCGCTCGGCTCTGCTGCAGCTTTGTTTTTGTTGCATAGGTCCTCCACTGCTGGTCCAACCGAAGCCAGGGCTTTAAATACGCCTTTAACGAATATCTGTCGGAAGAAGAGACGTAACGGCTGGCTTCCGTCAACGTCACGCCTCATTTACATACAAAGGCGGAGCTTAGGCCGACTCAATTTAAAGGGGCATGCTGCCAAAAATACAGGAAGCGTTTGAGTTGTATTTTTTATAACGGCGCTCTAAAGTGACAATAAAATTGCAATAAAAAAAAATAGAGTCAATTATGTGTGTAAAGGTTTTTAGGTGTAAAAAAAACAGCAGAGGCTTGTCATTCTGATTATTTCTGGTTGAAGTGAACAAACATTAATTACAAGATCATAAAACAGCTTGATTAAACAGTCACTATTCATTTCCTGTATACAAAAAAGTGCTGCTTTATATTCTTATGTAATGTTTTATGACCCAAAACTCTGGGAACAACTGCATTATATACTCTATTTTTAGATTTTGCTATAAGTTATTTTCTTGTCGTTTTGATCAATAATTCTAAAAACTTTAAGGTCTTTGGAATTTGCTCCCTTTATTCATTCACTTCCTGTTTAGTTTTGTATTTCTGATCAGATTTGATTATTTTCATCTTTAAAAGATTGCAAGTAGATTCACAGAACTATTAGCCAGACACTTGGCTAACATGGATCAGCTAGATGAATCTTATTTTTAAAGTTAATAAAGTTGATCAAAGCAGAAAGCTTCTTATAGGATTCTATTAAAAGGAAGTTCTCCTTCCTACCATTTAGGATGGAGGCTTTACATTGAACTACACAACTTTGTTTTAATATTTATCACTCATTTCTTGTAAGTAATTTAATAGATTTTAAAGAAACTAATTAAAAAACCTCAGCAGGAAGCACAGAAAGCAACTTATCAGCCACTGAGACAGTAGGCACACAGAGATTAACAGCTGCTTATAACTATTACAAAACAATGTCCAGCATGGCAACACAAACAGCACACAACAACAAAGAGGATTCTAAGCGCCAGAGGCCTTGAGGTGAAAAACACCTCCATCAGCTCCACAGGGAGGTCATTTGTGGATCGGGCAGCCCCTGTAGGGAGTCGGTGTTTTGCTCAAGGACACATGAGTAGGGTGGACTCTGTCTCTTTAGCTTTGTTTTGTCTTCCACAGTGCAGCACAAGCAGGGAGTCAAACAGCTTCATGCAGAGATTGTAATTGTAGAGAGAAAATGATCTTCTGATAATCAGTAACACGTTTATAATTTCTACATTAATGAGGCCCTGCTAAAAGTTATGACATGTACTTATAAAATGGATATTAAAACATAATTTTTAACACATTTGAAGATGAAGTTTAAAATTTGAGGAAAATGTCATCAAACAGCGCCCTCTGCTGACACATCTAAAGAATAGCCACAGAATTAAGTTGAGATCAATCTTTTTGCGTACCCTAAAACTTCGCTTTTCAAAAAAACCACATTTTTTTTCCTCAGAGTTTTTATTTTATTTTATAAGTTAAAAAAAGAGAAATTAGAAGTTATTGTTGAATGAGCTTTATATACAAACTGATTCTTCTTTGAGGGAAAAATAAATGACACAAACCACAGTTTCATTTAAAAAGTATATTAACTGTTGGTTAAAAAACACATTTGTGTTAACGGTTTAATATCAAGTCGTACAAAATTTAGTAGCAAAAATGCATATAAATAGTTTGTTGAGATATTTGCAATGTCACTTCAGTTTACAAACAAGATGCATGTGCTGGTTTTCCTCTGTTATTTACAGAATTTTAATAAAAACAAATGGAAAATCTTTGAACTTTAAGAGGTATGAGTTATTAAAAAAGATCAGAGTTAAAAACACTCTGAGAACTAAATATTAGGGAATAAGCTACAATAACATTTTCCTTAACTGATAACACTAGATTAAGAACAATATCAAACAACTAAATAGAAATATATTCCAATACGTGTGAAGCATTTATAGGCAGTTTCAACCTATAATAGCATGAACTTTAAGGCATTTTAAGTTGAGTACTTTTGACCTTTTTCCTCATTACAAACCACTGAAACTAAAGGTAAAACTGTTCTTGTAGGAGAAGAAACATGTAAAACACACTACAGACATACAGTAGACTTCTGGAATCTTTTTTGTCATTTTGCACGTTTTTCTGTTTCATACATCTGCTCCAAAAGTCCAGTTCCCATCACCATGCGTCATCATGTTACCTTTAAAGCCCAACTTCCATCAAAACAAACTTCTGTTGAGGTTTTCTCACAGTGTGGGTGAAATCTCCAACCTAACCTAGCCTGTTTTTATGGTAGTTTGACTCCTCTGAGCTACAGATTTTCATGTCAAATTCACAGCTGGAAGTCAAGCTCTGTCACATATTGTTCCCACATTGCACACGGCCTACGAATGTAACACATAGTTAAACCTTTAGAGGAGTGAAGCGCTTTGGATGGAACACATCTAGAAGAACTTGTGCTCAGTTTTTTCATTTCAGTCATTTTTCCTTCATCTTACTAAAACTTAAAGTGTCAGTTCTGTTAGTATTTCAAATTTTCAGAAGAAGCAGGAAAAGCTTCATGTAAACTTGGTTCGCACTAAAAGTCTGTGGTGCAAATTTTCCCTTTATTTCAAACCTTATAAAACCCTTTAAACAAAGGTTCCAGAGTAGTTTTAGCAGAGCGGAGTCATCCAGAACTTCAAAGTGCTTGATTCCAGTCCTTTCTACTCCACCTTCCAGATGGCGATCTTTCCGTCGTGTTTTCCAGCTCCACTGAGGACGTACCTATCCTCAGCTGAGCAGAGCGCCGTCACCCTGTCGCTGTGGCCATGGAGCTCCTTTAGGACCTCATAGCGCTCTGTGTCTACGACGTAAACTTTCCCTTTTGTTGAACTGAGGCTCAATCCACCAATCCACACCTGGAATGAATGAACAGGTAATGCTGCTGTATTTTATTCCACTTCAACACTTTGGGTGTGATTATTGTGCATTACCTGGTTTTTAACTTTGATCATGCTGTAACATCCAATGCAGTCAGGAAGCACCATGCGGTGGAACATTCTTGCAGTGTCCTTGATATGCCAAATACACACTTCTGTGGAGTCTGCAAACACACACCAAAGCTCCTCCCGCTAACGCAAACGAAACAAAACAAAATCAAACTTCTACACAGTCTGGAAATACACAAGCATGTGAAGAACAGACCGAAAGGGCATGTTACCTCAGGTAAAAGCAAAGCAAAGCTTAATGTGGCTCTTTGATGTTCTGGAAAGTTTGAACGCTGTTTTAAAGCACCGGTTCTCCATACTGCCATTATACTGTCCCTGGAACCTGAATAGAACAAAGAAAAAGAAAATACGCAGAGTCAGAAAATACTTTTATCTCACATTTCCTGTTTAAATGTCCCACTGACAGTGAAACTTACAACACCAGAGTGTTTTGCTGCAGCTGTGGACAGACAGCAGACGATCGCAAGAGAGATGGAAGTTCTTCTTCACCTGGAGGATTGGACAAGGAGACAATGATGAAGCTGTGAAACTTTATTTGTGGGGTTTCTTTGACAGTTCTGCCATGTTTGTAAAGAAGTGATTGTAAACTTACCTGTAGAGTTGAGACGTCCCAAACCATAATGGTTCCCTCAATACTGCAGGAGTATGCCACCTTGTGGCTGCAGGATACAAAAACACTTTGATTCATAAATGATGTGTTTTCCTTTATCTACTCTAAAACTCAATACAAGCTGTATATCAAACAGTAAATAATTAAATGTGAACATTTAAACACTCAATCTATAAGATCAAATGATTATCGTCTTCAAATTTAAAATCATATTTAATAATATTTACATAACCAGTACATTTTTCTGAAATGAGCCAAGTTTGAAGAGATAACAGCAAATGTAGCTTTAAAACGGACAGCATTATGTGGTGTGAACAGTTGCATGTATAAAAATATTTTGAGTTTATTTTCTACAAATGGGCACATTAATACAGAAAATAAATTATGGCAGAATCACTAAAATTTCCCTGATTCATCTCTCTAAATATAACATTTCCTCCCTAACCGCGTTTGGGATGAATTTCTAACCATTCAATCATATTCTAGAGGCACAGTGGTTGCTTTCAGGAATTACACACATCCTAAAACTTAGTGAATATCCTCTTTTCCAAAGAACTTTTTTTGTTCTAATTATGGATTTGGAGTTTAAAATTCAACACCTACAACACTCTAGACTCTCCTCCTCAGCTGCTTTAACAACCTTTCATTAAAACAAGTGACTGAAACACTACATGTTGGTAAAAACTCACAAGTTACAACAACCCATACATACACCCAAATCCATCATCAGAACTGAAAAGGGGTTTGGAATGAGAGATTAAACTTTTAAATACATTCCAGCTGCCATCTATCCAGACACTTATGATTAGTCATAATAAAGGTTTTGATGAAACACTATCGATAGCAGTTATAATATTTTTAAGTGTGGCGTCATTTTATAGCTGATTTGACAGCAGCTGCATCTGTTACCTGTGTTTCTCCGTGTCCAGGGCCAATCCGGTGACTTCTGCCCTGTGTTCAGTCAGCTGTCTGTTACAGACCATGGACAACATGCTGATGATGTAAATTATACAGTCCTCTGAGCCCATCCAGACCTGATCCTTGTCAACTTCCAGCATGCAGTTCTGAAAACACAAACAACAAACTCATCAGGTGGTTTGTGCACACAAACAATGTTAAGAATCTGGTGTCTGTAGATACCAGAACACATCGGGCTTCAAAATGATCATGTAGTAACTTGAGTCAGAACACTAATAGAGCTTTCTCCACAGTTGCTCTTTTCACAAACACTTTATTGAACAGCCGATTTTTAAAATACCTCTTAACGTCACCAGCTTGTACTTGTATCCTACAGGTTTGACTCTTGTTCACAGCAAGAGTTACACACACAAAAAAACAATCAGTAATCAGTAGAGTTCACAAACACAAACAGTTGTTCAAAACTGCATTTTAACTAGAATGATGATGTTAAAGGCCTCTTCAAAGAACCAAATAAGTCCAGTTGCCTTTATTTAAAACCCTTTTTTGGATTATCATGACCTGGATGACTGAGAACCTTCACCAGCATGTTAAAGGCCAATTCATACTCCACAAGAAGCAAGAACTTTGTTCTCACTATGGGGGGACTCCGAGAACAAAAAAAAAAAAGTTTGTTTTGGCAGGGATCATTCATACTCCCTGAGAACTCAGCTGTCGAACTCCTCTAGCGATGTGTCATCCAGGTGTGCGTATCAGATGTGTGTGTGTGTGGAGGGGAAGGTGTGTGTGTGTAGATTAAAATGATCCGTTTTCGCTGGTCACAGACCAGCGCGGACCTGAGGAGGCATGAGGGTCTGGATCGACCAGCGCAAACCCTCGCGGCCCGTGCTGGTCCCGGACCAGCGCGGGTCGATCCAGACCCGTATGCCTCCTCAGGTCCGTCCACGCAAAGCAGCACAGCAGGCGGGGGAGAAAGGTAAATCAACGTACAACGTCAACCGCTACCCGCACTAACCACGCTCATTCTCCCTTTCTGACCAATCACAGCAGCTGTTCTCGGACGCCCTGCAGAAAAAAGTTCGGCTCTGTTTTCAGGATCCCCCCCCCCCCCCC
>SSNR01000138.1:1527910-1592358 GCA_006937965.1 Callopanchax toddi | reverse complement strand
CCCCCCCCCCCCCCACAATAGAACACAAAACCTATAAATAAATTTAAAAAATAACTCAGACATTTCCAGCTAAATTTTACAGCACTCTTAATTCAGTTATTTATTATTATAATAATAAATAAAACAGTCAATTTCAGAGAAAACAAGAAGTTTGAGAAATTTATCTACAATATAAACACATTTTAAAAACTAAATTTCAAAGAATGGTGTCAGGAAACAGAGTTTTAGCAATACTGGAAAACTAATGAAGGGAATAACTAACAAATTGGTAAGTCTGAAAAAACAAAAAAGCAATGTAGCTTCAAAAAAGTTTGTAATTCATCTACATTATGAATTTTAAACGGGCACCTAATGAATGTATTCTCAGTATTTTATGTTTTATACAAACAAAAAATGCAGACTTTACAGCACAAATACCCAAGTTCTCCACTAGATGGCAGAAGTGCAATGATAAAACCAGAAAAAAATCTGCACTATCAAAAGTTTGTTTTTAAACACTGATAAATCTAAACTACTCATAAGAGAAAAATGTTTTTTCTATACAACTTAAAAAATGTAAAACCTCTTGAAAACTTTCTTTAGGAGTTGATACTTTTCAGCTACTGTGCTTTTGCAGCTGGTAAAGAACTTGAAAAACGAAAACTCAGTCTAACTTCCTCTCGCAAACACACACCTTTAAAAATTTCATGTGATTGTGAGCAGTGTGTTGAAGGTGGATGTTGGTGATCAACACAAATATATGAAAGAACTTAAAAATAAAGAACAATACTCCTTTTTCTTGCTATGAAAGTGCAGCTGAAGCACTCTGACATGTTATTACAGGTTTGAAGATGGCATCAGTGAAGCAACAGTAGAATTATTTTTGTACATTTTATGCCAATGGCATGCATGTAATATTTGTTGTCTTGTGTTTCCCTTTTGGGGGGACTTTAATGTATTCTTTAATCTTGTTTGAAATAATAATAAAAAATAAAATAATGTGCATCTCCTGGATCTGTCTGGAAAATTCTGTTTTATTTACTAATGAAAAAACACTAAAAGAAAATAATCTTTTGTTTTCTATTTTGTTTTAATTAGATTTGTGGTGGATGACTGAACTATTAGCAGAAGGTCTGAATAAATTAGACAATGTATTGTAATTCCTCTGAGTCATGTGTTTACGATTGTAGCGTTTTGAAATAACTATTTAGTTATTTTAACTACACCCTCTGTAAATTCACTAATAAGTTTTGGAAGTTTTATATGGAGAAAATATCTCCAATACTATCACTTATATTTAGTGTTTACAGGAATTATCTAGGTTCTTTGAAAGAGTACAGTGAATTGAAATACCTTATTAATAACGTGAACTGAGACCAGATAAGGATTGAACAACCATTTAATTTGAAAAACCTAAGAACACAGACAGATAAGACAGTTTGAAAGTTTGATGTAAACACAATTAATATTCTTAAACATGTTGAGGATGTTAAAGATAGTTTAATTGTGAGTTTTAACGGACCGTAGCATATGTTTTAATGACTAGGGAAGTTAGTTAATTTAGTTAACCTAGTTGGGACTTTAAGAGTCAATTTAGGCTAATTTGAGTTTGGAAGAATTAAGCTTTATCAAAGCAAACCTCTCGATCAGAAAGTGGTGTTCGCTCACTGACAGGTGGACGCTCCTAGATCTGGCAGGCGTTGGTTTCTCCACGAGCTGAGGCTGGAGTCCCCAGACTCGGAGTGGTGGTCCTGGAAGGCGTGGCCGCCGAGGACCTCGCCGGACAGTCCGTGGATACGTCCCGGTCAGCAAGGGAGGCATTTCAGCAGGCATGCTGAATTCATTTCTGATCTCTCCCGTGCTGAGGGAGAGACTGAGAGGCCTTGTTCAAAGCTGATGAAGGTTCAGCTAAGATAGCAGCATAGTAGCTCCGACTGCTTCAGGCTGTGGCTCAGACCAAGACTCTATGAGGCCTGGACAAGACAAGACAAGACTGACTCGTACCGGAACTGAGTATTAGTTTTGAGACGAGTTATCTTAAATTTAACCAATCAGAAGATGTTAAGTGTACTAATCAGGATTGATTTAGTGGAGTTGTGAATGGTTCTGATTGGACAAGGGAACTGTGGGAGTTTACCAAGTTCATATGACTTCCGCCCGTTAACACTCACATTATGAATGTGATTAAAAATGCAGAAAATGCATGACATAGCAGAGAAGCATTATAACACTTTGAGTGTGTGAGTGAGAGTGAGTGACCCTGAGCAGAAACACTACAAGAGAATGTTCTGTAAACAAAAGATTACAGTTGGAACACCAGTCTGTGGTGTTTCAGAAGAGACTTCTTACAGAGAGTGTTTTATTAGACCAGCTAGTGTCCAGTTAAGGTCATCCGGGAGATGGACACTTGAAAGTGGACAGTAGGACACCTGTAGGGGTCTTGATTCAGGGTTAAACATAATCCAAGAGTGATTGTATTCCAAGTTATTAGGAAAAAGATGGATTATTGTTGTGATGGTCAACAGAGGTCAAAGGTCAGAGGATATAGCCTATTTGGTGAGGCTACACGATGAACACCAACTTCCCACCAGGACTAACTGACCATCAGCCCTGACTAAACGTGATTTGCACCCTCAGATAAAGAAACTGGATAAAATGATTAGTCGTGGGTGAAAAGGCTCTTGTTTTCTGTCGTCTACGTGTAATTCCACTGAACTTGTGCTGTGTGTTTGTTCACGTTTAACTGACCTCATCCTGACTTTTCTTATCTTAAACTGATACAGCTGTAAATACTCCAACAAACAACAGTCTGTACATTGTGTTTCTGATGCATCTTGATGTTTTTGTGAGTCTCTTTGTCCAGTTTGTATGTTGTCCCTACCAGTTTTGCATTTCCAACTTGACAGGTGTGTATGAGGGACCAGCTGGAAGCATCAAACACCATCACCTTCCCTCCACTCACAGACACCCATAACTGACCTGAAACAGAACACACACACACACACACACTACTGATTATATTTCAATGTTATCACAAACACGTGTTTTCCATCTGCTGGTGTTTAGCATTACCAAGAAAAACTAAAAATAGGGGTGTCCAAAGTGTGGCCCAAGGGCAAATTAAGGCCCTCAGTGATTTTATGAGGCCTTCAACTTCATTTTAAGAACAATAGAATTTAGTCCTCTGTCGTTTGTGGATGCAGAGAGACACTAATACTTATATTTTCTGATTTTTACTGATTTTAGGCCAAACACAAAATAAATACAAGTTAAAGTATTTTTAAAATGTAAAAGTTTCAGTCCAATCCAAAGTAGTAGTCTTTTTTTATCCAGGTTTTCTCTTTTATGGTGAATACTACCCACAACCCCTCAATGACCTTTACGAAAAAGCTGACTTGTGTAGCACAGTTCATAAAACCAGACTAAATCCAGCAGCTGAACTGAAGAGTCACCCAGATCCTGTTCTTACTAATTCACTTTCAAAAAACTAGAAAACAACCAATCAAATCCAGGAATTTTTAAGCTTTTTCTTTTTTACTAATGCAAACATATGAGACCCTTTAATGTATATTTTTTGAGCAGTACAAATAAAACAAATACTGTTTTTGCATATTTCAAAATAAAAAAATGATTTTATGGCCCACAAAGGTTTTTAACTTGGGAGACTTTGGCCCTTGTCCTGAAAAGTTTGGACACCCCTGATTCAAATGAAAACACTTCACATCCAAACGTTTCTTTCTGACTCCACCCAGTCAAATTCCCTCCACCATCCACTAGTATAAAAACACTGCTGGTGGAAAGTTTAAACGTAAACGAGAAAGTAACATCCAAAGTAGAAGCAGAGAAGTAAAAAAAAAAAAAGTGAGTGAAATATAAACAGAGAACTGGGAGTGGTGAGTGCGGGGGGGAAAGGGAGAGGTGGGAGAGAACTGGTCCTGTGCCAGAAACTGAATTCAGTGACCTATATTCAAACCAGAGGGAGTCAGAGAGGGGCTGGGAGGGGGAGAGGGAGGGCATGAATAGATGTGTTCTTTTCACCAAAGAGGAGACGAATACACAAGAACTGTGCTGATCATGTTAGTGGTGGGAGGGTTCTTCTGCCCCCAGCAGATCTAAAGTGGCCCCAGATGGTTTCACACTGAAGGCCACGGCTTTGTTGGGCTTTTTAAGGGTTTCCTGACACGTAATGTTTTTCTGCTACCCAAAAGAGGCAAACAAACAAAAAGCTAGTCAAGTTTTATGTATTAGAGCTCTAAAGTACTGCACAAATATGCCAAAGAGGAATGACTATAACAACTTGAAGAGAGACAAACTGAGCTGAAAGTAACTACAACAAAAGGACATGCAGAGATTTAGAAAGTCTGAAGTGGATTATAGATAATAAGTAAAGGTGCAGCACCTTCTGATCTGCAGTCAGCCTGCTTAAGCTTCAAAACAGTAACAAGAGGGGGGGATGTACAGTATATACTAAGTCCTAAAGCCGTGTGTGACGTGTCATGATAATGGGCTGCCATGTCTCCAGTTCTGGAAGGAACTCATTAGACAATCAGCTGTGCAACCCTTCACTAATCAAAGCTCGACCAATTCTCTACTGATAAACAGGTAAAGACACTTCAGTTGCCTTCAGTCCTGTTAGTACTGGTTGTTTTAGAATGATGTGACTGCAGCATCTTCCACATAAGTGATAGTAAAAGTTTTTGTTTGTAGCAAAGTGACACCTTCCTTTGAGGAACCACAGCTGGGAGACCTGGGGATGGACTGTTCAATCTCTGGGGCAGAAATTGCCAAGGTACTCAAAACAACTACACAGCAGCGGAGCCCTGGGTGTGGAGGAGATCTGACCTGGGCATCTCAAGGCTATTGTAGGACTGTCATGGTTGACACGTCTCTGCAATATTGCGTGGTCATCGGGGGCAGTCCCTGTTGAGTGGCAGACCGGGGTGGTGGTCCCCATTTTTAAGAAGGGGGACCAGAGGGTGTGTTCCAACTATAGGGGGATCTCACTCCTCAGCCTCCCTGGAAAGGTCTACTCCAGGGTACTGGAGAGGAGGGTCTGGTCGATAGTTGAATCTCGGATTGAGGAGGAGCAATGTGGTTTGCGTCCTGGTCGTGGAACTGTGGACCAGCTCTTTACCCTTGCTAGGGTGATGGAGTGGTCATGGGAGTTTGCCCAACCAATCCACATATGTTTTGTGGATTTGGAGAAGACCGTGTCCCCAGGGGCACCCTGTGGGGGGGCGTTTCAGGAGTACAGGGTGGATGGTCTTTTGCTAAGAGCCATTCAGTCCCTGTACCAGAGGAGCGTGAGTTTGGTCCATATAGCCGGCAGTAAGTCGGACCTGTTCCCAGTGAGGGTTGGACTCCGCCAGAGCTGCCCTTTGTCACCAGTTCTGTTCATAACCTTTATGGACAGGATTTCTAGGCGCAGCCGTGGCGTGGACGGTGTCGAGTGTGGTGACAGGAGAATCTCGTCTCTGCTTTTTGCAGATGATTTGGTCCTCTTAGCTTCATCAGGCTCTGACCTACAGCTCTTGCTGGGGAGGTTCGCAGCTGAGTGTGAAACGGCTGGGATGAGGATCAACACTTCCAAGTCTGAGACCATGGTTCTCAACCGGAAAAAGGTGGCTTGCCAACTCCAGGTGGGGAGAGAGGTCCTGCCTGAAGTGGAGGAAATGAAGTATCTTGGGGTCTTGTTCACGAGTGAAGGAAGGAGGGAGCGGGAGATCGACAGGTGAATTGGGGCAGCGTCTGCAGTGATGTGGACACTGAACCGGTCTGTTGTGGTGAAGAAGGAGCTGAGCCATAAAGCAAGGCTCTCGATTTACTAGTTGATCTACGTCCCAATCCTAACCTCTGGTTATGAGCTTTGAGTAATGACCGAAAGAACGAGATCGCGGATACAAGTGGCCGAAATGAGTTTTCTCTGCAGGGTGGCCGGGCTCAGCCTTAGAGATGGGGTGAGGAGCTCGGACATCCGGGAGAGACTCGGAGTAGAACCGCTGATACTCCATATCAAGAGGACCTGGTTGAGGTGGTTCAGGTTGTTAGACTGCTTCTTGGATGCCTCCCCGGGGAGGTGTTTCGGGCATGTCCCGCTAGCAGGAGGCCCCCAGGTCGACCCAGGACACCTTGGAGAATGTACATCTTCAATCTGGCCTGGGAACACCTTGGGGTCTTGCCGAAGGAGCTGGTGGAGGTGGCCGGAGAGAAGACGGACTGGGACTCCCTAGGTGGGGTGCTGTACTAGTACTAGCTTAATGTATAACATTACTGACAGCTGGAATAGTGTTTTCATTTGATCATTTAAAATAAGACATTTTACTAGTAACAGTTGACTTAGAGGCATTTAAAGTGAGAGTTTCTTCTAGTAAGAATTCAGTTTTAGTTATTGTGTATATCTGGAACGTTGTTGGGGGGGGGGACACATCCCCTTCTGACATAATGGTCATGACACCCACTTGTACGAGTAATAGAACAATAAAAGACATAATAATAACGATGATAATAATAATATACTTGTAAATGTTTCTAATTTAACCCCTGGATCTGCAGATCAACCGCTATTAAAAAATTTCCCAACTTCCACTGGAAGAGATAAACCTCCTGTTTATGACTCCATTTTTACAGTAATCATGAGAAAAAGCCTGTTTTTCAATGTGTTTCTAAATCTCTCTCCTGTACTTTCCAGTAAAGACAAGTCAGAAAAGGAGGAAGTGATGTTTTACGGGCAGCTTTATTCTTTTTTCTTATGTTAATACAAGATGTGAAGGCAAACTAAAGTTTAACTGCATATCCAGATTGTGAAATAATTGTGCTTCAAATAACCAATCACATGACAGTCTCTCACTGACCAATCAGAGTAGAGGAACCTGACACCCGTCATGTCATCACAATGTTAATAAGAACACTGGAGATACTGCTTGGTTACAGGATGCATTCAGCAGTTGTGTGTGTGTGTGTGTGTGTACCTGGTGTGTACAAGAGAACATCCACAGCCTGAGGTGACGCAAGTTCCACAGAAACATTTATTTTATGCTTCAGCGTTTCCGCTGTGGTTTTGGGAATCATCATTGGCACTTGAGAAACACACAAAGATGAGGTAAATAATCTAACATACGGTAATGATGACAAATATTCCAGGAAAATCCCTCAAAAACTACAGGAAATTATCAAGACAATTATTGAGTCACGTTTAAAGTCAAGATTATCAGGACTTCTAGTTTGTTTATACGACAGGAAATCCTCCTTTACGACTGTTATGAACAGAAAATGCAAAAAGACTAAAACAAAAATGAGAGAAAACTTTATGACTTCTCTACCTTCCATCTTGATGCGATCAAAGTGAGCCAGTTTTGAAGCAGCGTAGATGGCCTTACTGCTCTGAAGGCTGCCCACGACAGCGTCCATCAACAAGGCGTTGGTCAGAGCCTGCTGCATGTACTGAGGGTCCTGGAGAGAAAGAGGTCATCGATCAAACATAGATAAAAATACTTTCATCTTCATATCTTGCAGGTCTGCAAACAGGAAACAAACCAATGAAAAGAAGGAAAATAATGATTCTTGCCTTTTGGTAAATAAAAAGATGGATTAAAAGGAAAATAAGTTTTAATTTTTTTTTTTGTCTTTTAATTATGTTTTAATTTTGATGTTTTTGTGAAGCACTTTGTGATTTTTTTCTGTGAAAGGTGCTATATAAATAAACTTACCTGCAGGACATATCGGCTTTTCTATCTGCGATCCAGTTTGAGTTGAAAGGTTGTGCTCAGTACTATCTAACCTCATGTGATTAATCATGCTTAAAGGGTAAAGGGATGTAATTTCCTGTCTAAATTTAGCATCATGTGGAAGTTAAAAGCCACTGGAACAATCTCAAACAAAGCATACCACCCAGTAGAGGGAGGTGACATAATAACAGGCATGGAGTCAAGCTCAGAGCTGGTTGGAAACCGATCTGCTGCACAGGCTGTCGAGTTTTGACTGAAGCGTGTGACCAATATTTTTGTGAATTTGTACCCGTGAAAAAAAGGGTGTCATTGATTTCTTTCGGTCACATTTTAAAGAGCTGCTTACTAGATTAAAGCTCAAAATACAAAAAGAATGTTAATCGTACTGATTTGATTTCACAGAACATAAAGTAACAGAACCAGAGCATCATTTTTCAGAAGCATAAACTCAATAAATCCAATCAAACCTTTTTTTTTTTTAAAGCATCTGTTTTAACACAACAGTGCTGACTGTGCAGAGAGCAGATAAGAGGAACTGAGAGATCATGTAATATTTAACTAAAGTGGGTAAAAAGGATAAAAGTGTGAGACAGCTGAGTTACAGATACATCCTCTGGTTTCACAAAGGAAACCTTCTGTCTTTACTCAAATCTGCATATTTTTTATTTTTACGCTTTGTGGAATTCAACCACACCCTCAAAGTTCACAGACAGGCATGCATGTGCACAAATTCACACGTACAGATAGAAACAAGGTTCTAAAGGGAATTAGTGATTTTTTTCTTCTTCACTTGCATTCGTTAGCATTATTACACTCACCCTACTGAGAAACAGCCTTACCTTGTGTCGGTCAGCGATTATTCGGCCAGCCCACATTTCTTTGACCATCAGGTTCCAAAGTTCAGTCTCCGTTTTTAAATTTGCCTCAAAAGCCTCCTTCCTCCCTTGAACTCGAAGCTTCAAGCTGGGGATTCTCAGAAGCAGGAAGGGAGCCGAGGAAACCTTCACCTCCTAGAAGGAGAAGATGCCAAGATGAAAATGATTATTTCTGATCACGGGGCACAACTTTGTTCATTTTGATTTATTTTTCTCCTCACCTCTAAATCTCGGTACTGTGCCACCTCCACGTATCCCGGCCGTCCATCGGTCAGCAGGAAGAGCCGTCGTTGTGTCATGGCGATCTTCCCCACACCGCGACTCGTCTTCACGGAGGATGACAGCTTAAAGACGCACTCGGCTGCATCGATGTGCTCCAGCACCGATGGTGGCAGACAAACCTTCAAAATAAACAAAAACTTGTGGTAATTTTATTGGATTCATCAATGCAAATTCAATAACATAGAAATTGAATAAAGAGCATTTATTAAATACAGCACAGACCTCTTGGGCCTCAGCTTCGGTTTCCTTCCAGATGGTGTAAAACACTCGAAATAAATCTGGACCGACCTGCTTCTGATGACCTGAAACAAACACCAACAAATCCAGCATGTTTACTTTTGAAACAGTGGACTGAGCAGTCTTGTTTGAACAGCACTGCTTCTCACATTCTCATGCAAAGACATCTGGCTGGTTTCTGGGCCAAAATGTTCACTCTTTTCAAGCTAATGCCTGCTAAGTGAGCAGCTAGAGGCTGTTTTCATTGCAACACCACACCTGTGTACAACATTACCCCCCCAACTTGTAGAGTCACAATCATGAACTCTAAATCTCTTTACAGAAAGGAGCAGTTTGTTGATGAGGTTTTACATGCCAGCAATGCAAGGTATGATTACTGGTCTCATCCATTAGAGAACTACAAAGTCTGTGAATATAATTTAATCTCAATAAAACACATTTAAATATTTATAGCCCTGATGTGAGTACATCAGGTTTTTGCACTGTAATATTTTATTCTCTTCAACTTAGGGTTTAATATTTACGGAGACTGGATTTTGGCTTAAACATTCTTTAAATTTTATTGGTTTGTTATTTTATTAAGAACATTTTCAGCTTTAAATTTTTAATTTTTACCCTGTAAGCTGAAATATTTAGGGGGGGAAACCTCACACCAAAAATAGGCTCAGGTCTCAGGAGGTTAAAAATAAAATAACTTATTAGTCACATCCATGAAATTTTACTACAATATTTGTCTTCAGATTTTTTAAAAGTGCTGATTAAGAGCAGGTTTGCACCACCTTCCTGTTACTACAATACACTTAGTTAATCATGTATTAAAAGATGTTTGGTTCAAACCCTGGGAAACTTCAACACTCATTAACTGACCTTTATCTATACATTTAAATTATTGTATTAATAAGACACACACATGAGCAATCATAACTTCTCTTATCAGATGCTGGCTTGAGTTTTAATGGAAAACAATAATAATAAACTATTTTTATAAACTTCAGATATTTTAAGGAACATTTCAGACTTTTATTGTGAAGGATTGAAGGAAGATCTTTAAGCTCATCTGTGGATGATGCAGTAAACAGATGACAGTGCCTATCATTCAATTAATAACTCGTTTTTATAGTTCACTCTGTAAAAATACACTCAGAACCTTCAGTTACAATAATTACAAATACTGAGCAAACAGAGTCAAGTACTGGGGTTCACTTCCTTGGGTTATTCTTGAAATAACCTACTTTTGACTTTTTTTCTCAACATGTCCTCTAAGTTTTTCTTTTCAGCAGCCCTAATATGCTGTTGTCGGAACATCTATGTAAATGACAGGATGCAGATTTCACAAGCAGATTGTGTCATTTTCCCAAAATTCCTTTAAGATGTGAGACCCCGCCCAACTACTGAACATATCAGCTTGTTATAACAGAAACACCGACAGCAGCTCCTATCTCTTTAGCCAGCTCAAAATGAAAGTAGAAAAGAAATCCTTGTTTCGACAGCTGACAGGAGGGAAGTCCTTTTGTTTTTCCCTCAACAGCATAACATGGAAGAAAAGATAAACTCTCACTTTAACCTTTATTCCTGCACTCAAGACTAAAGCATGGAGTCTGGAAAAAGGAAGATCCTTGCTTAAATTCCTGAAACAGAAAGTAAACTTCCTACTTCTCGTTTTCTTTTAAACTTAACCATGAGCTGACATTAGTGTCGTCACTTTACTAATGGGAAAAAAATGATTCACGTGCTCATTTAAAAACTGAGCAAAGGTCACGAGAAGCATAGTTACGTCTAAAAATGTGTATGACAACCTCTTTGGAAGGTGTGAGGCAATGATTAACCCAAGGAATAAATGTTTGCCAGAAAAAAGAAGGGAGTGGTGGGAGAAAATATTCATGTGTGTGTGTGTTTGCAGAAGTAGTTAATCCAACACCTTGGAGTTTATGACAGGAACTCCCCAAAGGAGCTGAGTAGTGAGGCGACTTACTTTACTAAACAGATTTCCACTAGAGTTTAGTAACACAATTATACACCTCTCACCACACATGCATTAATAAATGAGAGTGAAACACACTGCTTACCGACAGTTAGAGCGTCAAACAGCCGATGGATGGTTCTTTGATCTTTTACAATTCCCGACTCTTGAACACATTTCACAAACTCCTCTAGCTGCATGTACTTCTTCGGTAGCTGGAAGCGCTTTATGGCACCTTCGTCGTGCTTGTTTCCCTTGATCGCTCTCTCTCTCTCCTGTTCCCTCTTAACTCGGCTGATTAGATTTTTGATCTCTGGTCGTCTGTCTGCCTGCAGGGAGATTTATACGTTTATACCTATAACCTTATTTTTTGAAATGCACCCCGCCCCCCCATGGTCTGAGAGTCATAAATCTGATATTTTTTTCTTTTTTCATCCATCAACAAACCAGAAATTATTTGGATTAGTTGCTTTGTAAAGAATTTTGAGATTAACAGAATAGAATTATTTTCAAGATTTGACAAAAACCTCTTTAACTCCATCATTTCTCAATATAAGACAATCTCAGGTTTATACTCTAGTCTGGCATGAATGGAGGCAGGTGATAATAATACATTCAAGGAATTTATGTTGTTCTGAACTGACCTGTGACCGTTCAGTTTCTAGCAACGAGTCAACCAAAGACTTAACCATCTGAGAAGGGAAAATTTCTGAATCTGTCTTGTAAAGGCTCTGGAAATCTTCTAAAGCATCAAGACGTTTGTTGGACACCGTGTTGACCAATCCTCGTAGGTAGTGGTACCTGAACACAGAGGAGAAGGCTAAGTTTAGTTCACTGGTCTAACATGTGGAAAACCTTGACAAAGCAGCTGTCAAAAGATTATTTTTCAAACTGACTGAACCATAAACAAAAAGATCCCATCGAGATATGATGTAAAAAAAAAAAAAAAAAATACATCACTCATGAGCAATAACCTGTTTTACAAGTCAAACGTTTCACTAAAAACCATAAAACAGCAGGAGATCTGACAGAAAAGCAGGTGACAGCAACAACACGGCTATCTCTAAGATTCTATCTTAAAACTTCGAGGTTTAAATGAAGAGCTGGAACACAAAAAGGCAAAGTGCAAACAGAAAATCCTGAAAAAGATTTTAAAAGCACTTTCATTCCATTATTTTACAGGATACTTTATGCGGTGACTAACTGTACTAATAAGAACCAATAAAAAATATCTACTCTGTCTCTGTACAATAAACATATTATATAATACCTGGCCAACAGAGCAGACTCCTCAGGTGATGTGGTCTCTATAGCCTTCTTCAGAGAAGCAACCATGTCGTTATAATAATTCTGGACATAGTGATACGCCAACGGTGGGGGGAACTCTGGGAGACGGAAAACCTTCACAACTTTTTGAGCAATCTTCAACCCTGGAAGGAGATAAATGTATAAAGAATTCAAGTGATTCTTAAGAATATTTCCTGTTTTGACTCCCAGTACTGACCAGTATCAGGAGTCATCTTGCAAACGGACTGAGATCTGTTGGTGTTGATGTTTTTCCACGTCACATTTTCATGGATGGGTTGATCCAGGTTAGGCAGACTGGCTCCCAGTCTTTTGCTCAGTCTGCGGTCGGGACTGGTGTACCTGCTGTAGTCACACCGGGACAGTTCAGACATCGGAGGGCGGCGGGGAGACTCAGTCATCGCGCGATTCCTGCAAAAAGTACATTTTAAGACTGTAATTGGTGAAGACATCAGTATTTATATTTGGAAATGTAAGCTACACAAAAGAATACAGTCTGAGAGTTTTATAATGAGTAGTTCAACAAACCTTCCTAATTATTGAAAAAGTCTAAAAACGTCAATCATTTTAGTGTTTGAGAGAAGAAAAGCCAGGAGTAAGATCAGCAAATGTTCACCTATACCTGCAGAAACTGAGCAGACATCTTTAAGAACAATTGTTTTACTCAACAAAAACAAAAGTCACTTAACAAGGTCCGTCTGAATACTATGGTTATATAACTCATAATTTTCTACTCTCTTCGGTTGCATGGTTACTTTTGTCCTCCAGCTGTGACCTCACTCCACCATCATACCTGGGCGCTTGGTTACGCGTCATCTGCTCCATGCGGCTGAAGGTGTCCCGTTTCCTGTTTAGCCTGTCTCGCAGGAATGAGTGAAAGATATGCGTCTCTAACACCTGAGACGACAATGCAGAGACACACAGTCATTGGTCTGTTGTGTGTTGACGTGTGCAGCTTTGCTAAAAAATGTGTGACTCTACCTTCTTGTAAAACAACTGATCTTCAGGATCCCTTGTTCTTAGAAACTCCTCACTGTTAAAGACTCTGTGTTCGTGGTTGAGGAAGTCCTGAACTCCTCTGACGAGCAGAAACACAATGTGATTAAGTTTGGAGAATTTAAAAACGAATACACAGGACGTTAGCCAAGACTCACCTGAAGATGTTAACCACCATCTCCAGGGCGATGTTCTGTATCTGTGAGTTGAGTTTCCTCTGCCAGGCTGTGCGTTGGGATCGAACAGAATTGACGTCCGTGCCCGCTCCGAGGTGACACAACTCCAGGTCGTAGTGAAGCTGGAGGCACTCTGCTCTGGAAAACCACACCAAATCCAGTCAGGTGTCAAATCACTTATATTTGACCTTAATTAGATTTTGCAGACAAATAAAAGGGACGATTAAAGAGCACTAAATCGGATTTCATTGTCCTTCCAGGGAAGAACAGCAACATCATCTTTAGTACAATTTTATTCCAAAGATGATGAGATGAATATGGCAGCTGAGCAACCAGTCGATGACCAGAGTACAAAAAAATATCAAGGAGAGGCAAAGTTTTTAAAAAGTGAAGTTTAGAGTGTCATACTTTGCAGAAATGTATGACGGTACACAATAACAACATACTTCAACAAAAATCCATACAAACAAGGTTCTTCTTCAGATGCTTTAGCTCCTTCCACAAACGTTCAACAGGATTTAGATCAGGGTTCTTAGAAGGCCATTTCAGAAAGCTTTGGCTCAATATCCTGCTGGAGGAGTCATGAAATGTGACTGAGACCAAGCTATCTGACACTGGGCAGCACATTTCATTCTAGAATGCCTTGATAGTCTTGATATATCATCATGCCCCGCAAATTCAAGACACTGATGCAGCCAAGTAGCCCAGAGCAGAATCAAGCCTCCTCCATGTTTCACAATAGGCAGTGTTCTGTTCTCTGTATGCTTCATTTAGCTTTATGTAAACACTGAGCTGATGATGCGACTCACCAAAAAGCTCATGTTTTGTCTCATCAGTCTAAAGGACATTCTCCCAGAAACTTTGAGGTTTGTCAACAGGTATTCTGGCAAATTCTAGTCCTGCTTTTTGTGATTTTTCTGTCAGTAATATAACTTTTCTAGGTTTTCTTCCATGAAGCCTCTGCTGGTCAATAATTGTTATCCTTCTACTCTCTTGAGGCAACTCTCTCCTTAGCGCTCTGTAGATCATAATCAGTGTGGTACACTATGACACCAAACAGCACTGTGACTACAGACAGACACTTTAGTTGGTCAAATTACTTTCAGGGTATCATCATATTTGTCAGGTCAGATTTTAAAATAATCTGTTGAACCACAATTCAATAAAATTTTAGTGATTTTATCACAGTTATCCAGTTATTTCAGTGACCATCGTAGGGTTTTTCTTTCTTTAATAGAAGGGTATAAATTATTTGATCTACGTCTGTATATATTTGAAAGTTTTGGGTCAAGATCCGTTGCCGCCCTGAAGATTGATTTTTTTTTTAGGGAAGATGCTGCTCATTTCAGCAAAACAAAATCAAAACATCCTGCACATATTACACAGTAGCAATGTTTTGTAGTAAAATGTAAACCCTGCACTTTAATGCTTGTACCATTTATGATACAACAGATGTTTTAGAGGCAAAAAAATATAGAAACCTGCAGCATGGTTTGGATGTGTTACCTTGACATGAAGCACTCTGCTACAGCCACAGGCAGAGCAGGTAGGTCGATGGTTTCAGACCATGAAGACTGAATGATGCCTTCATCAACGTTGACCAGGATCAGGTCCTCCGTCTCCTGCATACAAAGATAAACACAATGAGGTGGAACAATGGGTGCAATTCACTACAACACACAGAAGGTCTCAGAGTGAAGAACAAACAGCTTCTGTTAAAATGTGAACTCAGCTTTAAGGAGGCAATGAATAAAGATGAACACCGCTGGGAAAAATATGTTATTGTTGAATTTTGAATGAGATTTTAATACAAAGACTATTTGATTTAGACACTTTATATTGTTGTATTTTTTAATGCTCCCCAAGAACCATGTTTTCTTTGTGAAACATTTGCTTTAATTTTTATTTTTATTTGGAAAAGTTATCGTGCACTATTCCATTATGCTCCCATCATCTTTGGATGATACTGAATAGAATAAAAGCTTATTAAACACCTTAGATTACACTGGTTTACTCACAGCAGCAACTTCTTCGTAATGATTTATGTGACAGCCCATCAGGAAGGCTGTAGGAGCCATGAGGAAGTCCAGCATTCCTCTGGCCAACACAGGAACATAAGGCTGCTGCCAGGAGAGTGGCTAAGAGAGGAGAAGACTGTCTGTGAACGTTTTAAATAAAAAGTTATCAAACATGTTGTTTCCTACACTAACCTGCAGGTATAACAGCAAACTCTCTGCAACCAGAGTGAGTCTGGCCCAGTCAGAGGAGAAGAAGACCATCCTCTGTTCTTGGAGGAGGCAGGAGAGCACCTAAAAAACAAAAGAAATACATCTTTCATCACTTCGTGTCCTCATTTTGTCTTATGGGTTACAGAACAGATGTTTCTGTGATCTTTATTACCAAGAGCAGAGTTGTGTGGGAAAAACAGAGAAGTGGAAGATGAAGGTCAATGTCAACAACAGGACTGTCCTGATCCTCTCTGGATGGAAGGACCACTTGAAGAGGACGGAGACTGAAAGACTGAAGAGACAGAAATACTGTTCATATTCAACAGAAAGAGAAGTAAACAATAGTTGCTTAAGGGGGATAAAAAGCTGTCTGACCACATGGAGCTGTCCTGGAGGGGGTAAAGGCACAAGAGACAGTTTGGCTGAAAACTCCTTGATTGCTTCATCAAAGTCAGCTTGTCTCGCAGTCCGCAACTGGACCAGTAGACTAAGACAGAAAACGCCAGTCAACAGAATCGCAAGAAAGTTATCCATCAGCCATTTAAAACCAATTATTACCACGACAAGCAGTCCTTCAGGGCATTGTAGTAAGGGAACTTTGAGATGATGCACACAGCAAAGGGAACATAGAGACGAGACTTTGTTGAATTCCATCGATGTCCGTTCTGGACAACACCTTCCAGACAAGACTAACGGAGAAGATGACCAGTAAGGAAAAAGAATGTCTGATTTTATTTAGTTCAACATATTTCATTTAAATGCATGTGTGTTTGCACCTGTACAGATCTGTAGTACTGGACAACAACTCCATGGGTTCGGTTGCCAAACAGGTCGGTGAAAACCAGGAAGTGATAAATATCTTCTTGGTGCTCACTGGCTAAGTGAAGACCACCTAATCAAAGAAAATAAGATAAATATCTGCTAAAATTTTAAAGTTCCTATAATAAAAATATTATGTATAGCACAGAATTATAAGCACGTGTCGGAGGATCTACCAGGAAAGCAGAGCTGTGGTAGAGCGATGAGGTCCAGATCCTTTGGAACACTGATGTCTTCAGTCGTTGCCGACACATCATCACGACTGCTCGAATCTCCATTAGTCAGCGATCCTGCAGCACGATCTCTCCTCTTCTGCAAACAAGATAAAACACAAGACCTTTCTGATATTGAGATTTTTTTTAAATGCAACCTTTGATGTAGTGTAAAGATTTTAGCTCAACTATTTTAATAAATGCATGAGTTCTGACCTTTTTGATGAAGCTCTTTCTTCTTTGGACGCGACTGAAGGCTGGGCCAATCACATGGCTCGAGTTGGTCTCTTTGGAAACAAAGGGCGGAGCATGGACCTGCAGTACCTCAGCATCCAGCAGGGGGAGCTCATTTAACTTACACTGCAGGCGCAAATTAGCCAGGAAATGTTAGCATTCGTGATTTTTGTCATGTTGTAATTACAAAATTTGCACATATTTAAAAGAAAGACACTGATATAAAGCAACTTTTCTGATCAAATATAAATCTGAAATTAGAGTTTAAACCACAAATTGACTCTAGATAGGCTGCATTTACACATCAATACTGTTGTTCTTTGCAAAATGAACATCCAACATTGGTCTGGTTTGCATATTTTAAGTATTTTCTGAATTTCCTTATCAGTCTTTGTGTTTACATACTTGATATAGATCTCGAAGTTTATCACTGGGAGCTCCGACCACTACACACGCCTCCAGCAGTCCAGACGGGAGCTCTGCCATCACATCAAAAGTACGACACTGACAGAAAGAAAACAAAAAAACATTCAGACAAAATGTGACAAGATGACATCACTATTTTTGCTTCTGTGATATTTCTGCACTGTAAAAAAATGAAGTAAGCTCCTCCTGGTAAAGGGCGTGTTAAACTACTGTAGCCAGAGATGCAAAAGAAGAAAAAGATTGAATGTGTTTAAATGTGATATAAAAATAAGATGATGCATTTTAATGGGAACTTCATGGTTAAAAGATTAAATAAATAAACTCAGCATACTCAACAAAATTAGCAAATAATTATAATAGAGATGCTGCAATTGCAGCTTTTGATTTCTAAATAAACTCTGATTTAGTCAGAAATTTTTATTTCTCTTTAAAAAAAAACATTCATTCACCCTACATTCTTTAAATCATTCCTCAGTAGAAGATCTAATGACTTTATTTTCCAAGTCTAGATATAAATAGCCAGCTTCAATTGTCTGAGACATCCACATAAAAGACATTTTGCTGCCATTAACTAATAAACTAAAGCACAATCACAATAAAAATATTGAAAATTGCTAATTTCAGTCAACTGCAAGAAATCGTGCATCTATAAACTTAATATATACATGATGTTGGTATAATAAATGTGAAATTTACCACTTACCCTTATGTTCAAACTAAAAAGTCACCAGTAGAATCTCTGACAATATTGAATAATGGAACTTCAAGTAATCCTTCAGCTACAATTTAACCATGACTAAAAAAAAAATCCCCAGACAGGCTGTTGAGTTTTTCATGCATGATAAAAAATAAACGTGAGCCCAACCTTTTGGTTCAATGCTCAGATAAAACTCTCTTCTTGCAACATCCTCTAGATGCATGCAATGACACACTGCATCAAACACAAAGACATCCTACATCACACACAGCTGCTGTTTGGTCACTGGAGCAGTAAACCGCTTTAGTCATCTGAATCCAAATCAAAAACAAAAACCCAGGTTACGGTAAATTAATCATTTGTCAAAAAAAAAATCTAATTTGACTCCTTTTACCCCCCGACATACCCGACGACTTCTTCGGATATGATCTCATCATTGTAATCATTCATCTGTAATCTGTTCAAAAACATTCCTGAGGTTAGATTTGATTCAACAGTTTTGATTTTGTTCAAGTGTTTATGGCTACAGCTAATAATTTACACTGTTTTATGATGCAACTGACCAAGCCAAGAACACAAATTAGTATCCTCCGATTAGGATTCAGGTATGATCTGAACAGGGTGACCTAATCAGATGTTCTGTCCTCCCTTTTATGTCAACTTTTTTGTCCCATTTTCATTCATAAATTTCAGGTTTGTCCTTATATTTTTGATATTTTAATTTCCTTCTTTCCCTCACTGTTTTCTCCTCTTCTTTCACCTCTGTCACGCTCGCTTGCCCTTCTTTCTTTCGTTCCCTTGGTCTCCGGGCCATTCCGGACTCTGACTAACTGCCCCTGCTGTGTCACGGAAATAACACACACTGAAGTCATTTATAACCCTGAAAACCTCTTATTTAGAAAACCTTCTGCTGGGAGTGGTTTATGCTGTTGATTACATGTGCCAAACATCTGAAATTCATTAAACAAGTACACAATATTTCTGGCACTTGCATTCTTTCAAATATCTTATAAAATGCTGATGTCATGTGCAAACTAAGAAAATCCATCACACACACAAAAAAAAGGACTCGACTTGGGTGTGCACCTTTGATGAGGCAGCAAAAGGCTATGTGGACATCCAGAAGCAGTCTTCAACAAACAAGTTTGGCCTCATATTTGTCCAGTGGGAAGCTGCTTTAATGTAGCCAAAAGCAGTTAAAATAAACACACACTGGAAACATGTTTTACAGAAGCTAAATGATGAAAAATAAATAGCTTTTTAACTGTTAGTATGGCCCTTTACAGGTTTATGAAAGTAATTTCAGGAATTTGTGTGATTTGTTACCCAGCTGACTCAAAACATACAAATAAACCTTTCTGTTGTGAGATTTCCATTTAAAGACCTGACATGAAAATGTAAACATATTTATTATATGTAAACCTTCAGAGCTGCTCAGTTGTCAGCATTTTATTGAAAATGTTGCAGCTTTTAAAGACAATAACTAGGTGCTGGTTTGAAGAAGAAGGTGAACTGTTAAAACGGATGACATACCTCTTTAATGGTCACCAGACTAAGTTTATGGGCGCTTGTATGCATTGCAAAAAAGAAGACCTAAGCTAATATAGCTGCAGGAAATAGACGTAGCCCCATTTCGGTTAAAAATCCAGCTTCTTTCCATCCTCAGACGAGAAACCAAACGAAAACCAGAATATAATGATAATGCTGAAACAACTTGTGGCCTGTCTAGTTTTATTTATCTTGTTTGTTTTTTATCTGACTACTAAAAAAAGGAGAAACCTATAGGATTGATGTACTAAAAAAAGTTAGTTCGGATTCTTTCTTTTTTTTTTTTTTTAAATAAAAAGTAACTGCGCAGACTCAGAAAAAAATCGTTCACTATTACTATGGAGTGTTGTGGCGATTAAGAACAATAAAAGTAAATTAAAATAGCTGTTATATATGACTAGTATGATAATTAGAGAGGCAAAAAAGAAACTTTCAAATCAAATCAGTGACTGACCTTAAATTTACTCGAACATGTCCAGTGGCTATACGGTGAAGACGGTTCAGTTTGTTAAAGCAGCTCCAGTTTGCTGTCATAAAGCCGTTTCGACGGACAACTGCGACTTTAACGCTGGCATTTTACTGTACGCTGTGATTCAAACGCTACACACACACTCAAACACACGCATAGATACACACACACACACACAGTTTGCCGCTGGTTTGTCAAACTTAGCAAGGAACTGCTTAGATTGAGTTCCTGTAGTTGAATTTTCAAAATAAAAGTACAATTTTGAGCAGCTGTGTAAAAGTGTAAAAGTGATGAAATGGCGCCCTCTACTGTAGATTTAATATATTGCACCTATTCTAAAAACACATTACAAAGTATCACTCGCCACTGTTTTATAGATTTACAAAAATAAAAATACATAATTGTCACTTAATAGGCATATTTAATTTAATATAAAAACAATCTCTAAATATATTTCTTTAAAGCAGAAACATGAATAGACAGGCACATTTGCGAATGACACTCAGACACATTCACTGAAATACAAACACATGAACACATATAAATATATAGTCCGAGGAATTTGGGAGCCAGCTGCAGATTAGAAAAGGAGATTATAAAACTGTGGCTGATTGCAGATTAAAGCAGCTCACAGGAAGTGTTTGAGACAATGAAGTCTGGATGTTTTGGATTAGAATACTGCTTTAACAAAAATATTATATTACTTTTACTGCTAACAATGAAATTATTTTCATTTTTTGGTTTATTTAAATAGGTCATTTCTCAAAATGTGACATAATAGATTTTTTATTAATGAGTTTTTCCCCATCCAAGCTACAAAAAATATCTATATGACTGACATTCAGTAACAGGCCCCGCATGAGTTTAATTTAATTTTACATATCTTTCAAAAATAAAACAGTAAATGTTACATGGGAGGCATAAAGCAAAGGCAAAATGTTTGTTGTATTTTATTCCTAATATATATATATATATATATATATATATATATACATATACATATATATATATATGACCAGTAAAGGTTGCAAAATGGGCTATGACCTAATTACAACAGGATCCCGGAGTGCAAATGACTGATTGGTGCACATGTGTGGCAGCAGCATCCATGTCTGAGCAGCTTTTTTCATCAGGTCATGTAATCGCCTTCATTAATCTCAACAGTTAAAGCTTGGATTTTAAAAGGACCAGAGGCAAAACACTGATATAGCACTAAATCACAATTATTACAAGCAAATTATCACAAAGACTGGTAACAGCACGATGGTCTGTTGAAATATCAAGAAAATGGCATGAAATCATGCAAAAACAAACAAACAAAACAAAAACACAGAGGCACAAATCAAAATGATCATCCTGAGTTTTGTTTCTTCTTTTATTTGATCATTTTGATATACATACATCTATTTCATAGAATGAAGTGCAGGCTAAATAATTAAAAACCTCTCTGTTTAGTGTATTGAATTTGAGAAATTTATAAAAACAAATTACCATGACAGGTATAACTCTTTTAAACAAATTTGAAACGTAATTTTTGCTAAGAATAAAAAATATCTATATTTGCTTCATTCATTATACTTGAATTAATGGTCTCTGCCATTGAGGTTTATTCTCAGTTTAAGGACAAAAAACTACCTATTTACACAAACAGAAGCAGTGTCATAACACTAAATGACCACTAGATGTCACTGTTGACCAAGCTGATGAAGAGGATGCATCTATTATGCACAAACTTTTTCACATGGATAACTGGTGTTGCAGATATTTGACTCATTATTTAAAGGTTTGGTTGAAACGTTATTTTATAATTATTAAAAAACATTTAGGCACAAAAAGTAGTTTGTTTGTTTTTTAGCTCAGACCCTGTGAGCCTTCAAAGATGTTTCCATATTGTTGGATAACAAATTGAATTTAAACATTCCAGAAGTCTAAATTGAAAAAAAAAGAAAAAAAAGAAAACCTTTTACTACACAGTCATAGTGGTTTTTGTAAATGCGCTGCTAAATTATGATATATAATTTTAAACAACATCTAACCTTTTTGTGGTTTTATAAATTAACAAAAGTAATGATTGTTTTACATGATCAAAATTAGTTTTTTAGGTGTTTTTAGAAAAGCTGCAATAACAAGAAGTGAGTGGGGCCACTTTTTAAAATAACCATGATGATTATAAACTGTAGAACAGTGAACATATAAAAGTTTTTTTTAACTGATGTCGACTTTTTTTCTGCTAACATAACCAGCTATGCAGTTTCCCCATCAAATGTATTTACTTATTGTGAATATTCAGTTGTTAATCCTACCTAGTTGTACTGTAAAAACCCTCTGAGGGAAGCAAGTTTTTTTTAAAAATTGAGTTGCAAACATCAAACTTTAAACTGATGTCATTGAAATACTAAAACAATAAAAACGATTATTAATAGTAAAAAGAGCTGTTACTACTACAGGTTAGGTAGATTTCTTTTTATTATGTGAAGCATTATAAACACATCCATTCATTCGTGTGCTGCTGTTTTCTTTGCCTGAGGCCAGGCTTTTCCTGCCTCTTTCCCCTGTGTATGTTAGCAAGCCAGTTTATCATTTAATAGATAACCCAAAGAACATAATTTATATTGGATAATGAACGTGGATAATTCAAAAGAAACATTTGCTAAGGATAAATTAAGTTTGCGTTTCAAATCTGATCAGTCATAGGAGTTATTTTGAATGTTAAAGAAAAAAGATTAAACAACTACCTCGTCAAAAAAAAAAAAGATCTAAAATGTTCTTATTCACATGGAAAATTTAATTAATAGATATCAGTACTAATCATCCATACATCTCCAGTGTAATTATTTTTGTTAAATGATCTACTTGAACTTTAGAGTAGTAACGCTATTCCCTAAGGGAAAAAGATTTCAAAATGTGATTAACGCTTATATGATAAATCAGCTTGCCATAATTTCATAGCGCGTGTGTGTGTTGCTCCCTGCAGCAGCCATATTGGAATGCTGGATGTGGAGAGGGGGGAAGCAGGAACAGGCGACGTGAGTGTGAAAGAAGCGGAGACAGGCTGGAGTGAGGAAAACCCTTTTTGGAACTACTCTAAAAGAAATAACGGATTCTTAACCGACTGGAAACACTTTATCCCGCCAGTGAACCCAGCACAAACCTCTCGGAAGAAGTCAAGGTGAGTGATGTTGTGTTTTTGGGACTGTTTCAAGTCCTAAAAGAAATTTACGGGGATGCAGTAAACGTTCGTCCAGGAGGATCCCGCTAGCAGTTTCCCCTTAAACATTTAGACAAATTCAATATTTACTTTCACAATTTGCACTGTGAAATAATAAGAAATATATTTTAGTTTTATAGTACTGCTAAGGTTGTGTAGTTGTGCTGTTTCTAACTTGAAAAGGTGACCCACCGCAGCAGAACTCGTTTCCACATTAACATTGAGTGAATGTTGTTGTAACTTACGGTAAATAAGTGCACCAGATTAACCTACATTTAGCTCCAAAATCTGCCACAAGTACTCATTTGTTCGCTCAAGGTTAAGCACAGTGCGGTTACCTTGATTTACCTCCAGAACTAACTGAACTTGATGAACTTTCTATCTTAAAGGATCAGTTTTATTTTTTCTTTTAACTTTTTGAGGGCGTTTTAACTAAAGCAATTAGCTTATTAGCTCAGTTAGCTCAGTTATCTGTTAAAGGGTTTGATGACTGTTGTGATTTATGTTGCTTGCTGACTTGTTTCCCTTTAAGTTAGTTATGTGGTGAGATGTATGAACAAATCAGATCCAGACTCTTTCCTGGATCTGAAGTTATTTTTTGTGAGGTTATTCCTTTGAAATGCTTTATGTTTTATGGGGGTATTTACAGCTTAGCAGACATGTGATTTTTTCCCCCCTCAAAATCAAATTAATTATTTATGGATTGTTAGGCAAATAAGAACATTTGTAGACATCAAAGTTTTTCTTACAGGAGTTTCCATTCACTGAATATCAACAACTCTGTAGAAAACACATTTAAGACAAGAATTAAATAAACATGAAATCTTTTGCTGATATACATTCTTTAAATGATGTCCAAGAAAGAGCACTGATATAAAAACAAATATTACCCTCCGTCTCATTTTCTTCAGTATAATTTTCAGATATGAGAGTCATGTCAGAAACAGGGTGCTCTGCTCTGCTTATTCTCAAGTGTAGAAAAGCTTTGGTGCTCAGCTTTTGCTTGCTTCTACTTCATATTCGAGATGCAAGAAAATGCAAATGAAATGCAGTACCCTGGAGCCTTTAAAGCTACTGTATACAAATAGGACTGCAGTCATGCATGCTTACATTTCCATTCCTGAATTACTTACTTATTAGGACTTTTCAATGATCATTACTGTTCAATTACCATTAGTTAATGTTATGTTTCAGCTATTTTGTGTTGGATAGATTATTATATGGATATCTACTTACTTACTGACAAAATTAGTCAATTGCTAGCAGGAAATTCCAGTCATTTGAATAATATGTCTTTGCAAAGATGATGTCCTGCATGCACCAATATTACATCAAGCTGAAGCTGTAATGTGCTCTAGGCATGTTGTTAAAACACACACACAAATACATGAGTGCTGTCAGCTGTGAAAACCAATCTTCTTTATTATAATTTGAGAAGATAAACTTATCCATTGATCATTCCATTGGATTGATCAATAGTTTATTAGGTCCCAATGATGTCCTTGAAATTTTTATGTGCTTTTCTATCCAAATCAAGGTTTTTTTCCAGTTTTTATTTTTCAAAATTAAAATTTTTAGACAATAAAATATGAAATTCTGAAAAATAAAACCAGAAGAAAAGAGAACTTTAGTTTATACAACACACAGACAGGCTAAAATTATATTCTTCAAAAATGAATTTATCCAATTTTTCTATAGCCAATGGTCATAAATTACAGCACAGGTGTATAATGGTTTGTCAGTATAACACAATAATAAACAAGGTAGGTGATGCAGAAACATGTTAAAATAAATGTGTAGTAGAACAAGTTGAACACCACAATGCTCCTTGGGATTGTAGGAATATTTTTCTTTGCTTTAATTTTCTCTTATTTATTCTTTGCCATTATTACAGAGCTGCAGTTGTTACAGACTTTATGCAAATGCATTGGAGTGAATGAGTAGCTTTCACTTGAAGAAGTGTATACAGCTACACCTTTTATAAATCTACTCTTCCTGTGGCAGGTCTACAGCAGACTAACAGGCGTGGTGTGTGTGTGTGTGTGTGTGTGTGCTTACGATCCTGTGTGTAAATTGCAGAGCAGTGCAGGAGGCCTGTATTTATAGAAACACTTGACTACACTCAAAGATCCTGCAGGAGTAGTCCGCTATACTGCACTGAGATCTCTGCAGATTTTTTTTTTCTGTCTCTGGCCACCATGAAGTCTTTTTTTTAAAATTCTGTACTCAATGTGGGCTCTTTGGTCTATTTAAGTGTGATCTGTTCTAGACAGATTGAGAGAAATGGGGAAAACTCCAGAGAAAGGCTGGATGGTAACAAAGCCTGCAGTCTTGTGTCAGTAGATTGCAGTCTGCAGTGACTCACGATGAGTCTAACAAGTGATAGCACTCATTGGAGACGCATGCTATGTGTGGAGGCTTGTAGGGATCCTGAGGAAAGTATGTGTCTATGTCATGAGGAATTCATAACACCTAATGGAGTAAGTGGAGAAAAACACAACTCTGTAGTTGTTGATTTGCAGTTTGGGGGCTCATTCTTTTTCAAACGGATTGGCTATTTCACCTACTGTGCAAATATTTGAATCAGTTTTTTTTTTTCTTTCAGTTTTGTGCAAATCTACAATTACTATTAACTTATCTCATCTTGCACATAAATGTTCCAATTGTATTTATTAGGATTATTTTTGTTTTTGTTTGACTTTTTCCCTCTTTTGTAAGCCCTTCTATTCATATTGCAGTCCTGGATGGGGGTTTCAGCTCTGAAAGAAATGTTGTTTGTGTGTGTTTGGCTGTTTAGAGATAGGAAGCTAAATGAACATCTATAACTCTTTTGCTCCTGAGCTGCATTCAGGAAGCCGACCCGACACCCCTTCATGCGCGCACGCATTTTCAGAGCACTTATTGTACATCCTAAAACATGCTGCGTCCCTCAGGAGCGTCAAAGGAAAACGCCTTCTTCCTCTCTAAAGCAGCAACCCTGCTCAAACTTTTCGTGTGTGTTTATGAGCCAGTTCTGTTTGCATGATTGTGTGTTGCTCTTCTGCAATAATGATGTGTTTACTAAAGATAACTACTTGGATAAACTTTGTGTTTGTTTTGTCAGTCAAGATTATCTTTTTAGATGTTGGATTTGCAAAGTCTGTGTAAACCGAATGTGGTTGTGTTTGTCTGTTTGAGGCTGAATTATACAGTAGTCCTGCCTGTAAATTTGCAAGGATAAGTTTGCATGAGGACTTGGATTATTTTTTGTATGTATAGCGTTTTGATGTGCAGTGTTTTAATGTTATTATTACCTAGATTTGCTGTTAGCCATAACGTGACAGATTTTTGGACTATATTTACATTCATCACAATAGAGATTGGTATCATAATTGGTACTAAAGCCAGTTTCTCACTGGTGATAAACTTAAAATGGCACGGCAAGGGAGCTTCTAAGATCTCTTGAAATGTTAGTGGGGGTCCTTGATTACCTTGCTGTTGCTTTGCTTGGATTTTCAAGTTCAAGTTCCTTTATTTTTCTGGGAGAAATTTGTTTTGAATAATAAGGGCAATGCTGCATTACCATACAGAAAAAAACACATGTAAAAGACAAAATTAAAAACAGAGGTGGAGAAAAGAAAAACAATGTAACAAACGTGCAAAATCTCATTTATGTGACCATGTACCTACATACAAATCCACATATGTACACAAGGTAGAGACATCATCAATATGATGCATTGTCACCAGTCACCTGCACCTCACTGGCCTCTCATTAATGAGCTTGATTGAACGATGGATGAATGATTTTTTTAAATGATAATGTTTCCACAGTGAAACCCTGTACTTCCTCCCTGGGTTCAGTAGAGCATATTCTGGAGACATTACATGTGATGTGTCACACAGAATATCATTAGCCTTCCTGCTCAAATAGGTCTGGTGGAGAGGATGGAGCCGAGGTGCCCATGATTTTACTCGCCACTGTTACCAGATTGTGGATCTGATATTTTGATTTCACAGTTAGGTTACTAAACCACCTTGTGATTTTATACCTAAGTATTGACTCAATGGTTGCACTGTAGAAAATTAACATTATATTACTGCACACAAAGTCAAAATCACTTTTAAAACATGGAGGCGCTTTTGGATTCTGGTGCAAACACTTGCCACCTGTGTGCCAGCTAATGTCA
The DNA here is from genome assembly GCA_006937965.1 of Callopanchax toddi. Taxonomy (NCBI): domain Eukaryota; kingdom Metazoa; phylum Chordata; class Actinopteri; order Cyprinodontiformes; family Nothobranchiidae; genus Callopanchax; species Callopanchax toddi. Next base: position 1,564,814 of record SSNR01000138.1, on the reverse strand, counting down.
CTGTCAATGCATATGCTAATGGTGTTACCGAGTATAATCACAAGACTCTGGTCTCAAATTGATCTGGGATCAGCATCTCAAGTTTTACCTGTGTTGATGTGCAGTTTATGAGCATCACACCAGTCCACAAACTTATCTACAGCAGCTTTATGGGGACTTGGGTTGTTTGCGAGCAGACTGAGGAAAACGGTATTATCAGAAAACTTGATTATATTTTGAAAGGGCTGAGTGGAGCGCTAACACAGTCAATGGTGTATAAAGTGAAAAAAGCTGAACTGCTGCACCCCTGGGGGGCCCTGTGCTACTTACTGGAGAGAAGACAGAATTGAATCTTACTTGTTATGGCCGGTTTGAGAGGAAAGAATGCTACCACTTGGTTAAAATTGGGAACATGTTTGAACATGTTAAGAAAATTTGCAAAATAATGTAGTTGGGAGAGCCATCTCATGCACCCAGACAACATTTTGATTCTTTATGAATTGTTTCTAAATTAAGTTTCTGCAAGTCAGAAAGTGCAAAAAATGGAAGACAACTTTGGGAGGGGTTAGAGACTCAACTGCAAATAAAACCTAAAATAAGACACTGTTTTAACTAGAATTACAACAAAAACAATTAGCTTGACTGTTGCAATTTGTTTGTTATTGCATCGTATTCCCCATGTCAAAAAGAAAACCTGTTGGAGAAGTTTCAGTCATACAACTGAAACATCCAACAGAAAATTTACCATATTTTTTCCACAATTTTGTGACTCCAACTAGTCACGAAGCTCAGTGAGATACTCATCTAAGTTGATACTTATTCTGGATTGGTCATTTGCTCCATCACACTGATCTCAGGTCTGTTTGGCTGCATGATTGTATTTGATTTGTAATTGCATTTCTTTCAGAGTATCTGAGCATTTGCAGCTGTACATCAGTGCATCTGAATGCTGGGCATATTGTTGTTGCATGAACTGTCTGCTACAATATCAGGAAATAACGTCATTGTTGATGGCCTGTTTCTCCTTTGGGTTTGCACACACAAGGACTTACTTAGAGCTACCTTTGGTCAAGCAGGTCACTGGAGCAGCTTGTCATTGATGAATGGAACTGAGATGCTGGTGTAGAGTTGTCTGCATGTGGCATTTGTGTGTCAACATAAAAAAGCATTTCACAATCCTCCTTTTTTACTGAGCAGTGATTAAACCAGCAGTTATAAAAGAGCAATTAACATTGCAGATATTATTAAGATTTGCCCCTTGTCCTCTCAGTGTGTGTGTGTGAAGGTTGTGTATGTGTGTGCGACGTTTCAGTGAACAGTCGGCGTAATTACGCTGGATGAGTCAGAGAGGCTGAGAGAAAGAGGTAATTGTTGGTCTTCGTCATATGGACAGACAAGAAATGTGGGAGTTGGAAAAACCCCAAAATAGCAAAAATTTTGTGTTTGTTTGCACATGTGAGGAAAACATCTGTTTAACACAAACCAGTCATTTGTCTTTCACCTTTAAATGCAAGATATTTAAATTTCAATGGGACTTTTGTACAAGAAATAGCCTTGTTGGTGGGCTTTTCTTACCTCCTGCTGTGTCTGGACTTTTGTTTAGCTGTCTACTAGTTTTGATAATCCAGCAGAGGTATCAGGCAGAACTCTATTTAAGCAATAAAACACTGAATATTTTGTGCTACGATGGTTTAAAACTAGGGGTATAATGAGTTTTCCATATCTATCATTAGGAAGGAGGTTTCTTCTTACAGCCAATATGATATTTCGATTATGGACCAAAATACTCAGTTTTTTAGATGCACATCTATTTCTCTAACCTTATTCTTAAAATTATGGCTTTTTTAACATCAGACAGTTAGTCAGAGTGATGATCCAAGCTGCCTATTGTCTGTTTTTCTTGTCTTGTCTGTCACATAGCCTCCCCAGTGAGTCTGGGTTTAATTTAATGCTATGGGCTGCTGGATTTCACCTCACTTTTACTCCCCTTTGTCCTGTACAATTTTCTTTTGGTGCTTTTATCTGTCTGATGTCAGACTCTAAAATATCCAAAAGGATGTTTTAATTTCTAAAATGTAACTGGAGGAGAGAGGAAGGCTTGGCAGAGGTGATACGAGGGAGAATGCAAAGAGTTTTTTTTTTTTTTTTTGCAAAATGATGTGCAGAATCTGTGACATATGATCCCACTTTGTAAATTGAATTAAAAATAGTTGGTTGACCTTGCACTCTCATTCATATATCTGGAATCCATTGGCTTCTATCCTGTCCTTATTTGTACTTCCAGACAGGACACCAATGCTCAGTGAAGGCACACGAGTCCTGCTTTAAACAGACAGTTTGAAAGAGCTTAAAAATTCTGCTGAGCTTTCAGGCAACATAGGGGGAGAATTATAGCTGAAGAGTAAGGTGGGGCTAATTTGCATATTCATAAATCCCCACATATTAAATGAGGCAGTGGAATAGAGTTAGAATGTATTTTTGAGACGTTAAAATTTATGGAAAGTCTCAGTAAGCAGACTATCATCTTGGGGTTTAAATATTTCCCAGTGGCACTTGTTAAACTTTATTACTATGTAATTTTTTATTATAATAAATTTGACTTATATTTGATGGTCTGGGCATCCTGAGTGTTACTGGATAACAGCTGTCATTTAAGCATTTTGACTATTAAATTCAATCAAATATAAGAAGTAAAGTTGTATGAATTCATCATACAGTGTTATACAAACAGTTCTAATTTGGCAACCTTTTTTATATTAATCATCTCAGTATTAAAGGCACACTATGTAACTTTTGGTCCAGATCAGCAAACACGACCCGGTCGTCGGTCCGGGTGCGGGGGGTTGGTTGGTTGGTTACTACTAAGATGTCTGACATAAGCCAACAGCTTCAACTCTGCTTTAAACCAACAGTCTATAGGTTTAATGTTCTGTGAAGATTTTTATGTCTTCAGTTTGAACATGAGGCTGAAGAATCCTGACACTTCTAGAGTTCAAACAGAGGCAGGGTTTGTAAAAACAGCTGAACTTGACTCTCTCTGATCCACTGTTTGGATCAGCTGTTACTAACCTGACGAGAAATATTAAAACCTATGAAGTATTTCATAGTTTTTACAATTAATTATTATTAATTTCATTATCCACGTTACAGCATGCAGGGCTCTTTGCATCATGTTTCTGGTTAATAAAACTACTTTTGGGGGTATTTAAACATTCGTTTTTAACGTGAGTCTCTGAAAACAACTGTAGTTAAAGGAAGACTAACTTCTGATAAAGTAATTGACAGATAAATGTGTGTTTTTAGTGTTAATATTGTTTATTGGCCTAATTTTATGTCACATCTCTTGTCAGTTATACTGAGAAACACAGCTAGTCGAGTGGCGCACCGTCACTTGGTGAACAATCACTTTATTATGACGACAAATGTGAGCACAGCTGTTACTCACCGGATGGTCGGACAGGCGATCAGATAACGGTACCTTCATCCTTCAGCCAAAGTGAGGATTGGAGAAAATAACCAATGGGTCAATCAGACTGTCAAAAACAAACTGTTGCGCTGAGGTTTAAACAGTGTCAGTGGGCCCGCTGATCTACTGGACCGGTCAGATCAAAGTATGAATTTAAAAAAGTGTCTGGACTGTCGGCCCAAGTAGCACATCAGCACACCAGGAAACGCTCATAAGTCCATGCCTGGTTGACGGAGAGCGTGGCCGGTTTTCTGTGTGAACTCTACCAAAGGGTTGCCGCGTTGTGCGCCTCCAAGCCGAACCAAGCTCCAAATCAGGTCCAGTTGAAGGGGAGGGGGCATGCCAGTTGCCAAGTTTATGGCAGGCCTGCTGTAGCTCCTCAGGGACGTTTGAGCGCCCCCTTCTCCTGGACCAGGGACCAGGTCCCGGATGGTCTCAGTCTGGACAGAACCAGATCTGGGTCCGGATCCGGACTGGAGTCCACCATTTGGTGATGCCTGCTAGGGTTGGGCGATCAGACGAATGTATTGACCATCGGCGATGGGCTCAGCCAATCGCCTCCTGTTTTTCAAGAACGATTTATTCGTCCCACTATAAATAAATGTCTTAATTATTAACAACGTTTGGTTGAAGTCAAAGGACCACGTAAAAATAATAAATAATGCTCTTTTTAAACGTTACACGCAAACTCCTCCCAGCTGCAAGCAGCCGCTTCCTTTTCTCCTTCCTCCTCCCCCCGAGAGCTGGCGGAGCAGCGGTGTTTACTCACTCCGTAGCAGACAGACAGAGAACGGCAGCAGCTTGTGTTAAGAAAATAAATGTATCTAAATAATATCTATGGTGTGGTGGGGAGGAAACGATCAGAGGCTGGCTTTTTTCCCAGTTAAACCGTGTTTATGCGTCGGCTACTGGTGCTAGGAATATTTAGCGAGTCTGAGTAGCGAGTTTAACACCGATCTGGTGTTAAACTGTCTTCAGCTAAGTATGATAAACGACAAAAACAAAATGAAACTAAAACTGAAATACGAATAAAAACCCCTTCAGTGAACGTCGCTTCCATAAAATAAATCTCCGCTTCAGTTTGAAGTCTTTTTGAGCGATTTTGGTGACGGAGCAGCAGCAGCTAGCTGCTAGCTCTGTGTTAGCTTAGTTAGCACACAGCAAAAGGGTAAACACTCGATGCTGGAGCTCTTTTCTGCCACTATACGTCTGTTTAAAGCCAAAGTAGCCCCAAACAGGCGACGCTGTGTTTTTTACAACTATTTCCTCAATTTTGGGACTTCTGAGTTCTAATTTGGCAAATCCATTAGTGTGTGTTTACATTGCTCCGCCTGCAAATGTCAACATGTCACCTGCACGAATAAATCGCCCATCGTCGATTTTTGGACAGACGATGGACGATTGAAAAAAAGTTACACTTCGCCCAACCCTAATGCCTGCTTTAGAGGATTAATGAACTTACAACTTCTGAGTCTCAAGTCCGGAGCCCTGAAGTCTCACAAAGTCACATACATGTACCTCGCAAGGGTTAGGCTAACCCAATGTGGCTAGCAGATATCCTAGCTCCGGCATTTTTTTACCATATGATTCCTGCATTTCTTCAATCTCTCCCTGTTTGAACACAACTGATTTCTTTGAATGAGTGATGAACCGCTCCAGTAGAAAGCAGTGAAGGCTGAGGAGACATTTCAGCAGTTAGATTTAGGTGTTTCTGAACAAAGACAATGCTAACGTTTTTACAACAGTAATTTAAAACAGACACTAGGGGGAGCTAAAAACGAGCCGAAACTGCATTGTGTGCCTTTAAGGTTTCATACCGAAGAACTCCAGACGTCAGTCAGTTGTTGATGTACATCTAGTGACTACGTTCTCAAGAATTTCATCACTACTAAATATAGTTTCTTAATGCCAGGTAAAAATCACCCAGAACCTTAAAGGAGATGAAGAGAGAATAAAATCATGGTTAACTAGTGTCTGCTCAGTCAGTGACTTCATGTCTTCTCTACTTCCATCCAGTCACACAAACACTCTGCACCCACAAGTTAAAAAAAAAAAAAAAAAAAGTCAGTCATAATATCCCACAGGGAAAAGCACAAATATCAGTGGTGAAACACCTGGATTTGAGCCATATGTATGACATCACACTCACAAAGGTTGGTCTGCTCACATAAACGAACAGGGCTGAGGTCAGATGTGGGTTTAACAGCACAGTGTCTGTTTGTGTGTGTTAATGTATACATGTCTGTCTGTGTGATTCGTCACCAACAGGCCCACTCTTGTAACAAAGCTTCATTGAGGAATTGTTTTGTGCCTTGCTGTTTGCGGCTCACTCCCTGCTCTCTTTCTCATTGTCTGGTTGGGAAAAAAATCCACATAAACTGAAATAACTTTTTTTTTCTTTCTTAGTTTAGTTTACCAGGAACTAAAGGAGCTGTTTTGGATTGATGAAACTGTTGGTCCATATTGATGAAATCAAGTCACAGTGACTCATGTGTTTTATTTTTCCATAATACGCTCCAAACATCTTTCTTTTTCTCCTTTTCTTTTTTTTTTTACGGTTATTAAAAAACACTCCGATGACATTGAGGATAAGAAATCCACTAGAGGGTGGTGTTAGTACACCAGCATCATGAAACAGGGATTCTCACATTTAGAGAGACGTCAGGTCAGAGCTTAGACTTACCTTCTAAATGAGAGTCGGAGTATAGGGTGTGTGTGTGTGTGTGTTTGTGTGACATCTTGACCCACTAATCCAGTGGCCCATTAATCTGCTTTCCACTTGAGTATTTCTCATCTTGTCTGACTGCTTGCTTGATTTTGTGTGTGAGCGATGGTGAACTTCACTCTGATTTAACGGTTTAAATCAAACACAAAGTAAATGTACTTTTTTTTTTTCCAGTTGCAGCTTTTTTCTTTCGATTCTACCTTAAAACTTGAATACTTATTAAATATATTAGTTTGACTACTCCGGTTCCTTTGATCATGTCTGCCTAACTTGTGAAGTTGTAATGTTTTGTGGCCATATGGTAAGTAGATTAAAGGAGAACTGAAAGGAGTACGATGTATAAAGCCAGCAGAGTAGAACTCACTCTCAGAGCTGCATTCAATTTGATTACAGTATAATTGGATTAAATGTGTAAAGTCAGTGGAACAACGGACTGGGATTCCCCCTCGTTTCCCTGCTTTTTGTTGCTCTGAAGATGGATGATTTTCTGTCGAACAGCGCTGAGAGAATATTACTTTATGACTAATTGAGTGACTCCTCGGGGGTCTATTTGTGTCACGGAGACAGAATAGCCAAAGGCAACGCAACACCCACGCACAATATTTAAATAACACACTCATCTCCTTATGCTATGTTCATCCGTCTTCCTCCTATATCACTTTCTTTCCCAGGTGTTTTCTTTATGATGCCAAAATCTTTTTCTACTTAAAGTGCCCATGACATCGGTTTCCATGTTTTCTGACTTATCTATCATGTTGCAACGTTGAGTTCTCACCTTAAACCTGCCAGAAAGAGCAAAAAACGGCGTCCATCTGTTTCCTAGTACAGCCAGTGAGATGTTCTTCCAGATTTCAGACCCAGGTTTCAAACCGTTTTTTTCACTCCAGCCCGCTATGAGGTCATAGTGATCCGGACTTGCTTATATGGTCAATTCTCCTCCCACATGCACGTTCACGACACCTGGAGCGAGGCAGTGCCACCGCCATTGCCCATAGACCGTGTAGTGTTTAGTTTCAGTTTCGTTTCTCTTTCACGCGACAGCACTGCCCCCTGCTGCAGCAGAAGTGTCAGGCTGCCAAATAAGGAGAAACCCAGCAGAACCGGAAGGCGGCGCTTTCTTCTGATCTCTGAGTTGCTCGTTAGGAAATAATTACAGCGTATTTTGAGTTATAATGGTGCAACGCTAATCTAGAGGCATCAAAGATTACACCTGTTTAATATAAAGTGGTTTAAATATGGAGTCACAGGCACTTTAACTATTTTTTTCATTTCTCTTCTTGCAGTTGTTGCATCATAGGGTTAACCCTAACCCTTTCCATCCCTTCCCTTGTCTTTCACGTCTCCTCCTGTACATCTGGCTCCTGCTCCTCCCGTCCATCACTCTCCTGAGGGACAAAGCCACTCCCCCCATCCTCCCCCTTATTCCCTTTTCTCTCTTTCATCTCCCTCCCCCTTTCATGCTCACAGCCTGCCTACTGCTCTTTCCCCCTGTTTTCTCCCTCTTCCCTTTGCTCACACTGGCTGTGCTGCTGTGTGTCAGTGTGTGTGTCAGTGTAGCAGCAGCAGCAGTAGTTGTAGTACAAAGAGGAGGTGGAAGGAGTGAACTTAAGTCGACATCACCCATCATTACAGAGAGGGCTGGCTAGCACAGCTCTAGCCTCAAGACCACTGAAGCCTGGGATTTAGACTTTTTCCAATTTAGTGGTCTTTCAGAAGCGGATTAGTCTTCTTTTTCTTCTCTTCTCATCTTTTCTCTTCTCTTCTCTTAATGGAAGGACTTTATCATGGTAAGACATTTATACATCCTGCTGTAATTACGAACGCAGCTGGTTGTTTAGGTCAAGTAATGTTTTCTTTTTCTGCATCCTAAAGGTAAATTCATCTTTGTGAGTTTGCATTCTGAATAAACTATGTATGTTGATGGTTGTTTTTGTTTTGTTCCTGTCTTTGACTAAAAGTTTTTGCTAATAAATCTTTTTTTTTTTTTTTCCAGTTAAATAAAATGATCATGGTAAAGAAAATGTGGTGTAAGACATGTAATAAAAAGAAAAACAATCTTATTAATAAGAACAGTTTATGCCATAGTTATATTAGTGATATGGTTAAAAGGATAAACTGTCAAAATGGAATTATAAGTCATATAAACACACTATGATTATGGATTCATCATTAGATCTTGAAAATACAGAAAAACAAACAAAAATAAACAATATTGTTTATGATTTTTTATTCTTAACTGTATTTGTCTTTTACTTCTCTCTGATTTACTGTGGTTGTTATTATTACTGGTTTTCTGTAATTATTTATAATTCTTGTACGATCCCTTGTCTTTTTTCCTACCTGTTCTCTGGTTTTGTCTTCCGTTTTTTTCCCTCAGCACACCTGATTCTTGTTCTGGAATCATCACACCTGTCCAGTGTTATTTACTGTAATTACTCCCTTGGTGTATGGATCTCCCCAAGTTTTTGTTGTTCTCTGATAGATTTATGTCTGCCCAACTCTTCATTTAGAGGTGTTTAAAAGCACTTCTTGCCTCTCTTGTTCCTGATTCTGCAGCACCCTTGGTTTTATTTTGATGCTCTACCTGCCTGTCTTTCGTGCCTCTCACCTCTTCACTTGAAATTGTTCCAACCTCATAAAGAGTCAAGCTAATTTTAGATTGATTCTGTCTCTTGTGAAAAATAATTAAATGAATTATCGCTTTAAAAAACAGCAGATTTATCAATAACTTTTGCTATGTTGCTTGAAATAAATCAGTTCCGGCATCATTTGATCATTAGAAGTGTTTGTTTCTTTCACCTGTTATTTTATCATCTACTCATTTTTTAGGACAGTAATTTAACTATGTAAATTTACATTAAAAAAAGCAATTAAAATGTTTACTGCTTAAGGCTTTAACTTTATGTGGGCATGTGCATTAGAGGGGAATACTACTCTGTAGGAGAGATTCAGTGTGTGTGAGGGACAGATGATACAATGGCATTGGTTTACAAACTTTTCAGTTTTTGACCCACAAAGTAAAAGTCTGAGATTTGTGATCCCCAATGATTTCCCTTCAAAGTATTCAAACACGTAAAAACAAAAATGCTATTTAACAAAAGCCTTATCAACCATTATATGATTATTTAACATTTTTATAGCCTCGCCTCGCCTCACCTTCCTCCGCTTATCCGGGTCCGGGTCGCGGGGGCAGCATCCCAAGTTGGGCAGCCCAGTCCATCCTCTCCTCAGCCAGGTCCACCAGCTCCTCAGCTGGGACGCCCAGGCGTTCCCAGGCCAACCTGAAGATAGGGCTGTTGCGGTTGAGGAATTCCCCCTGCGGTGAGTCAGGGCGGCTCAATATTGCGGTGTGTGATTTTATTGCAGCACTTTATTTATTTAGCACATTTATTTGTAAATTACTAAAATAAAATAAAAATAAAAAAGCGCCCGTTTTGTTAAAATCAAGTATATAAAATAAGATTAACCTGGCGCGGGGGGGCACTATCATTTCACTTTCACACACACAAATAACTGTGATTTATAGCTCTGTCATGTCCTTGTTATGCGCAAGGAAAACCAGCATGTTAACCTTATGCAGTTTCAGACAGGATCTGAGAGGGGAGACAACATTTCCAGCGACACTGAAAACCCTCTCGGAAGGTGCGCTCGTTGCGCAAATACACATGTACTTGCGTGCGACTCTGGAGAGCAAAGGGAATCGCTCTTGGTTGTTAGGCCACCGTGTCAGGGGATCAGGGGTCGCGTTAACCGGAATTTTCCGGTATTTAACAGTTTTATTTTTTTTACTCTGACGGAAAGATCTGAAGGGCGCTGGTCATTGTGACAGGTTTGCGCGCACGCCATCAGACCGTCACAGGCATTCACTGAATTGTCCCCACTAATAATTCGATCTAAGGATGCAGAAATTGCGCTGCATCTCCACCAATAACCAGCCCAGACTGAGGTTCTGTGCTGCAGAGCGCAGACCTGTGATCCAGACGTCCTGCGCTCTGCAACAGAAGAACACTGGTCCGCCATCAGGTGTCAGACCTGATCCGCTCAAACGCCCCTTTGCAATCCGGTGCTCAGCACGCGATCAGATATGGATTAACTACACTTTCTGTTGTAATGTGCTCTCAGAGTAGTGTTTATAAGCTGTGGAGGTTTGTTGACACGCAAAATCTGCTCCACGAGCCGAGCGCACACATAGAACTGGACTCAAAACGCGAGGAGGTCCGCATTAAACATCAGCGCCAGGTTTTGCCCCGAGTTTCTCAATGAAAAATATGTGAACCCCTCATCTCTCTCATGATCTCATAATGAACATTAATATTATATGGTAATCAGAGTCCACAGAGCTGCAGCCTGCTGTTGCACTGCGCTCGAATCCAAACGGAGTTTTTAGAAATGTCTATCTGATGACTGACTGATCAACTAATTTAGTGTCTAATCCTATGGATTTGTGTGCTAAATGGGCCCAGTGTTAGAGTAATAATGCTACTGAAAATGTAATTATTATAATTTTTAAAATTAATTAGTGACGGATAAAAATAGATTATGACCAGATTTTTTTAACCCCGTCAGTCAAAATGACGGAAAACTAAAAAGTCTAGCGCGACCTCTGCAGGGGGTTTTCATTAGGGTCGATGGGTTCCTCCTTCAGGTAGCGACTGAGCTCCAGCTCGGCTCTAACTCTCTTTGGGACAGATGCAGAAGACGTGCTGGTCCGTGACTTCAGCAGGTCTCCAAACGTTTTTTTTTTTTTGCCGCTGGTGGCAGCACTGTCTCCGCCAAGGATTCTGGCTGGGCTGCAGCTGACGCACTGGCACCGCTCCCTCCATCTTCCATGTGTACGATCAGCGCACACTTTACCTCCTCATCATCATCAGTATTGTCAGGTGCAGTAATTGCAGTGGCCCGTCATGCAGCGCGGTAGGTTTCTTAATATCGCGATATTTCATTTGTGCGGTTACCGTGACAGCCCTACCTGAAGATGTATTTCCTCCAGCTTGTCCTGGGTCGACCCGGGGGCCTCCTGCCGGCAGGACATGTCCAAAACACCTCCCGAGGGAGGCGTCCAGGAGGCATCATAACCAGATGCCCAAACCACCTCAACAGTCTCCTTTTGACATGGAGGAGCAGCGGTTCTACTCCGAGTCTCTCCCGGATGTCCGAGCTTCTTACCCTATCCTTAAGGCTGAGCCCGGCCACCCTGCACAGGAAACTCATTTTAGCCGCTTGTATCCTCAATCTCGTTCTTTTGGTCATTACCTAAAGCTCATGACCATAGGTGAGGATTGGGACGTAGATCGACAGGTAAATCGAGAGCCTTGCTTTCCGGCTCAGCTCCTTCTTCACCACAACCGATCGGTTCAGCGTCCGCCTGTCGATCTTCCGTTCCCTCCTTCTCTCACTCGTGAACAAGACCCCGAGATACTTGAACTCCTCCACCTGGGGTAGGACCTCTCTCCTGACCCGAAGTTGGCAATTCTCCCTTTTCTGGTCAAGAACCATGGTCTCAGATTTGGAGGTGCTGATCCTCATCCCAGCCGCTTCACACTCGGCTGCTAAAGCTAAAGTTAAAATTTTTTTGCTACATGTAGGGTTAAGTGTTTTCAGGTCATGTATTTCAGCAAGTTATATACATTTGAATTAATCTCTCATTCATTCATATATTCACCTACATACAGAACTCTTTTATCTGCATTATGTAGGTAATTCTACTGTAACTCCCCCAAATGTAATACTGATCTTAAGATTGGAAGTTAAACATTATGAAGAGATGATTGCTTGGAGAAGCTCAAGTAAAATCTCTTTAATCTTCATGGTATATCCTAAAACCTTAGTGTGGCTTTGTGTTACAGTCTTTAAAACATCCACTGTTTAAATTATGCCCTTGGATTGGCTACATAAAGCAAAATTAGGTTAAAGCTATAGAACTATAAATTCATGGTTGAGTAATATTCAATGCCTCACCTCAACTAGATTCTATCATCTACTAGCATAAGTTGGTTAATCAGAACACATAATTCATTATAAGCTTTTCACAGTAGCTCCCAAGTGGTTTCTCTCATGTAAGATAAAAGAAGTATTAAATATTTTACACCAGTTTGATTCCCTTCTCGTTCAAACAGCATGTTTTCAGTGTAAAGCTGTATTTTAATCCACAGCTGCACTTTAGTCGGTCATTTTGACAGATTTATCCACCCAAAAAGAGCTGCTGGTATCATTTTAAAATGACGTGAAAGCTTACACCATCCCACCAGTTTATTCATCCTAAATCTGCTGTGTTGAATTACACATGATGTATCCGGTCAGAGTGTGATGCATTAACATGCGTGGAGCTTCAGTAAAGCCGGTTAGCGTTATCGCTGCACCTGAACGATGCACACTTGAGTGAATGCGTGTGTTTCCAGCAGATAAAGTGAATGAGCAGTCATGCGTTTCCCTGACCTTATTATGGTGTGTGTGTAGGATTTATCTGGAGGGTATGCCTCATCTGTGTGTGAGTGTGTGTGTTTGGTGGGATTGTGGCCAGTTCATTTAATTCGGCATGTGACAGATGTTGAATAATTGTTTGATGTTTATCCACTCATGAATTATTATGTCCTGAGAAAATGCACCTGTGTGCTCTACATAAACAGATAAACACTAGAAGCTCATCTTAGTCTTATCAATATTTAATTATTTGCTCAAAACTGCGAAATTTGAGAAAAGGCAACTTGTTTAAAATGCGCCGAAATTATTGTGGTATTTCTAGGGATGCTAACAGTTCTTCTGTGTGTGTCTCTGTGTGTGTGTGTGTGTGTGTGTGTGTGTGTGTGTGTGTGAGAGAGAGAGAGAAAGGCAGGTGTGTTTGGTGCCTCGAGCATTGTGTTGTTGCATCTTAAGACTGCATGCTCCAGTAACTCCCCTTTTGTCGAGTGGCTCACCTACACACTCAGACACACACACATATAAGTGTGTGTGCCAGCTCAGCTTGAAGGTTAGTCATTAAACTCAGGGTAACAAGGCGAAACAGCTGACTGCTCCCCTCTCGCAGGAAAGAAAAAATCCACTTCTGTTCCTCATCAACTAGTTTCATCTGTCTCTGTCAGTCTGTACAGTTTTAGCAGCCTGTAAAAACATAAAAACGCATTAGTTCAGTTTGAAAGTGGTTCGATTTTCATTTCTAGCTGTTTGCTTTTCACTAACCTTCTCTAACTGTCTGCTGCAACTGGGAAGTTTATTCATCTACTGATCTGAGAACAGGAGTTCAGACACTGGGTTTTTGCAGCCTCTCTGGTAATTATTCTGTATAATTACAGTTTCTGAAAAATCTGAGTAACATGCAATTATGCACAGCTTGAGGAGACAGTGTTTGTGTAGGTTTTGGTACTTATATCTTGTCTGCAAAGTTTGTTGTGAAGGCAATTTCTCTCCTTTATTTTTTGGGACTTTTTAAAGTAACAGCTTTAATAATAACTCGACCTAATGAAAAGACAACAAACTGCTTTCGTATTTCTTCTGTTTGTTTCTTCTTTGATTTTTAGCTATAAATTACTATTTGTGCTGTTGGTATACGAGAAATTGAGTTTACTTCTCCCTGAAGTGTCTGGTTTAATTTTGCTCTCAACTTTCAGCTATAAGTTTTGTAGTATGGAGGTATATTAATATTTTTATTTGTAGTATAGTTTTCCATCTGATAGCAGTGTTCTTTGTTGTCATATGCGTCTCGCTCCTCCTTAAAGCTGTTTCCTTCCTTAATCCTTTTTCATGCTGTGTCTGCACTCAGATTCACTGTTTACAGGAAGTACAGCTAATTAATTTGTGGTTTTATTTCATCTAGTGGTGGGAGGCGTTTCAACTAAATCAAACAAAGATCAGTCAGGTCACATGCACTCCACTCCATGTGTTATTTTTAGCCTCACACAGACGAATTTAAATATTTAGAGAGCAAAAAGGGCAGTTCTTTAAATTTTCAGTGAAAGTGATCCCAGTCTGCTTCAGAATTCAGTGCATGAGCCAGGAAGTATTACACCTAGCTTTCAGTTTTTGTGCTACAATTCAAACTAATTGACAAATAGTAATGACAAATTAGTGTATAATTTAGCTTTATTTAAATATAGTTTATTTATAAAGCGTCGGGTCACAACACAATCATCTCAAAGCGCTAAACAAAGCTAATTGGAGATTCAGCAGATTGGATTGAAGCATCACTTCAGTAGTCCCTCCTTCTGAGTAAGCACAGTTTGAGGGTGACAGTGGGAAGGAGTGACTCCCTTTTAACAGGAAGAAACCTCCAGCAGAATGGGCGGAGCCTCCTGCCTCGGCCGACAGGGGTCTGAGAGGACAGGAAAGAGAGAAACACAAGGACTGGGTCAGTCGTTTGTAAAACAGAGAGAACAAAGTGAGTGGCAGCATGAACAGAAAATACAAACATGGAGAATGAGAGAGTAAAGCCAGCAGAGAGGAGATGTGGTCCAATAAATAAGGCTTAGATAAATAAATAGTTTTATAAAACATTTGAACCCATTTCACATATGAGTGTCATCATTACAAATTCATATCAAGTTAAAGTTAAATATGTTTCTCTCTGAGTGATCCTGTGTAACAGATGACATTATTATTTAGTTGAATTGATAAACTGCATTTTGTTACTTTTGCAGGCTGAGATTATACTGTAGATTGTGAGTTACTTTTTAAGGTATCTGAATTTCTTAAGTGCCGTCCCTCACTACTCATAAAAAATATATTGGATTCATATTACTCAGTATTTGTCACTATTACAGCCAACATGAGTTACGTTTATGGCATTTTCTTAGTCTGTGGCCTTTCTTCTTACCATTACATCATCTTTGTTGACAACTAGCTCTGTCTCTTACAGCTGTGTGTATGTATGTGTGCTGACCCGGTATTGGATTGTACATTAGGGTGTCTAAAGCACTTAGGCTCTTATCCATTTTGACCTCTTCTTACACACACAGCCCAATCACTGCCATAAGTGGGTGTCATGTTCCTATAAAGCGTCTCCTGAACTTCCTGTCAGAGTTCAGGCGCTGTTTTATCGATGAAGTAATGGTGTATCATAGCAGTTGGTTGAAAATGCAAGTAGATCTTTAGTCTATAATCTTTTGTTTTTATTTTTGAATTCATGACAGAAGAAAAATTGTGCAGATTTTAGGATTTACATGCCCAAATGTGTGATAAAAAATGTTTTTTATTCTAACTTTTTAGTGTTATTTTTGTAAAGTACCTCCAGATGTATGTGCAGAGTTGGATGACAGGAAACCAGATTATGAAATCATTAATAAACGGAAAAACTAAACCAAAACATTGTGAACTCTTAGCCAGAGATGTAGAATTATGATGTTCCTGATGGGTTTTAACCTCCAATCAAAGGCTCAAGGTTGAATAAAAGTCTGGGTAACATCCTCATCTCACAGCTGCTGAACCTTAACACTGAACAATAGGGCTGCAGCTTTTCCTGCTTCAGCCTTTTACTCCTTTCAAACAATGACCCTTTAGCACATTAGGAGTCAGAGGTGAATGAAGTAACAATTGAAAATCGATTTAAAAAACATCAATCAATATCCGTATGAAATGCCTGTGTGTGTATAAAAGGGCAATTATTGATTTGTGATTGTTTCAAACTGACACCAGTTGTTTAGCAGACCGTGAAATTTATTTCCCAGTAACCGAATTCTGAACACCTGCCTTAGGATGTAACTTAATAATCTGGAGCTTTTTCTATTCAGACCTGCTGATTTCTTTGCTTGGAGCCTCACAGCTAAATAAATCTGCTCACTGTTATTTCTCTGTTTGTTTTTCAGATATTTCCAGGATTGCCTACTACACAGGTGAGTAGCTGACCCCCAGACACCTGTAAACCTGTAAATTATTTTGCTCATACACAGAGGCCAATGACAGCTTCATAAACTAGACTTTTGAGTTTCAGATTGGCCAATTGTCAGTTAAACCAATCATGCTGATTATTAGCTGATTCTGATCCACAGACTCTGTCTATGACTCTGGGTTTTGCAAGAGAGCTTTTGAAATTTAGCCATAGAAGTAACAACAGCTCAAACAAAACCATTAAAAAAAAGTTTTCTCAAATACGTGGGTGCATTGAAAATAAGTAATAATCCATATAATCCACAGTCTCTTGTAGGCCATTGTCCGAACTGGCCCAGGTTCTTTTTTTAAAGCATCGCACCTCAAAACGTAGTTTTCCTTCCAAAAACGAACATGTTGAAGCCACATTTCCTGGAAGCAGGCTTTGCTACTTGAATCCATCACAGCCTTGTGGATTATTTAAAGGTTTTGAGTAAAATTTTCATCTTTATGAAGTCTTTTCTTTCATCCAGTTTTCATGTTGTGCATTTAGTGAATCAGAAGTTACTTTATCTCTGTCAGTACCAAATACTTTGATCTAATAAAGTGATCCCATTGGATTTTGACTTGAGCTTAACAATAGATGATGCCAGCTGTGAGGAAGTAAGAACATAACAAAGGAAGAAGTGTTCACTGGGGAGGAAGTTTAAGTTTAATCTGTTATTTTATGTTTTATTTCACTGTGTTTGATGTTTAGGTTATTTTTAATATTCAGTTCAGGCCAACTGGATGAATCGGATTTATTAGACAACACTGCTAACATGCAGTTTCACCGCACACCTTTAAATTTTTTAGGCACTAAATATTATTGTGTTATAGAACCTAAGCAAAAATAACAGTTAACCATAAAGATTTCATTCATTTTGATTAAAGGCATAGAAACAGATTTCTTTCTTTTTTTTTACTGTCAGATAAAGACATCTGTAACCGGGACTCTCCTGACGTTTACATTTTGTGCTAAAATAATCACAAGCACCAAATGGTAAGAAAAAGACTTTTGGCTCAGTCCCAAAAAAGCTCTTCCCATTCATGACAACATCCGGCCCTCAGACAAAAGGCTCTCAATGGTCCACACAGACACACACTTCCCAAACCCCCTGCTCCCACCCGATTTTCATAACAATGGGGAATGCCTGGATGGGAGCACAAATTATAGGAAACCCACACGTGTGTGTACACACACACACACACAGACACACACACTGGAATGACTACTCAGTTTGGTCGACTGAAGCGCAGGTTACCATAGGATTTTTGTTCAATAATCTATAGAAACAAACCTTTTTATTTTAAGGTTTTCTTGGATATTCAGTGAAGCCCTTTTTACAGATTCTCAGACCAAAAAGGAAAACAGTGTTGTCTAAATCTTCTTGATTGGGCTGTATGATTGGTACCTTGTGTTTTGGAGGTAGATCAGCTGCTTTGTTTACTCACAGAACAAAGCTGGGTTTCTTTGTTTTTAGTTTATAGAAATATAGTTTATAGAAATCCATCAAAACCATTGGGGGAATTGGTACTTTGTCCTATCTCAGTTGGCTATGCATCCATTTAAACAAGGATTAGTTAATGGTGTGGCTGTTGCTTATTGTTTAGTGTGTACAGTGGGAGATAACTAAGATGAATTTAGTTTTTTGAAATTAAGATGAATGTTTTTGCACCAATTTTTATTTTATATCTTGTCTTTTGTTGATATTATTTGAGAATAAGAGCTGTTCTGAGATCAGCCTTATAAGCAGAAGTGGGAGGGTTTTTATTGAATGAAGGGAACTGGATTAGCATATTAATAGTGTCTAGCTCCTCCTGCTCCTCTATCAGCCCCCTCTCGAGCTCTCCTGGTTCTCACTCAACTTTCATTCACTTCTGTTGCTCTGTCCTCGTTTTCCTCTCATTCACTTCTAAACAATCCCTGCGTTTCTCTCCGTCTCGGCTTCCTTTGTTTACCTGGCTCACTCTGTCCTCTCGTTTTCTGTTCCCGACAGAAGACGATAGCTGTTTGTTTCTAACTGAGCACGCAGTATTTGTCTCTCCTTCAAAGTCCTCTGGTTCAGCACCGTAGGAGTTGGATTTGTCCGTGAGCTCTTGCTGAAGGAGATCTTCTCTCGTTTATGTGACTTTGCTGGAAAAAAGTAGCCCGAATTCTCTACCGAGCAACGGTTGCTCAACACTTTCCAGGGCAACTCTGTAACTATGGAGGGCAGGCATGGAGCAGATTTTGGACTAAAAACAAACGACGTGTCTTCATCAGAGTGAGAACGCTGAGAACAAACTTAAAGTGGACAGAAAACGAGCAAGAAAGAAGTTTGTGGACTAAACTCTGACTCTACAGATCTGTTTTATCTCATGTAAATTCAGATAAAAGAAGAAGATTTAAGAGGATAAGCTTTTCATCAAGTCATTATTTGTATTTATTTATTTGGGGATTTTAACTCTCCACACAGTGTCAACAGCAAAAAACTGGGTCTTCTGAGGATTTTATCCCTTTGGAAGTTAATTGTTTGCAAACACAACTGTCGCGTGAGAGATGTTTTTTCTATCAAGGCTGTGTGCAAATTAGAGTTTGGATTATGTAAGCGTTTTCTCGCAGTTGTGTTTGGACCTCGGCGTGTTTATTTATTCGACTTCTGCACACGAGAAGTTCAGCGTGTGTGAGATGCGAGGCTGTGAAGCTGCAAGTTGCCTCTCTGTCCTTGGTGCAGACAGGCACAGGAAGGGGCAGACATGCGTTTCCATGGCGATGAGCGGCTGTAGCCCTTTCCCCATGTGTTGGGACAGAGGTATGAATGAAATCTCCTTAAAGCACACACACATGCACACACACTTGCACAGAAACAGGCAGAAGAAACATAAAACCACTCCGCATTGTGTGACATCTGACTCCATGGGAACTGACTTAGTATACAGCCAAAGCTACCGTTGGATTGCAGAGATTGTGTGTTTGTATATGTGTGTGAGTGTGTGTGTGCACGCGCTCCACCCCTCTCAGGTGTTATTACCTGTTAAAACATAGAAGAAAAAAGGAAACCTGAATCTTTGTTCAAATTTTTATGTTGACAAGTTGATGCACCGTCTCATGAAGGTTGTTCTCTTTGTGCATTTTCAGATGAAGTTGACATGAAATTGCAGGAAGTGTGTCAATGTCAGAACCTCTTATTCGGGATAAAATGGCAGCCCGCGGTGCATTGTCTCCTCTGTTTTATAGACACGGATGCTTACATAATGAGACTTGACCCTGACTGCCCTTCTCGCTCTTTATTTCTCTCTCTGGTATCTTATTGTTCATTGTCTTTTATCTCGCCAAAGAACAACACATGGAGAATAGATACTTGCTGTACAAAGTTTGCGTCAAACGGGACAGGAAGCGCTCAGTGGAAAAAGGCACTAAGGAGGATTGGATTGTGCGACACTAGAGGTGTGACTGTCTTTAACTGACAGCAGGGAGAAAAGGAAGGTCACTGCAGTCACAATACAAACAGATTTGATAGCAACTGTGTTGAAACTTTATTTCAAGTGCAGATGCCTGTAATTGGACAAACTTTTTTTTTGGTCATTTATTTCATGGTAATCACTGATTAAAATCAATATAACAAAGGTACAGCATTATAACTGGTTCTTAGAAAATCACAGAACAAACTGGGTTTAGGATTTTCTTCTAAGCTTTTCTGTTTGAGTCTCCTCAGTTTTTTTTTTCTTTTTCTTTACAGAATATGACAGACACCTAGCAGCGGCAGTATCAGCAGGGAAAACCATGGCAACAGCCTACTTGGACCCCAACCTGAATAACGCCCTCCTAGGAGGTGCCAAGTCCCAGCTTAGTGCCGGGTTATCGGACCGAACCATGGCTGGCCCCGTGGACAGGGTTCTGAAAGTCTTCCATCACTTTGAGACCAACACTGAAAACAGCTTCTGGTCTTCCAACATCAGATATGGAGACGCAACGGATGTCAGGGTAAAAAAAGAACACTTTTCTTATGTCTTCATATGAAAGTAAATTGTTGAATTAGCGTTTTGACACCTGGTCTTGATTTATTACCATCAGGTCAAGTTTCACAGGCTTTCCAGTCAAATTAGAGACTAAATGAAGCTGCTCTGGTTGAACAGTAAAGTTTGATTCTGACCAGCCTGAGGTGAACAAAAACTGGTCTAAACAACAGTGATGTGTATGTGGTGTTGATAGCTGTCCTCAAGCCTTCTAAGTCACACTTTACACTCAGCAGTTGTTAAATGTTTTTTTTTTTTTTGTCCTCAGCTCAAGGTCCTAGCTGTCAGCTCTGATAACCGAAGGGGCCAGTTTTTATGCCTGTGTGTAATGCTGTTGTTAATTTCAACCATGACACAGAAACTACTGAGCACAGCTCAAATTGTTGGTCTTCATACAGGATATGTCACAACTAATATCCTCTTCTCTCCTCTCCTTTCATCTCTCTGTTCTCCAGTATGTGGGTCAGACCCCCCTGGCCTTTTACACGGCAGCACACATGGTTCTTTGAGCATTATTGTGAATGTATGATGTCTGCCAGTTTGTTTGGGTGGGAGCATCATGTTAAATTGCTTGCAGTCACCTACGCACACAAACACACACTCCTTGACCTGATAGAAAATGTCGAATGTAAACACAACACTGTTGGAACGGTTTGGTGGAGCAGATGGGCTAAAAGTGTTTCCTTTTTGTGGGCTTTTTAAAAGATGCTATTCTGATGTGTTTGTGTGTGTTGGACCTGCTAAATGGTCAATTCTTATTAAAAAACACACACAAAAATCAGACTTCTATTGAGTTTGATTTGATTTTGTTTCAAACACAGGGGATCATCCAGAAGATTCTGGACATCCACAAAGTGCGCTGGACTTCGTGTTTCGGCCTTCGTCTCAGCAGCTGCCAATCCCGAGACCAATTGCACTGGCTCCACCCAGATATGGGCGTGTCCCACATCAGAGAGAAATATGAACAAGCACGGCCCAACGAGGAGTGGAGGTACAACAACACAAATTTATCAGCTTATTTAGCTATTATATTAGCTAACTAGAATTATGTCTGAGCAACAGGCTAGAATAAAATCATCAAAGGAAACTAAATGGAACAAGAATGTTTTCTACTTTAATTGATTTTGGCAACATTTAAATACATTTCTCTTATTCACTCTTCTTTTTTTTTTTTTGCAGAACACCTGATCACATTTTCAAGGGTATACATTTAAATACACCACATTTAGAGTTTGTTCTGGAATAAAACAGTCAGACATTAATTGCAGATTTGCTCCATCATGCAACAACTCTTTCTCTCAAAGCACTCAAATTATAAATGAGTTTGGGCCATCATTTCTTTACAAAATTAATTAGAGACACATGGTGCGTGTTAAGTATTTAGTATAAAGCTGTCGACCAGAATTCACTGCACCGTAAGATTTGTCCAAACGTTTTTAGGCAGTAGAGGAGCTGTTGGGTTCAGCTGGAAAACATTTTGATTGTCGTCTTTGTTTTTTTAGATATGAGTTGAGAATCCGCTATCTACCAAAGGGCTTTGTGCAGCAGTTTACAGAAGACAAACCTACACTCAACTACTTCTACCATCAGGTACTAAAACACTCAGATACACCCTACTAAACAGCATCCAGCTGTTTGTTTTCTAATAACTCAGGTCTGTAGGATTGTGTGTGTGAGGCAGATCATTTGATGGTAAATGTGTGAATGATGTTTTGTTTGTGATGCGTCCTCCAGGTGAAGAATGACTACATGACACAGTACGGAGATAAGATGGAACAAGACGTAGCGCTCAAGTTGGGCTGTTTAGAAATCAGGTAACGTGTTTTCAGCGACTGACTGAAGACCTAGATTTGGCACATTTCTTCCAAGATGTTGAGTTGTTTGGTTTACTGTTGGATATGGATAATAATTTACGCCAGCATTAGTTCGTGTTTGTTATTCATTATTCAATGCAACACTTGATTTCAGAGTAGCTCGTTTATTTTCCTGTGTGCGAATTATTTGATTGTTTCACTTCCAGGAGGTTCTTCAAGGAGATGAGAGGAAACGCTCTGGACAAGAAATCCAACTACGAACTGCTGGAGTACGTATTTTCTTTGTATTTAAAAAGCAACGCAGTCTGGCTCGTGATTGGTTGTGTAGACTGAAGGTAGTTAAAAGTTTGTAAATCCCTTCAGGACAGTTGTCATCCTTTTTGAAATGTTACTGCAGTGTTGATGTTAAAGAGGAAACTTTTCGAATCTTTTTGTACTTGTGTCATCCCACTTTGGCTGTCGATGATTTGAGGTCTAAATTAGACTCGGCTCTAACATGTTCTGATTCTAATGAGCTGCCCCCTTGTAGTCGAGTCTTTTTGAGCATCAGCCTAACGAGCTCTCCAATTAACTGAGAAGAATGCCCACTGTCCCTTCACCAGTATTTCTTTGTCTCTTTGTTTTCTCTCAGTCCTTCCCTCACATTCTGTATTTAGTCTGTTTTTCCTCTTGAGTTGCTTTTTTCCCCTGTAACTCTTTTGCTGTCTCTCTCTCTCTTTGTTGATTGGAAAAAGATGTTGTCATGCATATTTTAAACCACCGAGAGAGAAGAAGGAAAGCGCTATCAGGGCTCTGATGCTGCAATCTGACAGCTGGCCATGAGGGGCCGCTGGGCCTTTGTTGAACATAGTAATAGAAATAGAAATTCCAGTTTTATCCTTGGTGTTTTATGGCACTTCTGGTTTTAGTTGACCCATAATGCTCATCATTTAGAGTTTTACTGAAAATATAGATTGTTTAAACACATCTAGTGACCGTGTTGCAGCTGGAAATTAAAGTGGGGTCATTTGGTGAAGAAGACTTATGTTACCATAAATGTAAAAGACAGATCTATATTTGCAGAGCTCTTACCTGTGAAGATCTCACACACTTTCTTACATCATACCCTTAAAGCAAAGTATTTTATGCTACTATTATATTGATTTGAGACCTTTGTCGAAGAAACATGAGGTAGAATAGATGATGTAACCCCCCCCCCCTTGGCCCTTTACATTTCCTCTTCTCCCAGTTCTCATCTTCTCCTCAGAGGAATATGAGTCATTAGTTCACTTCCTGTTGTAGCGCTGCACATCTTAATGTCATCATGGCTTTTCTACTATAGCTGCCTCTTTACTTTAACGCATCTTTTAAGAGAAGATACGTTCAGTCCTGTAGTCAGCAGTCATGGCAATTTATGTGTGCATCTGTCTGAAACTCAGAAGAGTGAAATATCCAGCTGGGATCAGATAAACAAGAGGAATGCTTGCAAATGAACATTCCTCAGTGTCATTACAGCACGGCAAACATTCTGATCTCTTATCTCTTTGTTTTTCTTTTCAGGAAAGACGTTGGTTGGAGGCGTTTTTTCCCTAAAGATCTATTGGACTCGATCAAGGTAAGATGATGATGAGTCCACGTGAGGAAGGGTGGAGTTCTCTTTTTGTTTTTGAGCTGTTTGTAAAAGAATTAGCCCAGAGGTTTACGGTCAGCAGCTTGTTTTCTTGTGTTGTGACTGAATGGTGCACTCATGACACTTAGCAGCTGGTGTCGCAGCGCTCCATCTGTTCCACTGCAGCGGCTCAGTTACCAGAGTGGGTTTATGGGCAGCTTTCTTCTATAAAGAGAGGTTTCTTAAAGCCAGGTTTTAACATGTGCTGTCTCGGGCCTGAATTGGCCTTGGCACATCAACAAACAACACAACATCTGCTTGATCAACAAATTCTCCAACATTTATCAATAAAGAAATGAAAGTGTTTATTTTAATTGTGATTCTGGATCGGTTCTGATAAACTTGCATAATAAGTAAAGTGCCTTTAGTATAGAAAATGTGTTTGTGCAGATTTTGTTTGTATGCATCTTTGTGTGTGTGTGTGTGTGTTTGCATAATGAGCGGTGTCAGTGATAAATTTACGGCACGTGTTTATGGGGAGGATCTTGGTGTGTTTGTGTGTTTCAGAAAATTAAAGTCTCAGTGACCTGAAAAGGTCTTGATGTCAGCGGGCGTGCAGACAGATGCTCTGCAGAGGGAGATTGTGATTGTGCACGCTTGTAGATGCATATAAATGTGTGTGTGTGTGTGTGTGTGTGTGTGTGTGACCCTTAGGTCACAGTTAAACCCACTTTTTCTTCCCAACAATGAGAAGGGAGGAGGAGGTGTTGGCACTTTTCTCCTTCTGTCCCCTTCTTTTCTGTCTGTCAGACCCAGCTGACAGCTTGTTCACCAAAAACAAAATTGTTTTTTTCCTTAAAGGCTGGAGGTGGAAGTGAATCTTTAGCCACACATCTACAAATTTGCAAATCTGATCAAATTAAAAACATTTGCACAGATTTTTGACAGTAAAAGAGCCACTAGTTTAAATGAAATTCTAAAATTCCTTAAAAAAAAAACGCTTTAAATTTGAATAATTTAACAAAAAGTAATTCAAATTTACATTTTTTAAACCCAAAAACATTTGATTTATTCCACATTAGACAAGTTCAAAGTCATGACAATTAGAAAAGGCAAACATTTAATTTATGCTTTATTATAGAAATGGTTTAAATTTTATTATTAAAGATAACTTCTTCTACAACTAATTAATTGACTGACCTGCCAATAGTTGCTGCTCTAATGCTTTATATTATCAGTCTGAGGCAGCCAGAGCAGTCATGTAGCTGTAATTAAAAGACTCATTTCTGCTGCTTTTTAAAATTTCACACACATACACATGTTGATGTGTGTGTAGGTCAGAGACGGCGAGCGCAGCTGTCCTTTACGTTTCTGCCGTTCACTCTGCTGAAACAGAACGGTCGTCATTTAATGGGATTATTCTCCCTCAATGGACTCAACCTACACACACACACACACACACACACACAGAAACGTCAGAGCAGATGGTCGTGGTAGTAAACAGTGACTTATGTTAGCTGTTATAGAGAGTGGAGTGTGTTCATTCCTATTGACAGGCTGGGCAGCAGGTTTAGTGACGCTGACCTTTAGAGATCAGAGTTGGATCCTGTCACAGCTTGTTCTGACGAGCTCGTCTCGCCTGTCAGACGAAGAGCATATTGAAGTCCTGGTGTATTGTACAGAAGGGACCTGTTGGGGGTTTTATTATTACCATATAGACTGATCAGCCTCAGCATTAAAACCACCCGCCTCTCTTGAGTCACAGAACAACTGATAACGCAAAGGAGCTTTTTACTATAAGATGGAGCATTGGCTTACTGGAGGAAGCTTCTGTTTCAAAGACGTGTTGTCTGGTTAAAGTTAAGATCACCAGATATCAGCAGGGCAGTGAGGTGGTAGCAGGTTTTTTGTATCTCAGACTTGTCTGGTTTTCAGTGGGAAGCAAAATTGCTACAATTATGTTTTTAAAATTCACAGTCATCTCATTTGAAATGAGTGTGATGGATGATTTTTAGAAACCTGATGTGTCATCATATTATCCTCCCCTGACTTGAGACAAAACACCACCAAAGTACACAGGACGGGAGTCCCATTGGTTATATGGAAATGAAGGAGAACACACTTTTATTTTGCGTTTTTACACCCTTTAAATAAATCATTCTGTGTAAAGCAGGGGGCCATTTGCAGCTCTTCACTGCAGAATTCTACCATTGCTGAACAGTAGATTTTTCTGCTCACTAACACAGGCTTAAACAATACATTATGTCAGCATTTTTCCTAATGTGAGGCTAAAAAAGAAATGCAGATGAATATAAACCTCTTAAAAATGAAAAAGGTTAAGCACAATACATGTTTTTTGCCTTTTATTAACCAGGAATTTTTACTTTTATTTTAAATTCATGGAAAATAGGAGCATAAACCCTCACTGACTTTCATTAAAATGCAGATTTGTGAGCACCATTCATGAAACTTGACTAAACACAGCAAACGTTACTGAAGAAAGTGTCTATCATTTTCTTGTTGTTGATAATTGACCAAGAAATTTAAAAAACAAACAATTTAATCCATCAAATTTTGGGAGTTTAATGCTTTTCTCTTATTAATAAAAACCTATGAGAGCCTTTTTATATCTCGTCTCTGCTAAGGTCCTTTAATATGGAAAACTAATATATAATTATTACAATATTGTGTGTGTTGTTTAGCAGGTAAACATTTTTTAAAAGTTCACACAAAAAATATATATTTTTAAGAAAAATGGAACGTTGATGGCCTGCAGGGACTTTGATCTTCCTGTTTGTCCCCTCAGATGAAGCTGATCTGAAATGTGAAATATGTTGTTGTTGGTGGTGAGAAGGTTGCCCCTTAGGATGCCTGGATTTAAAGACAAATTGAGAACTGTTTTCTCAGGTTTGGTAGGTGAAGTGTTGAGGTCACTGGGTGTGCTGTGGTTGATCGGTTTAACCTAGCATCATTTTATAAAGGAAATCAGTTTTTCTACTAGACTGGGGTTTTGTGATAAATTGATTGCAGTGTAAAAAAATTGATCAAACTATAAACACAAATCACTTTAGTCAGCAAATAGATTCAGATTTTATGAATGAAAGTAAAATGATTGATGTGTCACAGCTGGTCAGCTTGTTGATATAGAGATGGCCAGCATGTTGATGGGGAGGCTGATGGTCAGCTGCACCACTTCCTCCCAGGAAGGGCGGATATTTGTGTGTGTGTGTGTGTGTGTGTGTGTGTGTGTGTGTGTGTGTTGATTCCCTGAGGCTTAGTGACTGCACAGCTGGCAGCAGGACTCTGTGATGCTGAAATAAAGTGTAAAAAACAGAGCAATGGGAATAGAGAGTCACTCAAAAAAAGATTTTTAGTTTTTGAATCATCATGTAAAGGATTCTGCTCTTTTAATAGGTTACTTATTAGGCTGCCTTTTATTGATCTGCCCTCTACGATCAATAAATCAATTCAGCTGATACCTAATTGGTCCTGATTGTTGTAAAACTGTTGGACAATAACCTACAACTCTTCATATTGAGTCGCTCCACTGTAAAGGCTTTTTATTAATATATGAAACACTGAAATAAATCTCCTGTAATCTGTGTTTTAATCTAGACTCTGAGAACTGTTGATTGTGGGGGTTCTCCACATGTGTGCTTTTTTAAATCCATGATTTCCAACTATGTTAGGTTTCATGCTCGTGTGTCCAGAGTAATGAAGACTAGAGAGGATTGCAATGACGTCCCATCTGTCTGCTCTGTGGTGACATAAAGCACCTTAAAACTAGCTTTTCAATTCAGAAGCTGTTTATTATGTGCAGACTATGAGCTAACGGTGTCTTTGTTCAGTTATTGATCTGAGCTGAGAGTGATGCTCGTTTAATTGGACTGTTAGTTAATCAACCTCCAGTCACATGCACCCTTTTTCTTGTTTCCTGCATCACCTCTTTGCATCCTCTCCTCTCCAGGCTAAAACTCTCCGTAAGCTGATCCAGCAGACGTTCAAGCAGGTCGCTAATCTCAACGACGAGCAGTGCATCCTGAAGTTTTTAGAGATACTTGCACCAATCTACCGCTATGACAAGGAGTTCTTCAAATGTGCCCTTGGGGTAGGTTGCTCAGTGCGCCTCATGTGTAGGAAAGTGCTGTGTGAGGTTGACCCCGTGTGGTGGCATCAGGTACTGCATGGTCTTTCAGCTTCTATTCTGCCCTTCCTCTAACAGTCCAGCTGGGTAATCCAGGTTGAGTTGGCCATCGGGCCTGAAGAAGGGATCAGTTACCTCACAGATAAGGGATCAACAGTAAGTTTCTGCTTTAAATGTTGTAAAAAACCCTGAGATGTACCTCATAGTATGATGAAAACAACAGATAAAGTTCCAACATAAAAAGGGTTATTTTAAACATTTTTTCTATCTTCTTCTGTGTCTCTAGCCCACACATTTAGCTAATTTTAACCAAGTCCAGTCCATCCAGTACTCGGCTATGGAGGAGAAGGACAGGAAGGGCATGCTGCAGCTGAATGTAGCCGGCGCTGCTGAGGTACTCCCTCTTTTGTCTGACAGCCTGTAGACTTTGGTGGTTTAATCATCTGATACAAGTTTACAAGTAATTTTTTCTGATAAATGATCTTACAGTATGTAACCTTTTATTTACGGTGCAAACGTGTTTACGCAATCTGTTTTGAATTTCTAAATTAGGACATTGATTTGAAGTTAATTATTATTATTATTATTATTATCTACAGACAAATGATTTCATAAATACTCTCTAATGAAATAAAATAATGTTTTTAGCTTTTTGGCATGTAAAGTATGAGATTTACACACATATCGTAAAATTTTCCTTAGCTTGTTTATATTAATCGTGTGTGTGTGTGTGTGTGTGTGTGTGTGTGTTTGTGCAGCCGCTCACTGTGACAACAGCGTCTCTCACCATGGCGGAGAACTTAGCTGACTTAATTGATGGCTACTGTCGCCTCGTTTCCATGGAGACCCACTCGTTCATTGTTCGAGTCCAGAAAGGTAAAGTGCAAAGTTGTATTTTCCTCTTTATCTTTTGATCCAGCAAAATACGACTTGACTAGTTCCTGGATGCCTCTTCAGACGGGATGTTTTCTGTCTTTGACTCTTGTAGTAAAATGAGAGTAATGTATGATGTAATGAATTAAAGATACAAAACTAATTGTTTTTAGGTGGATAAAGGAGACAAAAATGCTTTAATTTATGAGAGATGCTCTAGGGGAAGCGAGGCTGCTGTCCATGTGAGCACAGGTCTCCTTTCTGAATCTGAATCTCAATGCGACATTACCTGACTAAATAGGATTTTTTTCCTTTTTTTTATTCTGTGAGTACAAATTTAAAAACTAAACATTTCAAGTTTGGGTATGTTCAAGAGTTTTAAAACATTTTAAAAATATGTGTAGTTTTTAGCAGAATGCAACTCACTCTAAACTTATACAAAGTGTTATTATATATTTGTACATCAGATAGCTTATTTATTCGTTTATTTTTCCTAAAATGGGTTATAAAAATCTATTTAAAGCTACATTCTGTAATCTGCAAACAAGCTAGGTATAGCTAGCTATTCTACATAAACACGGTCCCAGAACTCTTCCCCCTCCCATCGGCTATAATCCCTACATCGCACCTCCTTTCTATAGCCCCACCTCAACACGCGCGCGTGCACATGGCGCGTCACTCTAAACCGGGCATAGCCTGTGCTTCGTGGCTCTCAGCTCCTGCTCAAACTGTACGACTGCATCGCAGGGTTCAATCATTCACAGCTCACGATGCTCTGATGAGACCTGACAGTCACACTGCGCTTTATGCAACACATCGCTCTTGAACGCAACAGGGAGCTGCAAGAAACAGAACCCGGAAATGAGGAGACACTCAGTCCAGAATGGAATACTTGACCCAAATAAACACGTATCCTTGGCAAGCCTTGGCATTCTGTGTGGAGAAAAGTGTAAAAAAAAATTGTAAAGCCCTCAGTAGCTGAGAATGGATAACTTTTTAGTAGAAATTAGCTCTGACTTCTGCATGACCGGCCGAGACTGTAAACAGGAAGACACGGAGCGTCCTGTGAAGCGCGCGCACGTTGACTGACAGCCAACAATGTGGAAATTTGAATTCTATTTCCTGGAAAAGTTCACCGGTCAGAGAGAATTCAAAGGGGTCTATAGGAGGAAGGAGGGTCTTTAGAAGAACAACAGATGTTGTGGAACTCTACCCATAGATCATAGTTTAGACCTGAAATATCATTTAAAACATTTAGAAAACTTTGATACATAGAAAAATAATTCACATATCAGCTTTAACTGCACATTTAAAAAAAGGGTTTATACATAGGGTTGGTTTTGTGATAGTCTTTCTGTAGAAAAAAATTTTTGTTTAGAGCTTTTCAAAATCCTAAATATTTATGTTTATTATAATTTGTATTGTCTTCTCATTAATGCAAAACACCAAACTTCTCTAAGAGTCCCTCATCATTCAGTTTTATGTATCTATTCTTCAGTTAGAAAAGTTGATATAGTTAGGAAGCAATACCATACAAAACTTTTTGCTGAGTTTTATTTATGGGGAGTTCATGTTTTTGATCAGTGTACATTTCTGTCCTCTAGAGGGAGAGAGAGCTCTGCCGTCCATTCCAAAGTGAGTGCAGAATTTTTCATGTTGCTAAAGCTAATCGTGTTTTGTGTTGTGCACATCAGCTCAGATGTGTCATCACTTCCTTGTCAACCCACCAGTCAGTGATTGCTATGAGTTTAAATACTGCCAGGATAATAGTTTATATTTTCTATTGACAGACATTTATTTTATGATCATGTGTTTTTTGGAAGCTGACGATGTTAAGTCTAATTGACATTTCTCTGAAAATCTGTGTAATATTTGTAATAAAACACATCAATCCTTGATTTTTATTTACATTTCCCACAGCGCTCTAAATCTTTAGAGAACAGGTTGTAATTATAGAACATTAGCTGTTTGAACATGAACAGTTTTGCTTTCTTTTCATCCTAAATCTCTCCAGCTCTCTCTCCGTGTGTTTCTGGTCTAATAAGGAGACGAGTTTAGGAGCCAAATATTTTCCACTTTGGGTTTTTTAAACACCGCTAGTCTCCTCCTTCCTCTGGCTCAGCTCTCTGCCTGCTCTAGTCTGTGGTGTAAAGTTTGTAGTAGAGCTCAGCCGACACAGAAACAGAAACCACGGGAAGGAGGAAAATAAAACC
The DNA here is from genome assembly GCA_006937965.1 of Callopanchax toddi. NCBI lineage: Eukaryota > Metazoa > Chordata > Actinopteri > Cyprinodontiformes > Nothobranchiidae > Callopanchax > Callopanchax toddi. The sequence continues at coordinate 1,534,179 of SSNR01000138.1, read as the reverse complement.
AGTAAGGATTCATCTGCACATAGTGGTAGTTTTGTTACTTTTCTCTGTTTCAGAACATGAAGATGTGTTAAAACTGATCTCATTTTGTAATTGCAGTATTGTGTGTTAAGGAGAAATAGATTTATTGTGGTGTTTATCAACGTGGTAATCTTTTTTTTTTTTTACTGTATTTATGTAAAGTTAACTTGATTTTTCTTCTTCTGTTTAGGCTGTCGAATAATGAGAAAAAGTTAGAAGCAGTCAGGAGTGGAGTCCGAGCGATCTCCGTCTCAGGTAAGACAGAAAACCCGTCAAACTGACCCACTTATCAACAGGTTTAGGAGCAGTTAGCCTCTTTGGTCCCAGCTGTGTCTACTCCCTGTCAGTTTGTTGACATCTTTTCCTTCTCATCTTTCTCACGTCTCTCTTCATCCATTCCCTCTTTGTTTTTTTTCCTCTCACTTGGTGGTTTTCCTCCCCACCTTATTGGCTGAAGATCTAATGACATCTACAGTTCTTAAGCCAACCACAGCAGGACGTTTCCTCCTCCCCTTTGTCTTCTGTTCAGACTCACTACCCCGTGCTGTCCACGGCTCTTATTGGACTGTTAGTACTAAACTGTGATGTGGCGCAGTAAAACTTCTAATTCTGGACTGAAACAAGACACAATGAAAAATGCATCAACGTTTTTATTACAGTTAGATGGATTTCAGTTTCATTTGAATTTTTCTGCATCTGTTTTAATGTTGAATCGACTTTGCAGCCGCTGCATCACAATCTGCCTCATCTTTTGGTATAAAATAGTTAATTTCGCTATTTGCTTTGACTTATTCAGTGTCACACAATTAACCTTTTATTTGTTGCTGAACATTCTGGGGTACATTTTAAATATAAAGCGTTTTATTAAAGTCATCCTCTGCAGCTTTAAAAGAGCTCTTTCTGAGCTTTTTGCGTTCATGAGAATATGCGCCTCTATGCGTTTTTGCCTGGAGGACAATGCTGTCTGTTTGATGTGTTTACATGTTGGTTGGGTGACGTCCTAAATGAGACGGCGTGTGACTTCGTGTCTCCATCTGCTCCTTTGGCAGCTGTCATCAGCTCAGAGCAAGCTGTGAATCTGGACAGCAGCTGCGTCTTTGTTGAAACTTTTTTCTATTTGATTAGCTAAACATTACACACGCATTAGTTACTTAGATGTAAATTTCAAGTCTGTCCCTCATTTTGTATTTAATGTGCCCTTTTTTGGCCATTTTGAAGTGTTTTTCTGCGTAAAAGTTATAAATAATTACTATTTTCTTCAGGACTAATAAGCTAATGGCTAGTATGACCACAGCCAGGAATAAAGTGCATCCATTGCTTCTGTTTTAAAACCAATCTGCTATCTTTTATAAACAGTCAGCTTTGCATAACCTGAAACTTTCTATAAATATCACCAGCAGGAGATAAATGTAACACACCTGGTGCATCCAGGGATCGAGTCCATCAGGAATTTATTAATATGTTTGACTAAATAATATATTTAAAGTATTGATTGTGATCTAAAGGTTTATTAAATAAAACTGCATTAATGGCTATAACATTTTGCAGATTTTATTTTTAAAGATGGCAGCCAATTCGTTTAGGTCTTGATCATTAATGATGAGACTCCACTTTAAACCCACATTGATTGTATGAATAACTGCATTGAAAATGTTTTGATAATATTTAAGAGCTTGCTGGTATCGGTATCCAGATATTTCCTGCTTCAACATCAATGCATCCATCCTGCTTTTAAACCGTTTCTAATTTCAGCTACTTGGATTGTAACTAACTGCTTGGAGAGTCTTTGCAGGTCCTGCACCATCATCTGTGCTGTTTCAAAGCTTGTCATGTTCTAACCTCTTCTTTTTTTCTCTTTTTCTCCTCCTGTCCTCTACTCTGCTTCCCTCTGTTCTCTCCTGCTGCCGTCTCCTCCTGTCATCCTCCCTCTCTGCTGCCCCGTTTCCTGCATGCTATCCTGGACCTCACAGAGGATCTTAGCGGGGATGGTAAAGTTCTACTATTGTTTATCAATCTTTCTGCTGTTCTTTCTTTCTTGTCCCGCCTCACCAGCACACTGCACCCTCCTGGGAAAGGGTAGTGTGTGTATTTTGGCGTGTGGGTTGAACTTCGTGCTTGCATTCTTACTTCTTTAACAATGGCTCTGTGTGTTTTTGTGCTCTTATGAAAATGTGGTTTAAATAAAACTAAATAATTTAGTATAATGTGATTTTTTTTAAAGCATGTTGGAGCGATCACCAGTAGCTTCAATAACATTTTAGTGGTATATTTTTTTTATCTGTGCATATTTGTCTTTGTCTTATTTTTTTTATTGTTTTGAAAGCGGATTACCACAGAATGTAAACATGTCTGCTTTTAACCACAAGAACGACACGAAAAGCAGGATTTGTAAATCAAGAAGTATTTTTCTTTAAACAAACTTCTAGAAAGGAGTTTTCTCTTTTCACCAAAAACATTTAGAGCCACACACGGTAAAAATCAAACATTCACACTTTTGCACACACATACACACACACAGACTGAAGACGGGAGAGGTTTGTTGGGTACATTCTTTGGCCATAATGAGCTAGCTAGAACACACACAGCTACACACCAACTCTCATTTACTGAAAGCTGAAATAGACAATAGAGAAATGCTCGTTTATGTCGTTTTTAAAGTTTGACCTAAATACATAAAGCACATTTATTTAAAATAAATCAATTTGACAGATTCAAAAAACTATTTTGGTAAAACGTTCTGTTTGTTTCGGCTCGTCTGGTCTGGGAATGCTTTTATCACTTTTTTCTCTTATGGCGGTTAGCAAAAATCATGTTTGGTGTCACAGGCAGGTGTAGGATAAACCTTCTTTAGTGCAAAATCACACGAAAAATTCTGCACAACTTTAACAGCTGGAAACTATGACAAATCACAGTTTAGTGTTGCATAAATAAACGTCAGCAGGATTCACTTGAATACACACCTGAATCCCTCGTTAATATAGTGTAATTAACATTACCTGTCCCCATAAAACTGTCATAGAATGTATTCACACATCTGTGGTTAGACATCTTTGTTACAAAAGCATGGGCTGCAGCTGTAATTTCTGTCAATATTCTTAAAGGCACACTATGTAAATTTATACGTTATGACAGTGATTTAAAACAGACACTAGGGGGTGCTAAAAACAAGCCAAAACTGCCTAGTGTGCCTTTAAATTGTGAATGAAGATTGCCCACACAGTGTTGAGTAGTCCAATACAAAACAACAGTTTTTACAGATGATGTTTAATGATACACTGATTCTGGTTTAGAGTTCAAACAGAACTGGTCTCAATGACAGTAATTAACAGAATACAGCTGTTGTCTTTTTTCTCAGATTTCTGATTCACTTAAAAATGATGATTCTGGAGGTGAAAACGTTAACATGGAAGTTCTGTTGGTGCTAGAGGGAATTAGCAGTGGTGAGTTCATGAACAGGAAAAAATGTAGGACATTTTTTAATTGCTTTTTGGCAATGGTGCATTCATAGAATGGTGGGAAAAAAATAGAACATCTGATTTTGATCACCAGCCAATTTTGTGGCGCATCTCTACAAATAATAAAAAAACACTCCATTAATGTTGACTTTTTACATTTTTTCTTAATGTTTCACAAACATAGTTATTGTTTGGTCTTACCAATTAATCAATTTAATTATAATAATCAGTTCCATACAGCATAAATGAGTTGATTAAATTCAGTTCAGTTTATGTATAGAGCCAAAGCATCTCAAAGTGCTACATAAAACAAACACGTTGAATCCACATCAGCTCCAGATTCACACCAGTTGTTTTCATTAACTTCAATAGAGTCATAATTAAATCGTGTTCAGTTGATTATAAAATGCTGTAAACAAACCATAACGTTTAGCAGCTGTTTAGTTTCCCTCATGTCTCGTAGAATAAAAGTTAAATATTCTCCATCTCTTTTCCAGATGGCGCACCTGTAAAGTAACACCTGTAACATGCTGAAGGCTTTTAGGTGGATATTAGCGACGGGTTTATTTCTCATAAGTGTACAGATGCGCTCCCACAGAACCTGATAAATCTGGAGCAGAAGTGACGGGAATGTTCAGGACAACAGATGTTTGGCTCTTGTTTCCAACAGCTGAGTTTGCGCACCGATTTTATTTAAACACCACCATCTGGTCAGGATAAACTAGGTCCATCTTTTCCCTCTTTTTTTTTTCTCCTGCTAGGTCCTCTCTCTGCTTCACCCCATCTTCATCTCAGCCTATTTTTCAGATTTGATCCAAATCACTGCCTTTTCTGTCTTTCTTTATCCTGATACATCTCGCCTCTTTTTCAGCTGGTTTCTTTTCCTGTTTTAGTTTTTTTGTTTTCTGTTTGCCTCTCATTTCTGTGTCCATCTCCTCTTTTTATTCTTACTCCTCCTCCACCACAGTAACTCCCTGCAATCCAGCTGTTCTCACACAGACAGATATTCACAACACATGCTCAGCTGACGCTATCTGCCAAGTGAGTGAGAGTGTGTGTGTGTGTGTGTGTGTGTGTGTGTGTGTGTGTGTGTGTGTGTGTGTGTGTGTGTGTGTGTGTGTGAGAGAGAGAGAGAGAGGAGGGGAAAATAGACGAAGAGGAGCTTTGTGGTTGTTACTTTCAGCAGTCTGAACGTTGCATTAGCTTCATTTCAAAGTTTTGTGCGATTTTGGATTTAAATCATGTGATTTGTTTTATTCTAGTATTTTTATATTATTTGTGTCCTACATTGCAGAGACTGATGACTATGCAGAAATAGTGGATGAAGAGGACACTTACACCATGCCCTCAAGTAAGTCCTTTATTTAACCTCCTTTGCTCAACAGAAAGCGTTCTAAAGAGTTCAGCTTCTGCTGCTCTGGCGCAGGATTTGCTAAAAATACGTCTCACCGTTATTTCCCTGTCAAACGCTGCCATCCACCGAGCCAACGTTCGTTTCTTTCTGCTACCTAATAATCAGAGTGCGGTGTGAGTCATTTCCAAGAAGCTCTCTCACACAACGAGCATTAAACCACATTTGGTTCAGTAGCAGCTATCAGATTTAGCCGTTTTTAGTTGTTATTAGGAGTAAAGACGCTGATTGAAAGCCTCCGATCACACAGTCCACGTGTGGTTCTTGGAGACACATGATGACATCTGCCAGATTCATTCACATGTAGTTGTGTTGGTAACTGCTGCTGGAGCCCTGTGCTTTTAATGTGGATGTCCTGGCCAGTACGGAGAGCTTATGTATTTAATTATGTGGCTAACTTTTAAAATGGACTTCGCTCTCTTTTTCTTGCCGTCTTCATCTGGCTTTTTTGGTCTTGCAGCTCTGTTCTGCTCTTTTCTGTTTCTTTAGTGTTGCTTTTCGGTCTCTGTGATTTTCTTTAATTAGAGTTTCTTTAGATTCCTGACATCTTTTCCCACTTTTTGTTGTCATATTTGTATAAAATAACCTGTATGATATTAAGATAAAGTCTAAAACTGTCCTGCTTTATTAACCAAACTGTGGCAGCGTTTGAATTTATTTAATAACTGAATGTCTGATGTAGTGTGTGTGTGTTTTCTGAGCTGTTTAACCCTAAAGTAGCAGTTTGGCTCTCCTCTTCTCTTCATCTGTATTTCTTCCTCTTTTTTTCCCCCATCGCCAACACAGTGGGCTATGGAGTAGTTGAAGGTAAAACTCCTCGTCTCTCATTATGTCCGACTGAAATGCTCTGTTTTTTTTTCTTTTCCAGGCCCTTTTGACATTATTTAGCAGCAAATATATATATAAAAGCTTTTTTTATTTTTTACCTTATGAGGCCAATAATATGGAGCTTTAGTTTGGTCATCATCTGCTGGCTTTCAGGCTACATCCAGCCCACAAGCTTGTGAAAGCTCCGCCTACTCACCTTCACTCAGTCATGGTGTTTTATAACAAGCATCAAATAACTAATCACAACTAAACATCTAAGAAAAACAAGAAAAGAACTATGTGAATCAATAGGAATCAACACAGAAATAAATGATCTGAGGTGTATTTTTATTTTTTAACAAGAACAATGTCCCATTCTTTTACATGAAGGGGCAGGACTTAAACTTAATACTGCAACCAACCACTAGGGGGGGATGGGTTAGTTTTTTTTCCTGCTTTAAAGCTGCTCTTCAAACAAGCTATCCTACACAAAGACGGTTCCAGAGCTCTCACCCCTCCCGTCGGCTGTAATCCTATAGGCTGCGCCTCCCCCGGACATGGGGCGGCGCATTGCTACA
>SSNR01000138.1:1482805-1527900 GCA_006937965.1 Callopanchax toddi | reverse complement strand
TGTGTGTGTGTGTGTGTGTGTGTGTGTGTGTGTGTGTGTGTGTGTGTGAGAGAGAGAGAGAGAGGAGGGGAAAATAGACGAAGAGGAGCTTTGTGGTTGTTACTTTCAGCAGTCTGAACGTTGCATTAGCTTCATTTCAAAGTTTTGTGCGATTTTGGATTTAAATCATGTGATTTGTTTTATTCTAGTATTTTTATATTATTTGTGTCCTACATTGCAGAGACTGATGACTATGCAGAAATAGTGGATGAAGAGGACACTTACACCATGCCCTCAAGTAAGTCCTTTATTTAACCTCCTTTGCTCAACAGAAAGCGTTCTAAAGAGTTCAGCTTCTGCTGCTCTGGCGCAGGATTTGCTAAAAATACGTCTCACCGTTATTTCCCTGTCAAACGCTGCCATCCACCGAGCCAACGTTCGTTTCTTTCTGCTACCTAATAATCAGAGTGCGGTGTGAGTCATTTCCAAGAAGCTCTCTCACACAACGAGCATTAAACCACATTTGGTTCAGTAGCAGCTATCAGATTTAGCCGTTTTTAGTTGTTATTAGGAGTAAAGACGCTGATTGAAAGCCTCCGATCACACAGTCCACGTGTGGTTCTTGGAGACACATGATGACATCTGCCAGATTCATTCACATGTAGTTGTGTTGGTAACTGCTGCTGGAGCCCTGTGCTTTTAATGTGGATGTCCTGGCCAGTACGGAGAGCTTATGTATTTAATTATGTGGCTAACTTTTAAAATGGACTTCGCTCTCTTTTTCTTGCCGTCTTCATCTGGCTTTTTTGGTCTTGCAGCTCTGTTCTGCTCTTTTCTGTTTCTTTAGTGTTGCTTTTCGGTCTCTGTGATTTTCTTTAATTAGAGTTTCTTTAGATTCCTGACATCTTTTCCCACTTTTTGTTGTCATATTTGTATAAAATAACCTGTATGATATTAAGATAAAGTCTAAAACTGTCCTGCTTTATTAACCAAACTGTGGCAGCGTTTGAATTTATTTAATAACTGAATGTCTGATGTAGTGTGTGTGTGTTTTCTGAGCTGTTTAACCCTAAAGTAGCAGTTTGGCTCTCCTCTTCTCTTCATCTGTATTTCTTCCTCTTTTTTTCCCCCATCGCCAACACAGTGGGCTATGGAGTAGTTGAAGGTAAAACTCCTCGTCTCTCATTATGTCCGACTGAAATGCTCTGTTTTTTTTTCTTTTCCAGGCCCTTTTGACATTATTTAGCAGCAAATATATATATAAAAGCTTTTTTTATTTTTTACCTTATGAGGCCAATAATATGGAGCTTTAGTTTGGTCATCATCTGCTGGCTTTCAGGCTACATCCAGCCCACAAGCTTGTGAAAGCTCCGCCTACTCACCTTCACTCAGTCATGGTGTTTTATAACAAGCATCAAATAACTAATCACAACTAAACATCTAAGAAAAACAAGAAAAGAACTATGTGAATCAATAGGAATCAACACAGAAATAAATGATCTGAGGTGTATTTTTATTTTTTAACAAGAACAATGTCCCATTCTTTTACATGAAGGGGCAGGACTTAAACTTAATACTGCAACCAACCACTAGGGGGGGATGGGTTAGTTTTTTTTCCTGCTTTAAAGCTGCTCTTCAAACAAGCTATCCTACACAAAGACGGTTCCAGAGCTCTCACCCCTCCCGTCGGCTGTAATCCTATAGGCTGCGCCTCCCCCGGACATGGGGCGGCGCATTGCTACATTAACAAGAGAGAGCCAAACACCAGCCGTTTAAACGCTATGCTAATGTTCACCCAGGTTTTTCCTCTTTCTACGTCCAAACGTTTTTTGTTCTCTGCTAACTGAAAAGGTGTTTTTCTTTTTGGGATTCTGGTATTTTGTCCTAAAATTGAAGCGCTAACAGACAGCCGTCTCTGGCCTTCTCTCATTTCCGGGATGTTCTGCTGAAAAATGCTCCAGCACGCATTAATGGAGGATCCAAGCAGTGAGGAAGTGCAGCGCTTCGCCAAGACAGCCGGATTGTCCAATAGTTGCTTTTGGTCCGAAGCGTATGATTGGCTGAGGTTTTTAGAGAACTGCAAGAAAACCACTTTATTAAATCCTTTCATTAAAAAAAAAAAAATCACCACAACATAATTATTTATAGCAATACTATGTTAGAACATTGTTAAGAGACATGAAAAAAAAACATGTTAAGCTAATTTATTTTCCAAATTTTCTATAGCAGCTTTAAGCTCAGCCTCACATTCCTCTGTGTAGTTATTATTGATGGTTGTAGCTAAGTCCAGAAAAGTTTTATCACTGCGATGCGTTAGCCAATCAGAGCACTCACTCACGTCACATGATCAGGCTGGCTCAGATATTAAAATGAGAGGCGATGCTGCAGGGTGCATAAAAAGTTTGATTCCTGTATAGAACATTAATCTACTTGTTTACATCTAGTTTTATAACACCTTAGTCTTGATGTCTATGATGAGATCAGATGTTCTTCAGACGTCTTTTTAACTTTAAATGCTCATTATCTTCTGAGCCCTTTGTCATGAGAATTAAACTGAGCTGCTATAAGAAAACTATGGAATGCTGCAGCAGTAGGCTAAGCTAAGAAGTTCCAATAAGTAGCCAGAAGCTAACAGAGTTAGCATTAGTGAGCTGTTTAGTGGTACATTCATAATAAATAAATGAAGAATAATGTAATTATTAGAAACATGGCTAACTAAACACTGTGTGATCAGAAAAATCCTGGTCCTGGATCAGATTTGGTTGATTGGACCCCTTTCTGCTGTCAGAGCCTGGAAAAGAAAAGCACCAACGCTCTCCTCACTCTGAGTTTTGTCGTTGACTTGTGATTGTTTTTATTGATTATCCAGGTGAATTTCAGACTCGATTGGAAGAATCAGCCGATGAACAAATCAAGACGCTACTTTAAAATCACAGCTTGGGAGCATAAATTCTTTTCAGACCTTGTAAACTAAATTGCGTCACAGCATTTGTGTTGTTTAGTGGCTGGGTTCTTGTTGCGCCATCCTTTTCTTGAAGCCTTTTTGAGTTTGTGATCATGGTTGTGTCAATTCTCTGTGGGCTCTTTTATGTTTGAAGCAATCATTAATTTCCTGAAAACTGCATTGCAGTATGGGTAAATCCTTTGTAAAGGAATGTGTTTTGGTCACAGGGCAGTGAAGCTGTGTCTGTGAATTTATATTTTTTGTGTGAGTTTTTTTATTTTTTATTTAGACCAATAAATTATAGGGTTATTTTTTATTTTCAGTAAACTAAACTCCGTTTTTCCTCCATATTTTGTGCAGCTGGTTGTCAGCTGACCTTAATGCACCTCTGCACAAATGTTTGCTGACCTTTTTAACTTGGCACAAATGTCAATAGAGCAGAAATGCCAAATTGTGCTAAAAGGAATTTAGTTTTTAGTCTCAAAGCTAATCACTTTGTTTTAAATTCTTTACAGCATACTGACTGATATCTAAAGAGCACATGCTGCTGCTGATCAGAACAAACACGGCTCAGATATTGTTGCTTTGCACGTCTATGAGCTTTTGACCTCTACAGCTGTTTTACTTAATGTCAAGTGTGTTTGAAATGTGTGTTGCTGGATGCACGTCAAGTATGTTAGTTTAGCTAAAAGCGCTTGGAGAAGAGGCTTGATTATAAATCACAAAATTTGGTCAAAATAGATGCAGTCATTATTGTCAGGATGAGGGGTTTAGCTGAAAAAAGGACAACAGCTTCACTGCCTGTGTGTTTGTAAAGTTGTGAAGGTCTTTGCAGGTGAGTGTGCCGTTCTCAGCAGTTCCACTTATTTTCTCTTCCTTTTTTTCTCATCCTCCCTCTCAGCACGGGACTATGAGATCCAGAGGGACCGGATAGAGTTGGGTCGCTGCATCGGAGAGGGTCAGTTTGGAGATGTTCACCAAGGAGTCTACAACAGCCCAGTATGTAGAAATATACCTACAGATGCTAATGCTTCAAAAGGTTGCCCTTTTTTAACTTCATGAATGGATTATTACTTTATTCCTAAATAGATGTTACTGTATAATGTTTGCAGTAGAAAATGTTGAGAGAGGAACAAATAAAAAAAATGTTATAAACACTTCTATTGGTTTGGTTTTGAAATGAGTCCAGAAGCAGCTCAGCATCCAGACCAGTGTTTTAACAAAGCGTCTTAATGTTTCAAACCTATGTGGACAATGTCTAAGACACAAAGAACTAAGAGCTGCTACTTTTATGTTTCACAGGACAAACCTCCTCTATCTGTCGCCATTAAAACCTGTAAAAACTGCACCACAGACAGCGTCAGGGAAAAGTTCCTGCAAGAAGCCCGTAAGACCCAACTCTGTGTGTGTGTGTGTGTGTGTGTGTGTGTGTGTGTGTGTGTGTGTGTGTGTGTGTACATCACATATTTTATAAATGCTGAGCATCTTGATGTTTGTTTTACAGTAACGATGCGTCAGTTTGACCACCCTCACATCGTTAAGCTGATCGGCGTGATCACAGAGAACCCCGTGTGGATCATCATGGAGCTCTGTACTCTTGGAGAGGTACCCCCCACTAACGCACCATTATAATATATTTTCTGCCTTTTTAAATGGTAATATGTCGCTTTATGCTTACTTCTCTCTGTTTACGTCTTTCTGTAGCTGCGGTCGTTCCTCCAGGTGAAGAAGTACAGTCTGGACTTGGCCACGCTCATTCTGTACGCCTATCAGCTCAGCACAGCGTTGGCCTATCTGGAGAGCAAGCGCTTTGTACACAGGTAAATATTCTTATACATAACTGTGAAAAAATGGCACAAAGACAAGAAATCTGGGAGTTTAGAGCCAGAACGAGCTTTGTTTTTAACCTGGATTTAATTAGTTGTCATATTTTATTTTGATCTCCTAAACAAGATCTTTGCAAGAATTTAGTTTCATTTCCACCATAATCGCTTTATACTCAGTTGGTGTAATAGAGTTGTAAATAATAATCAATATTTATTATATTTATATTTTATCTCATCGCTGATCTTTGTGGTGTTTCATAACAAACATATATTGTAAAACACTGCTTTTCTTTCTAGTAGCGTTCACGTGCTGAGAGACTATTTTATTGCATGTTTTATAGTTTCTTCTTTAGCTGTTTGGCTCTCAAATATAATCACAGAAAAGAATGTGCAGCTTAAAGAGAAGTTTTACTGTATAATTAGGATTCATGATGAAAACTTTATACTGAGGGTTTTAGTCGTAAACGCGGTTGTTTTTGTGTTGCAGAGACATTGCAGCGCGTAATGTGTTGGTCTCCTCTGTCGACTGTGTGATGCTCGGAGACTTTGGTTTGTCTCGGTACATGGAGGACAGCTCTTATTACAAAGGTATCAGGTTTAAAACGTATAACTGTACCACTCCAACACTAGGCTGTTTGTCCTTTTATTCTGGATATAAAATGGATTTGTTTTTCTTTGGTATAGTTCAGAGAAAACTTTTTATCGGGGATTCTAGGTAGTGCTTTACTGCCATCTGCTGGTGTCATTGAGTTACAACAGTTTAAGTTAGTTTTACTTAGTTGAAAATATACATCAAATATATGTTTGCTATAAATTTCACATGTGAAATTTGTTTTTTCCTTTAATTTTATTGTATCTGTGTGTTTTTAGCTTCTAAAGGTAAACTTCCAATCAAATGGATGGCGCCTGAATCGATCAACTTCAGGAGATTCACCTCAGCCAGTGACGTCTGGATGTTTGGTGAGTTTATTTAAACGAGGGTCGTTGTTTTTTTTTAACGGGCTCAGAATTAACACCCACCCACGATAAAGTGCAAGGAAGTTATAACTTGAAAATATTACAGTGGTTTTATTTGTTATGACTGACCTGCTGTGATGCTGAATCCTTTGAGAGGATTTTTAAAAAACTCTACGATGGATGTGTGTTTATAGGATTAATAAATAAAGCAAAAAAAAAAAAAAGTGAGGTAATGACTTATTTAAAGAAAACAGGATCCGATTATTTTAAAAACTCAGATGTTGATGTTTTGTCCTCCTCTGTAGGCGTGTGTATGTGGGAGATCCTGATGTACGGCATCAAGCCCTTTCAGGGCGTGAAGAACAATGACGTGATTGGTCGGATAGAGAACGGCGAGCGACTGGCCATGCCGCCTCAGTGCCCCCCCACTCTCTACAGCTTGATGACCAAATGTTGGTCGTACGACCCGAGCAAGAGGCCGCGCTTCACTGAACTTAAAACGCAACTCAGGTAAAACGACACCACTGTGGTGAAGCAGCACAGTTAAAGATGATGCTTCCGTCAATCTGGCTTTGATTCGTCTACTTAACTGTTTTATATACAGAAAGTTTATTTGTTGTCGCCAGTTTCTAAAATTTAGTTTAATTGATCTTTTTTGTGATTAAAAAATAATAAGTATAACTTGTGTTTGTCAATCTTCTGATTTCTGTAGCACCATATTGGAGGATGAGAAGGTCCAACAGGAGGAGAGGCTTCGAACGGACATGAGGAGACAAGTCACCGTGTCCTGGGACCACGGGGGTTCTGATGAGGCTCCACCTAAAGTAAGAGCTCACATCTCGGTGCCATCAGCTCTTTTTCCCTACGCTGTGTCGACCATTTATTGTTATTTTGTGGCATTTTAAACGTCTGATGTCTGCAGCCGAGCCGACCAGGTTACCCCAGTCCTCGCTCCAGTGAAGGCTTCTTCTCCAGTCCCCAACACAACCACTTCACGGTAAAACCAAACACACAGATATCCCCCACTTTATGTTGTATATGATCTGTACAAAACAGGGTTTCATTTGTTACCAAGTTATTTTTTAAGAGGAACATTATTAAAATGATTGTATTGATTAACGCTTCTGTAAACCAGTCATGCTAGGATCATAAAAACACTTGATTCATCTAATAATGAGTCCCTGTCAGTGTTCTTTCTGGTTTCTGCAGACTTGTGTGTCAGTGATGAAGCTTCATATGTCGAAGTCAAAAAGAGTCACGTGAAAGAAGGGAGAAAAAGCTTGAGACAGAAAGACCACGCTCGTTTGTCTCCCTGTGGAGGGAGCAGACACGAGGCATTTCCTGTTGTCCTGAAAGCTTCACGGACACGCAGAAACTCGCTAATCAAAGCCACACTTCAGCTCCGACTGCAGGAAGCTGCTTTTTGTGTTCAACTTAAAAAAAAACAGTCTGTGTGTAATGATGTCTTGATTTTACACCAGTGTACAATTTAAGTTACACCTGAATCTGAGTTTAAAGTTCATTTTAATCGATCAAAGCCTTGATTTAACCAGGATTTCAGAATCTCTTTTCCAAGTCAAGATTAGCAAGACATGTTTCCAGAAAGACACAATAAAATAAACAAAAATAACAGTAATATCAGTAATCAGATAAAATAAAATATTATAAAAAGGTCCAAAAAGATCATCATAAAATGCCAACAATATAAAGGGTTAAAACCCTCCTGACAGCCAAATATCTCTCCATCTAAACCTTCCAACAGTCTTCTACCCAGATGTAGATATAAAGGATTTAATATTGATAAGAAAAAGTAAGACATTTCAAATATTTAACCAAATCTGAGTCAGCCAATTGGTAGATTTGTGGTTCTAATACCTGTTTCAATGTGATAGCTCGCTGTTCTCCTTACATCCATAAATAGGTAGCAGATCATCTATACCACACATATAACCGTTACCAGTATTATACTCATACTGCTGTTTATTTCTATGATAAAAAAAAATAAAAGTAGCCTTTACTCTGTGCTTATTCCTTGTCTCACTCTCCAGCCGTCAGCTCATGGTGGAGCTGATTCCTGGAATCAGCTCAGACCTGAACATACGGCGCTGTGGAGCCCCAACATGGAGGTACACTCACACAACGCTGGGTCCGTTTTTAAAAAAAATCAAAGAGTTTTACATCTCGGCTCCTGTTTTCTAGGAGACTGGGTGCGTCGGCCAGGCTCTGATGGAGGAGAGGCTGATGAAGCAGCAGCAGCAGATGGAGGAGGATCGGCGGTGGCTCGAGCAGGAGGAGAGCCTTATGGTAACTATCAGCAGGATTGAACAAATTCACCAAAACCCACAACCTAATGGAGCAACAGCAAATGCTATGAAAGTGTTTTTACAATGTATGTGAACTCTGATTACGAGTATTTTATCTGTATGTGTGTTTTTTTGTTTGGTTCTTCACACTCTTGCCTGCACAGGAGGCTACTGTGGCTAAAATGTCATTTTGTCAATAAACATGCAAAAAAAAAAATTCTCTAAAAATATTAAATACAACTCCTAGCAAGAGTTAAACATAAAGCACTAAGGATGCAAATCTTTCAAAAAATATCCTGAGGCGGCGTTTTTCCAAATCAACAAAATCGACAAGATGTAACTGTCAGAATGAAGTGGGAGCTTTTCCACTCTGAAATCTCTGAGTGTTGCTGTTGGCAGACGAGCAGCAGAAGATCTTTTTCAGATCAGATCAGCTGTGCTCGTTTGGTTTATCCCATCAGAATAACGCTGCTCCGGTGTAACGAGTCTGTTTTTCTCCTCTCCTCAGGTCAGGTTGTTTCTGATGTGACCTTAATGGTCTGTTGTAGCTTGATTTGAGAAGAAAGAAACTCTCAAATGTTTGTCTCTTCTTATTTGTTGTGCACGGAATTTAAAATCGTAGCACAAAAGAAAGAAAAGACTGAGAAAGTGTGATGGAAAGGACAGAGGGAGGGTGAAAGGAAGTGGGATTGGCAGACGCAGCGGAGAAGGAGGAATGAGTGAGGAGTCAGAGGGAGATTCACCGAGATGGAAAGAGTGGGAGGAGAGAAAAAAAAGAGTTGAATCTTTTCTCTGCAGGATTTTGTCTCTGTGGTTCAGTTGAGCTTTTCCCCCTCTGGAAAAACTTTCTCCTCTCTCTTTACTTCTATTTCTCGCCTTCCTTTTCTCCATCATCTAACCCTCAAGTTTTAAACTTTTTATCTTCCTATCGTACTTTTTATCCTTCTTTCTGCTCTTCTTTCAATGGCCTCAATATCGTATCTCTCAGCTTCTATTCTCCCAGGATGCATCTCTTCAAGGCGTGCTTCACTAAAACGGTACTGGAACAGAGAGGACATTCTGGAGGTTTTAGGAGAAAGGATCTAGAAAAGTTCAACTTTTATCTTCTCATTTGTTCTATTATTTGCTCTTTTT
The DNA here is from genome assembly GCA_006937965.1 of Callopanchax toddi. Lineage (NCBI taxonomy): Eukaryota > Metazoa > Chordata > Actinopteri > Cyprinodontiformes > Nothobranchiidae > Callopanchax > Callopanchax toddi. The sequence continues at coordinate 1,518,757 of SSNR01000138.1, read as the reverse complement.
CCTTTATTCGTCTAAGTAGAGCTTGAATTGTTCCAAAATATATAACTTATTTTGCAACTTGAAAGTTAAATATGCTTGGCACTTATATTTCTGTCCAAACAGGAATCTTTATCAGATTTATTGCATAATTTACTTATTAAAACTCCTGAAAACATGCATGCTCAGTTTGGATTTTGTGTCTTTTGTGCAGAAGGCAGAATCCAGAAACAGCAGAGGCAGCATCGACAGAGAGGACGGGACACTACAAGCACCGGTCAGTCGCTTACAACCACTTTTTGAACAGATGAAGGAAATCTCAGGGTCGTTTCACTGCAGCCGACAGACAAACCGAGAAAACGCAGACGGTGTAAAAAGGCAGGAAAGTATTTTCTGTCTGTGTGCCTCGACGGGCACTGCCTACATACCAACAGCTTCACCACAGAGGACCCAGGGGAACGTTAAACCTAGAAGAACTACGTGTTTACAATAAAACCCCAAGTTTGAACCCTTTCATGTTCACGCCAAGAAAAATGTTTCTATTTAGCTTTTTTTCTCCCTTCGTTTGAGGCAATAAGAGTTGTAATTTAATTATTGTAATAATAACGTGGTAGTAATGTCAACAAGACGCTCCCTTTATCCAGAGATGGTCTCTATAGGAAGTTTGATGTATAACGGCTACCTTCTCTTTGCACAGGGTGGAAATCAACACATCTATCAGCCTGTCGGGAAACCAGGTGAGAGAAGAAGAGATGAACGCTTCCTGTATTTTATCTGAAGAGGAATTTACTGGTTTCATATTGTACAGGTGTTCTTATGTGAATGCAATCATGTTGTCCCTGCAGAGCATGTAGCCCCCCCTAAGAAGCCGCCCCGCCCAGGAGCTCCTGGTCACCTTGGCAACCTGACCAGTCTCTGTCCTGTCGACAGCTACAACGAGGGGGTGAAGGTACAGATAAACACACCACCTGATGAGTTCATTATTTCTGTTACCGTAATCTCTGTGAACCTTTAAAGGCTGCATGACTTTACTCTTAGTTTGGCTTTTTCCCCCCACAGTGAACATTACTGTAGTTTTAATCTAAATACTCGACATCATGCTTTTGGGTTGTGTTCTGTTTGCTTTAGCGTAACGTTCTTCCCTTCTTCTCTCCCCGCCCTCTGCTATGAAACGCTCCTCCTCTTTAACACATGATGTTTTCCCCTCACCTTCTGCATCCCTTCACCAATCAACCCATCTATTCTGTATTCACACCTTGCATCAACCTCTGTTTTCACCCTTTTTTCCACCTAAACACAACTTCACGCTCCTCGTAGCCGTGGAGGGTAAGCAGATCTGTTTGTGTGTGTTAGTGTCATAGATCTAGTTAGCTGGTAGTAACCATCACATCCATTCACAAACAGCTTTTATTTGAATTCATGCTTGCTATTTTTCTTCACCAGAGGCAGTTTATTAAAGTAAATTATTTTCAAGCACAATCTGATTATGTTTTTATTCATTTTAAGGATTCCTTTTGGTGAAGAAAGACCTTTAAAAAGCATCAGATGTACAACATATGTCATAGAAATGGTAACAAAGTGTAACCGATGCATATTTAGATCAGTGGATTAGTTATTAATTACAGATGGTACAATCTTTACTTCTCTATTAACTTTACAGAGATGTATTTACTTGAATTGTTATGTTTTTATCTAAATCACATAAATTAATGAGCCAATTAGTGGTTTCCTGTAGATCACTGGGAAAATTGCTGCAAAAAATGTTTTTAAAAAAATCACGTCAAGCAGGTTGAACTTAAATCTGAACTAACAGTCATCACTCACTGTAGATAAGTCCTCTAGTATTAATTAACTAATGCATGTAAATAGAAAAAAAATGTCCTCATAGTAGCTATTGGTCCTGTTTTTGCACATGCTGCCATCTAGTGTTACATCTTTGTAACTGCAGTCACAAACACTAACTCTTAACACGTTTTAGCTCCTTCATTTCAGCTCAAACGCATAAACGTGTAGAAACGTGGTTGAAAATGTACTCAACTTGTATTTGGATTCAATCAGTTGCAGCCTCAGGAGATCAGCCCACCTCCCACTGCCAACTTGGATCGCTCCAACGACAAAGTGTACGAGAATGTGACGGGGTTGGTTAAAGCTGTGATCGAGATGTCCAACAGGATTCAGCCTGCTGCACCGGAGGAGTACGTCCCCATGGTCAAGGTAAGGAACAGTCTCAGGAGTTAAATCTTAAATAACCAATGACTGGTTTTTTTTAAGGATATTTTCATTTGATTGTTTTATTTTGTAGGAGGTGGGTCTGGCTCTGAGGACTCTACTGGCAACAGTAGATGAAACGATCCCTGTGCTGCCAGCCAGCACACACAGAGAGGTAATCACACACACACACACACACACACACGAAAATGAAAATCAGCTTAACGTACAAAACGTGTGTAGTGTTCCTGGTGTTCTCTCGCCTCGTATAGCAATCAGAATAATGTCTTATTAATAATCACGTTTTCTCTCAATGAAGTGGAGACTTTAGTTTTCTTCCATCAGATTTTAACATTTTCAATTCTCACAGATCGAAATGGCCCAGAAGCTGCTGAATTCAGACCTGGCAGAGTTAATAGCGAAGATGAAGCTGGCGCAGCAGTACGTCATGACAAGGTAAAGTCAGACTGGGTGTCAAATGTTTCAAAAATGAACTCCAGTGAACTGAGTCGATCTTGGATTTGAATAAATTCTATTTCTTTTCCAAATAGTTTACAAAAGGATTACAAGAAACAGATGCTAATGGCAGCTCACGCGCTGGCAGTTGACGCTAAGAACCTGCTGGACGTCATCGACCAATCACGACTCAAGATGATCAACCAGATCCGCCCACATTAGTCCAGGATCTAACCAAGCCAAAGATGTCTGCTTCAGGACAGGCTCAGAGTGTTTAAGGCGGACGGCTGCGTGGACATTGTGTTGGATATCTGTGATGGATAGATGAAAACGAGGAATGAACGGACGGCAAACAGGACTGTAACAATCAGCCCTCTCCTTTCCTGTTAAACATTCACGGTTTCTTTTTTTTGGGGGGGGAAACACTCATGTTTTGGTCATTATTGTATTTTCTACTTTATTATTGATGTATGTATCTAGAGAAACATGCTCCTCTCTCTTTTAGAAAAAAAAATCATCCATTACTCATGTCTGACTTTGAAGAACGTGGACGGACGCTCGTTTGAAGGACAGAAATAAAACTAACTACAGGAACTGGAACGCAAAATCCAGCTTGAAGCAAAACAATGAAGATTTTACAAACATACTTTTTTTTTAATCTTAACTATTGTTTTTTTTTTTCTGCATTGACTCTTGCAGACTGTTAGATTATCAGTCTCATTTCTCCTCTAAAGATCTCTTGTATCTCAGGTGGCAGAAGGTCATTTAAAAAGAGGTGCCTCTTTTTATAATGGAAGCTCCCACATGCCACATTTTAAAGTTTATTTACGTAGTAATTATGCAAAGAATCTTTGTATTTAACACATTTCTGAGACATGAATAAGTGAACTTTGAAGATGTTTGAATAAGAGGGGGAGTTGGGGGGGGCAGAAGGCCGAGAACTGGAGGAAAGGTTGGTTCTAAATTATACCCAGATGCTAATTATCATACAATAAGTCTTATTGTGCCAGATAAAGTATCTAAAATTGACTGTTTAACTCTGATAAGGATTAAGTCGTTAATGCAAAAATAAGTTTGGTAGCTGCCAAGCAGGAATTTAGTCAACATTTTATGCCAAAACTTTTAAAAAATCAAACTCTATAGAAGCCATATGTAATAATGTATCAGTCAGCTTGAGGGCTCATTTGTCCTATTTTTTTTCTATCAACATAGATGCATCCTATTTGCCATTATTATTATATTTATGAAGAATATGGCAAATTTAGTCTGCATATTTATTTGTTGCAGGTCTGACAGTTAATTTCAACTCAGCCTTGAACAAATTACATCCTGAATTCAGGAACGTTTTTGCAAGAAGAAACATTTGTCTTATTTTTTACCATGAGGATTGGTTGACGAGACATTTTAGATCATGTTTTTTGATTAAGGGAATTATGAAGTAAAATTTCTCTTGTGGTCGTCATGTTTTTCTACCCCATTTCTCTACCTCCCTTTACTGGAGTTATTTATATATTTGTGAGTCTGTTTCTTATTTCTGGCACCTTATGTTTTCCTGTTCTTTCCTCCTCTTCCTCTCTGTACCCTCTCCCCTGTGGTGAGCAGGATTCTCAGGAAGGAGACACCTGTATAGTTGCTAAACCGAGCAAATAAAACACTGTTATTAATAAGAAGTGATACCAACTGTGGTTTCATTGAATGATAATGGTCTGCCAGAACACATGAGGAGATGCTCATTTTGTATCAAAAAGCTTGTGCGTGGTAAAACAAGCCCCCACCTGCTTCTCTGGATTTAGGTTTAAAAAAAACTTTTATTGTAGAATTTTGACTAGTCAAAACACAGTCCCATATAATTTAGGTGCTCAATTTGTGGTTTGATAATCATTTAAGATCATTTTCTTGTGTTAAAGAGGTCCATTGCGGTATGTTGCGTAAAAAAGTTAGAAAGTTGGTTAATGAGGTACATTTGGTTTTTTTTAAAATAAATATAAATTGATAAAGTTGCCATTCTTTCACACGTGAAACAAACTTATTTGCTATCATGCAGGAGAACCTCAGGGCTGCAGAGAACGTTCATGTGTTTAACAGTTTGATGCTGGCAACTCTAGCTGCCAGTACTTTACTGTCAGGCGAGGGTGGAGGAGGTGTGAGAATCCAAAAGCAGGAAGGGATGAACGGAGGAGAACGAGGCAGTGGTAAAAACTCAAAAAGGGATTTATTCCAAAAAGGAGCAAAATACAAACAGAGGCAAAAACTAACTAGAAACTAAACTGGAAGGACTAAGACTGACAACTAGGGCTGGGGATGACAAAGCAGACGAACGAGCACAGAGACATGACACAGCAGGGCTTAAATACCTGAGGGGGGTAATCAGGGAGAACAAGAGGCAGGTGGGGACAATGACAAGACACCAGAAACAGACCTAACTGGAAAAGAACTAAACACAGGATACTAAGTCAGACACAAAAGGCTAAACTATGAACTAAACACAAGGAACTAACTAAACACAGAAGTAACTAAATGGCACTAAAGCACAGAAGCAAAACATACTAAAAACACAGAAGACTAATAACTAATCTAGGACTAAACACAGGATACTAAGTCAGACACATTCTAGACATGTTCTAGTTGCACATTAGCTTGCAGAACACCTACTCCGGTTTGGAGTCCTCCTCATCCACACACCTCAGGGTATCGCGAGGGATGGCATACTCAGCCATGTTTGGTAACCCGTGTATTACGCAGCAGCTCAACGCGCCGCGGAAGAGGCTCATCTTGCAGACGTTAGTCCACTCATTGGTTGTGGTGTCATAACACTCCACACAAGAAGTTGTGATGGTTTTGCTGGTATATACGGTGGCCCCTAGAGACAAAACACATGCAAAACAGAAAACACATGCAAAATAACAAAAACACATGCAAAAACCCAAAACACATGCAAATCAGAAAACATGCAAAACCCAAAGCACATGCAAAACAAAAAGCATTCCAAAACTGAAAACACATGCAAACCAGAAAGCATGCAAAAACAGAAAACACATGCAAACCAGAAAGCATGCAAAAACTAAAAACACATGCAAACCAGAAAGCATGCAAAAACTGAAAACACATGCAAACCAAAAAGCATGCAAAAACTGAAAACACATGCAAACCAGAAAGCATGCAAAAACCCAAAACACAACGGAAGTGCTCCAGGACGCTAGGGGGCAGTGCAGAGCTCGATTTGCAAGATAAACAGGAAGTTACCGGTACTTTAAAATTTGGAGTTGACCACTCTGGCTGACACAACTGGCTAAAATAGAGCTTTTGGAAAAAAAGTTTTGGAATTTTATAGGTTCTGGAAAAGTTTTGGAATTTTACTAAATATTTGTTCAAACTTAAAATTAATGCAAAAATAAAAGAGTAACGGATCAATAAATAAAAGTCAGGGACTCGTACATTTTTAGTTAGGCAGCTGATGACACACCTGTCCCCCAGAGGCCCTTAAATTTAGCTCACGGTGACTGAGCTAATCATAGATATCACTAGATGCCCTATGTGGGACTCTACGGTGCCCCTACATGGCGGCCATCTTACTTCGGACAGCTGACGTTCTGCTCTCTATGGTAGCAGATGGAAGGTGAGTGATAAACTTAACTAAAAACACTCATAACTCAATGAAAAATGAACGGGTTTGCAAACGAGTTACTTACAAACGTTATGTATAGACTTGAGATTTGATACTTTTACAATTTATGAGTTTCACGACCATTATCAATATATTTTTGATATATATTCACAGCCACGTCTCTGGCGTTTATAAAAATGCAAACCGTTTGAAAATCGGTTAAAAATTGAGCAAGTTAGAGGTATTTATTAGTACATGCATCATTGACACCAATGTTAAAACAGGGGGCAGCTGTACGAAGTAAGATGGCCGCCGGTATAGGTACCACATCTACTCGGTCTGCCAGATCGGCTCGGGGCCTGCGCCTGCCTATTCCAAAACACAAGCTGATTGGCTGAACGTATGACTAAGATAAGTGACGTCACCACGTTCGTAAATGTTACGTATATACACGTTAATGCTGAAGCTTTTGATTGGTCTGGACAAATTCGTGGTTGTGGTCCTTCTTCACTGGAGTAAGAACTACAACTTCGTTTGAATGAATCTTCAGATTTATTTGCATCAGAACTAACAAAATATACAGAAGAATCCTACATTTATACAAACGGTCAGGCCTGCTAAATATATAATCTCATTTAAAGTGATAATATGCAGTTTTGCTTGTTTTGGGCGCCCTCTGGTGTCCATTTTAAATCACTGCATTAAATAAAGTAGCCCATAGTTCTTGCTTCCAAACTGCTAAATCTAACTGTTGAAATGTCTCCTCAGCCTTCATAGCTTTCTACAGGAGCAGTTATTTATTCCTTCAAATAAATCAGCTGTGTTCAAGCAGGGAGAGATTGAAAAAAGCAGGAATCATGAGCTAAAAACACTCCAGCGCTAGCATAACAGCTAGCCACACTGGGTTAGCCTAACCCTCGTGAGACACGTGACTTCCTGGGTACCGTGACGGCGACCGAGATCTTGCAATCGTGGTATTCCGGATTTAATCACCAGATGGGGCTAAGTGACTTTTCATTAACTCTGCAAAGGGTCATATTAGCACATACTGGCTCAAGGAAAAGATTTAAAAATATAAAAAAGTTGCATATTATCACTTTAAAACATTTGTGCTTATTTGGCACAGTCTGATGTTGATGTAGTTTCGAAACAAAGACAACATCGTGTTTTTATTAACAAACTGAGTAACAAACATAGTATTTCAAGGGAGCGGATTTTAGCACATCGGAATCTGCGCAGATGAGCTGCTCCGTTTTCCTCCAGTATGCTAAAAGAACCGTAACAACTCATTTGTCATAGGAAATAAGACGATGAAGGGACTCCAAATGAGGCTGTGTAAGACTGTCAGAAGTAGGAGGGCAGATTTCATTGACAGACAAAACAAGGAGTCTGACTAGATTTCATTAAGAGAGTTCATTAAAAACATTTCTAAAAAAATTAAATAAAAAATCTGAAAGGACTAAAAAGTAGTTTTTATTTATGATTATTTAATTAAGTTGTCATTCCTTTCTGTTTGGATCCAACATAATATCATATTATAGAATAACGTGCTTTGGGTAGATCTAAATCATTTAGAATTTTGGCCAGTAAAAAATCTGTTTGATTTTATCATCTACGTGACTCAAAAATTAAATTTTGGACCCAGCTTACTTGTAATAAATATTTCTAAAACCTGCTTTAAATAGTCCAAAAAAGAAATTAATTACTTAATAAAAACTTGGTACTCTAAAAGTAAAAACATAGCACATTTAAAATACTGTTTAATTTTATTAACTTAAAAACAAGGTATATTTACACAAAACTCAAGTTTTACCGAACCAAGCCTATAAGAGCCACTCCGGAAACTCCTCATTTGGACTCAGAACTTCGAAGGGACAACATCTCTAGTACTCTAAAGCCCCAGACTTTGTATGCTTGATCTGGATGAAAGAAGACCTAATTCTTGAGCACACAATTTATTCTTTTTTTTTTCATTAGGTTTTTAATTTTTTTTTAATTTAATTGGTTAAATATAAAATAAGAAATCAGTTCAGAATGCTGCTGCAAGGCTTTTATCCAACACACGAAAGAGTCAGCACATTACTCCAGTTTTAAGATCCCTGCACTAGTTACCAGTGCATTTTAGAATTCATCTTAAACTTTTAGTTTTTACTTTCAAAGCCATGCGTGGTCAGGTCCCTTATATCTCAGACCTTTTAAAACCCTCCTCGTAGTTTGAGGTCTACTAGTCAGAGGCTGTTGGAGGTTCCTAGATCACATTTTAAGTCCAGGGGAGATAAATCTTTTAAAGTAGTGGCTCCAAGATTATGGAATGCTTTACCTCCTCCTCTGCGTTGCCTGGATTCTGTTGACTCTTTTAGGAAACAGTTGAAGACTCATTTATTCAGGCTGGTTTTAACTGATTTTATGTTTATTTTGTGTTTTATCATGTTCTTATCAAATTGTCATGTTCTTATCAAGTTTTTATTTTGTGTTTTATCATGTTCTTATTAAGTTTTATCCTTTGTGTTTTTATAATTGTTTTTATTGTAAAGCATTTTGTGGTCATTGACCTGAGAAAGGTGCTATATAAATAAGGTTATTATTATAATTCTTGCGCTCACAATTTTTTTTTCATTAGATTTTTGTTAATTTAATTGGTTTATTAAAAAGTTTTTCATAACATATTTTTTCTGTTATTTCCCAGTTGATTTAATTGGTTTCCTTGTTTGGCCGGTAGATTTTATCATCTACTGGCCAACTTGGCCGGTGACTCAAAAATTAAATTTCGGACCCTGCAGTGCTTACTTGTAATAAATATTTCTAAAACCTGCTTTAAATAGTCCAAAAAAGAAATTAATTACTGTAGTGTTATACACTATGTAGTTAAACCTTGTAGTGTGTATAAAAGCTATGTTTTATTACTCACCTTTCGCTTTAATGTATCACAGTTACCGAGGATTTAGACGAGAGTCTGTGTGCTCTGGAGACCTGGATTTGAACAACTGTTTGTGATAAAAGCAGGATGATCTAGATTCTATTTAGTTGCAGGGAGCATTTATGTACCTGTTATTTGACGAATGGAAGCTGAGTCAGGAATAAATATATTCAATATTTATTATAAAAGCTGACGAACATTTGTAAACAGATTAGCATTTGAGGTAGCAAGTTGGTTAGCATTCACTAAATGGTAGATGTTCTAAATTGATCTTCTGAGTTTAGAACCTGAGTCTCGCGGTGAAGACTAGGGAGTTAGCTTAAGGGTTTAGTTATCAGGGATAAGGTGGAGAGGTTACCTTGATGAGCAGCCTAGTGGTATAGGGTTAGCTTTATCAAGTAGCCTGCTTTACCAGGTCATGGGTAGTTACTGCACCTCGCTCCTGGATCACGTCCGGCTGGTGGAGTTCGACGAGGAAGCGGAGACTCCCCCTCGGTCGATCTGGGAGCCTGACAGGTCGATCGACCCGCCCGGGCGGCGGAGAGCGTCCGTGGATGCGATGTCAGTGGGGCCCATGGCTGGTCAGTTGATAGCTGGCTGTCTTACCCATTCTGGTTGAGTCCCTGCTGCAGAGGTTTTAGTTTTTAGCTTATTTTACTTAGCTTTTAGTTAGCATCTTCATTGTTTTAATAAAGGTTTTAATTATGTTTTGTTAGTAAATATGATTTTTACGGATGGAACCCTGTTTTCTGATCTTGGGCAAAATGAACCTATAAGTGGCCTTTGGTTTTAGTCAAGTTGACTCGTAATTTTAACTTCTCATGCCACATAAACACACCCAAAAATGTTGCTTAGTATGAAGTTACAGTTGTCTACAATCTTCTGATGTAAAGTAGAAACTAAAAAACGGCTCATGTCAGCAGCTGTGGCTCGTTAAACTCAGTAATGACGCTTGTCGCAATATTGCGACTTTGGCGCCCAGAGGGTTAAGTCTGATTTGGTCTTTTGCGAGTAAGTGAGTTTCTTGAAGAAATGCAATATCACACTTCAAGTGTTTGAGGTGATTAAATATTCTCGCTCTTTTTAACGGGTCCATTCAGACCTTTCACATTCCAACTAAATCGTATAGCAGCCATTTTCATATTAACATCAGTCATGTTAAACCTGAATAAATGAGAGAAATGGAGAACAGTAGTGATTTAAAAAAAGACGTAATGTTCATATTAGAGTGCACAGTCTGTTTCATTTCCTTTCCCATGTTAACAAAAACAGATATCGCAAAAAACATAATTGTGTCCCTTTCCCTAATGCTGTTCAAAAACAAAACAAGAACTAAGCCTATACTTGTAACCCTCACTGAGTCAAGCTGCAGGCTGAACCCTATAACAAATAACTTCTGGTATAGCACATTTTCACAACACTTAAATCTAAGAAGGCTCCCAGTTCTTGTATATATTCAAACTTCTAACAACGATATGTAAATATAACATGCATATAAGAACATAACCTCACACTTGAAAGGCAAAACTAACAGTTACTCTCCCCCTGCTTCTGTCATGGCCTGCGGACCACAGATCGGTGCCACACGCAAAGGTTGTTAACTCACGCATCATTAAGCTCCATCGATTAATTATTGCCAGGCCAATCAGTTCAAGCAGTTCTATTCTTTGTCGGACCCCTGATCAAGGGACTTCTGGGCTTCATCCGGCGAGTCGAAGGTGAGCACATCGTTTCCAGACATGACTCGCAGCCGAGCCGGATAGAGCAGGTGGAATTTAATGTTCCTCTGGTACAGGGCTCGCTTGATTCCGTTAAATGCAGCTCTCTTTTTGGCGAGTGTTGTGCTGACATCCTGGTAGATCCTAATAGTGGCACCATGATATTTTAGTTCGTGAGTCCCAGCGTAATGCAGCTTCTTTCTGCTGGAACCTGGAAAAGCACACCAAGAACGTACGAGGAGTCAATCTCTGGCCGGTCCTTGAGGTCGGGGTACGGTGAGGTCTCTCCAGATCAGGTGGTGTAGGAAAAACTTCGGGACCCATCACTTCCAGCAAAACATCCGACATGAACTTCAGAGGATCTTTGCCATTCTCGCTACCTTCGGGGATGGTTATTATGTGGAGATTTGATCTCCGTGAGCGGTTCTCAAGATCGTCGCACCGGTCTAACAGTACCTGGTTCTGGCTCTGAAGTGTCTTAATGGTAGATTCCGCTACCATTAGCCGTTCGAAGTTGTCCCCCGCTACAGATTCCACAGAGACGAGGCGTTTTTGAAACGAAGTAATCGTTGTCTGAAACGATTCCAGTGAATCTTGTACTGGTCTGATGGCTTCTTGGATCAATGTAGAAACATCCTCCTTGAGCGAGGTTCTCTGCTTCACAAATTCAGCAGCCAGTTGATCCATAGTTATTGCCACAGCTTTAGGTTCTTCGGGAAGCTCAGGAGTTTTTGCTGTTGTCGAAGAGTTGCTAGCAGCGAAGGCTGTCTGTACGTTGTCTGGTTTCACTTGTTTAGGCATGTTCATTTAAATTAAATTTGTTCAACGGGTATAACTTGATACAATTATGCCAAAGTTTGTACCAAAAGAGTCTTTATAAAAGGAAGGTTTTGAAAGTGAACCGGGAGCCTTCACATGTGCGTCCTCTCCCTACATGTCACAACTGGAAGTCCCCCCATTATTTATGTTTTAGATAAAAAATAAAAGCTGGAGACTCTAGAAGCATGCAGTAAAGTCACGGAGCAATATAGTTTTTGACCGTGTGGACTGTGAGTTTATTGGAAACAAGGAAACCCAGAAGTAGGTTAAATAAGAAGTTTTTTTTTTTTTTGCCTTCTATTTTTTCTACATAAAGTTTTTTTGTTGAAACGCATGGTTTGCACGTGTCCTCTACTTTTCAAGAGTGGCTTTAGGATGACACAGATATTGGATCTGCTGCCATAACAGTGACACTAGAGTGCAAACCTAAAGTATCAAAGCATCCCCATTTAGAACTAGTTCTTTCCATTTAAATCTGACAATTGTTGCTTCACAGCACAGTCAGGTAAACCCCGCCCCCTCTGTATGGAAGATGTGAATGATATTAATCTAAATGTAGTCATGGAAGCGATCATACCTTAGACAACAGAACTGCGATGTGTCTCTCTCTTGATGGTTCGTGGCCGATCCACTTCAGGATGCTCTCAAATACGAAGATCTCATGAAGCACATTCAGGTCATCCCTGGTGATGATGTCTACGAGTTCCTCCAGAGAGAGCTGAAGGAACTTGTCGTAGGAAACAACATCCTTGAAGTGGTTGACGATGTAGTGTAAGCCTGCAGAGGACAACATGGCGCTGGAGACAACAGATGCAAGCTTCCAGAAACCAATGCAGTTCTGAGGACACATGTTGTCTAGGATGAAATTGAAGCCCTTTAGTAACATAGCTGTTGAGCTGATCTTATCGGCTGCTATCATGACATCTTTTACGTTGATCTCTGTGACATTGAGGAGGTGTAGGCGAAGTCGAGAAAGATTTTCATCGTCTCAGCAGACATGATGGATGTTTTATAAACTTTCTGATATGGGGACCAGCGTGAAAAGAGAGACCTGAAAAAGGCAAAAAACAAACAAACTGCAGTTTAGAATTAAATTTAGAATTAAATTTGAATTAATTAATTAATTTATTTATTATTTTTTAATTTGAATTTATTAAATTAAATTTAAATCTTAATTATTAAAGTCGCAATATTGCGACAAGCGTCATTACTGAGTTTAACGAGCCACAGCTGCTGACATGAGCCCTTTTTTAGTTCCTACTTTACACCAGAAGATCGTGGACAACTGTAACTTCATACTAAGCAACATTTTTGGGTGTGTTTATATTGAAAGCTTTGGAGAAAAAGGAGTTTAAAAACCTCCTCCCGTCGGAGGAGACGGGAGGGGAGTACCGCTGCCGCGCCGCTCAGAGCGAGTTTCGGAGCGAGGAGGGATGGAGAAAACTTACTATGAGGAGACTTCTGTTCACAGTTCACCAAGCACTTCATCAGGTAATGGCTGACTCAGACTCTGAAGAGGACAATCCATCTCTGATGAAGATGATCAGTCGTCCAGGGAGACTGCAGCTGTGTCTGCACGCAGCGAGAGTGACCCGGTTAGCCATTACGACCCAAAAGCAGCTCATAGGTCCGGTTCTGTTCGGTTCAGCTTTGCTTTACGGTGTCCAGAGAGGAAGGATGTGGTGTCCATAGCAAGCAAAGGTAGTAAAAACACCGCGAATAGTAACAAAAGGAGCGGAAATGTAAAAATTTGCGGCAAACTCAGCAGAACCCGCGAGAAAAAAAAAACTGTAAATAGACAGGAATGTAGCGTTCACTGTCCCTCTGTAAATGAGGATGATGATGGTGGGGTTTTCCCGGGAGATGATGAAGAGTATCACAGGTGCATCAGACACTTGGATGAACCTGTTGAGTGTTTGGAAACAGGTCTGTCCAGTTCTGAGCCCACTGGTTTCCTGTATGTTCTTTAGATGATGGATTATATACTTTTACATTTTTATACACTATATATATATATATATATATATATATATATACACACATATATACATAAAATCAAAAACTAAAAATAAAGATACGGTAAATGCCTGTAGAAGTTACACACCCAATGGTGCTGCTGCATGATGATGTCATAATATGCAAATTAGATACGTGAATTTGTTCCAGTCACAAACTTTGATTCAAACTGAAAATTTTTCTCATTTACAGTATGCCTTTATCTCTAACCATATTAAAGTTACAATTTCTAAAAGTTGTAATGTCAAAAAAGGAGAGGAGGTGTAGGCGAAGTCAAGAAAGATTTTCATCGTCTCAGCAGACATGATGGATGTTTTATAAACTTTCTGATATGGGGACCAGCGTGAAAAGAGAGACCTGAAAAAGGCAAAAAACAAACAAACTGCAGTTTAGACAGTAAAATTAAGCATTTTCTTATTTTCAGCTCTATTAATAGTCTTTAGAAAACAGATTTTTTTTACATTTAAGTAGTTGTTTATGTATGTGAATAGGGCCAACTTGGTCCCATGTGAAAAAGTAATTTGTTAAACCATGAACTGACTGTGGTTAATTTTTTTTTTTTTTTTTTAATAAAATTAACACCAAATATCAGTTTCCTTATACATTTTTTTTTACATACACATACACACATATATTTAACGCATATTGTGCTCTGATTTTCCTCCTTTCAAGCTAACAAATCTACACCAGAATAGATAACAATTTCATATCGAAAAATCACGAGCAAAAAAAAAAGAGTACTGTCCAACATAAGTCTAAATAAAAACAGAAAAGAAAACAACCCAAAAAAAAACAAAAAACAAAACAACAACAATAACAGTTACAAAAAACAAACAGGACAAAAAAACAAAAGATAAAGTAAAATTAATATATAAATTTGGTTGACTAGAGCTAGGGTAACATCCTCATACCCACTTCTCTCATATATTACAAGATCCATTACTAATATTTATATTCTACCACCTAGTTCAGTCCACTATGGTTCAACTTGAGGTTGAACCTTTTGCTCTGAGGTAAGCTTTGAATGGTTTCCAGGTAATGTTGAATTCAGTCAGTTTGTTTTTCAATACGTATCTGATTTTTTCCAAATGAGAAGTATTAACCAGATCTTCAATCCACCTTCTAGAAGTAGGAGCTATGGGGTTCTTCCATAATGTAAGGATTATTTTTTTTGCTGTTATAAATCCGAAGGAGAGAAAGCGTTGCTGTGCCTTGTTCAACTGTATGAAACTCTCTGATATACCAAGAATGATGAATTGAGGTTCTGGGTTAATTGGGATGTGGTTAATTATTTTTTCACACAGAACCAGGTGGTTTTTGGATTATTAACAAATAAAATCATCCTTTTAAAATTGCATTTTGAATTTACTAGGGTCATCTTAGACTTCTGAAATGTGTCTGATGTTCTGAAACATTTACCTGTGACAAAAAAATAAGCACAGCAGAAATCTGTGAAGGGACAAATACTTTTTGCCCAACTGTATTTCAGTTTTCACTCAAACATCTTTGCACTGCATCCTATTGCATTCAGCTCTTCTGTTGCTTGTTAATCTCACTGTAAAGAGTGAATGCAGCTACAGGGTTTTTCTCACTGCAACACCATGAAATACACAAGACAATATACACAAGTTTTCAGTAGTCAAAACTGCAAATTTGTTGCAACCTTCACTTGAAGTTCTTGCAAATTTAGAGCAAAATATTTTACCACAAAATGTCTTGATTATGTATTTGTTTGTTCACAATTTATCCTGAATTTATTCAGAATTTTGTTGCACTCATTGTGAAGTTCTATTGTTATTGTTTCCAATCAGTTTAAACTTAATTCCATATATTTTTTTTAATAAATATATTTTTTATTAAGCATCAGCAACACATTACATAAAGATACATATGGAAAAATCCCAATGCTTTAAAAAAAATATATATAATAATAAAACAACCCCTCCCCCCCACCCCAAATTAACATGTAGGACACAATATCTAGAAACAATTTGAAAGAAAAATAAAAAAAAGGGGAAGAAAAGTAAAAAAATATTAATAAGCATAATTATCCCCCCCCTTTAAATTGTGCACACACATACACATGTATACATAAAAATATACATATACACAGGTATACACACAAAGATACTCACTTATACATCACAACTCGCCATCACTGTGCACTGAACAAATCAAAGTTTATATGGACAATCACTCAAAACAAACGTGAGATGGCTGCTAATCACGAAGTGGGGACAGTTTTAAGTTCACCAAAATACTTTAAGTCACAGAAAAAGCAATGTTGAATCAGAAAATGAAAAAGCAGTTTGGAGGATTAATTATTCATTTTATTTATGAGTCAAAATTGACAGTAGTATTGTGAAAATGAAATAGCATGTCTGTTAATCCATTTTCATTTGAATTACGTTACACATTCGCTTCCATAGCCTATTAGCCTGTAAGCCAATTGGGTTATTTAGGTATATTCTGCAAATCCACGTCGGGACTCGGGAAACTTCAAATTTGTAAAGTTTATTGAATTGTTTAATTTAATTTAAAAAACCTACAAGAGAACGTGGCTATATTGCAAAGAAAAACGATCTGGTTGAAGAAAATGCTAGGCTAATTTAACACTCGAAATGTTTTTGGTTGTCAAAAACGAAAATATGTTTCCGCCCGGTTTCGAACCGGGGACCTTTCGCGTGTGAGGCGAACGTGATAACCACTACACTACGGAAACTCTCAACATTACGCCTTTAAACTGCACTACAAGAACCATATGTCATAGAGGCTAGTGACAAGTAGCCTAATAACGTACACCGTCAGTTTTGCTCTGCAGACTTTATATATCCACATATATAGTCTGGCTTTCCAGACTAGTAGACAAGAGTACTTAAAATCAGTTACTTAGAGGAGAATAGCAAGTTAAAAATACGCTTCGGAGTTTAATCCTTGTAGCCGAGTGATTTTCAAACTAAAAGTACATGCCACAAGTTCGCATCCACTTTCCTACCAACCTAATTAGAATAGAAAAGCTTTGTCCCTCTGTAAATTCAGGTGCACTGGCATGTTACAGGCAAACAAGAACAGAATCACATATAAAATAAATAAAAAATACGAATACTGTAAAATAATGTGCAGCATAATGACACA
Organism: Callopanchax toddi; assembly: GCA_006937965.1. NCBI lineage: Eukaryota > Metazoa > Chordata > Actinopteri > Cyprinodontiformes > Nothobranchiidae > Callopanchax > Callopanchax toddi. The sequence goes on along the minus strand of SSNR01000138.1, from coordinate 1,501,908 downwards.
AAAGTATTATAATAGCAGCATAAAACATAGTAATAAAATTATGTTCACTTAATTACGCAAAAGGCTTTAGCATTTTTCCTTTTTATTTGTCCTTTCCAAACGGTTTGGGATAAATAAAAATGTCATTTTAATGATCAACATATACACAGCTGTTGTTAAATGCAACTGTTTTAACTTCATGGTTTCATTTCATTCCTCACAATCGATCTTCAGCTGAGAATTACCACTAGTGCTGGGTATTGTGGCCAATTTCCCAAATTGATTCAATTTCGATTCATAAGGCTCTGAATCGATTAATCATGATTCGATTCACTTCAGTCTGGTTTTAACTAATTAAAAAGGCTCAACTGTGTTCCAAAATATAAGCTTGTTAAATTTTCATTTTGAACAACAGGTTTAAACTGCAAACTTTTTAACTGGGCAGTTTAAACGTTGACTTTACCCATGAATTAACCAAATTGTTATAAAACTGTAAACAGAACTGTTAAGTTTGAGTCAAGGGGGAAAATTGATCTCAGACCTAATGAATCGATTCTGAAAAATGGATATGAAATCGATTATTTTTTTTACCCAGCCCTAGCCACCACCCATCCACATGCTCTAGTCTAGTTCATAGATGCGTAAATCTGGTGCTTTGACATTATCGTTTATCTTTCCATCAATAAAGCTGTTAAAGACGGCTCATTTCAAAGCAAAAACGTCCAGTTGCCTTTCATTCATCTCATTTCTTTCATCATGTCCGGAGTGACAATCTACACCAACTTGAGCTTAATGATGTGAAAGTGTTAGCTGCTCATAAATATAGAGCAATAACTCAGTGTAGTATGCAAAATGTCTGCAATGGAATAATTCAACCACCAGTCACTTTTTGTATTTTTATTGTGTTTTCTTTAAAAAACAGTTGTTTTAGTCAAAGAGACCAAAGCCCATGTCGTCGTCAGACTCCTCAGACTCTTCCTTCTTCTCCTCTTTCTTCTCCTCCTCTTTAGCTGTAGAAGTAAACACAATTTACAATTTAAAAGACACATTTGACTTGACAGCCATGTGAATTGTGAAAAATCTATAGATTGGATTACTTGGAGAAACACCTTAATCACAACAATAAAAATATGTAAATTTGCAAAGAACGGCCTGTGAATATTACAGTAATGTTTATATCAGGTGTTAAAGCAAAATATTTTCATCTGACAAAATGACTCAGGGGTGGGGCAACAGGAAGCACAGCTCAGATCGCAACCGGCCTGCCCGGTCCAGACTAAAGTTACCATATAGGCCCACTGAGAAGATGCCTGATAGCCAGTCCAACCAGGTCCACTTCCAGACTCAGGGCAGGTTCTTTTGGCCTGAGGGGCTCGGCGCGAATTTCTGTTCAGGTGGAGGGAGCACGAACTGCAGCATACAGCGAGGAGCTCGTGCCGTTCAATTCAGACATGCCTCCTTCCCCTGGACACAGGTCCTCGCACAGCACCTTGGTCTGCACATATTATTGGTAGGGATGCAGTGCTATTTCTGCATCATTGGATCGAATCATTGGGGGGCAATTCAGTGGTCGGTGGGTATTTGGTAGGGAGACGTCACCCCAGTCCACGCTAAATCTACGCCTACTCTCACGTATCTTTATTTACGTTACCAGACAGAGACTACTGAGCCTACAGGACAATTCATAATCCATGAAAAGCAAGAACTTTGTTCTCGCTGGGGGAGATTAGTAGCCTAGCGAACTAGACCGTCATTTCTGCTCTGCAGAATTTGGTCTAGCCACGCTCATTGGAACCTCTGCAGCCCACTGATTGGTCCGGTCAGTCTCGCACCGGGCCAATCACAACGCTTATACGGGTTGGAGGGTGGGATGAACCGATGGCGTCAGAGCTCCGACGCTGAATCTAAACAATCATGGCGGCAGTTCGGGAACCGCGTTCATTTGAAACGTCTTTACTATCAACTTTAGATGATTTAGATTTGAGCTTTTCTCTAAGATGTGAACAGATAGAGGAACTTAAGTCTTATTTTGAAAGAGGATTTATTGGCCGCTTTGCCGACAGGACACGGTAAATCTACCAGCTGGTTCCTGTTTTTGCTAAATGGCTTTAGCGCTATCCAATAGCATGTGCAGATGGTTTGATTGACAATCGTTGATCTTGCCCCCATGAATGCGTCGTTTCAGTGGACTGTGGCCAGACTATATATCTACATATGTAGTCTAGTTTACCAGGCTAGGAGATTAGAGAACAAAAAATAAATAAATTTTTCATCAGGGATAATTCATACTCCCGGAGAACGCAGCTGCCGAACTCCTTCAGCGATGTGTATAGGTGCGTGTGTGCAGATTAAAATGATCCATCCTGTAACGGTGGTCCCATTCCAGCCGTGGACCAGCACAGGCCACGATGGGTTTGCGCCGGTCAATTCAGACCTGTATGCCTCCTCAAGTACGTCAAAGCAGGTCAGTCAATGCACAGCAGGCACCGGAGAAAGATTACATCAACAAACAGTCAACCGCCAACCGCACTAACCACGCTCATTCTCCCTTTCTGACCAATCACAGCAGTTGTTCTCGGTCACCCTGCAGAAAAAAAAAGTTCTGCTCAGCTGATGTGCACAAGAACAAGCCGTTAGCGCAGGGCTAGAACTGGGACTACAAGAACAAAATGATGTAATTTTTGTTCTTAGAGACACCCAACGAGAACAAAGTTATTGCTTCTTGTGGAGTATGAATTGGTCTTGGGAGAGAGTGTGAGGAGAGAGAGCGAGAAAAAGATTTGACTGAACTTTTTTCTCTTTTTCTTTGATTGACGGAAATCTGTCGCCACGATAGAGAACTTTCTTATAATAACAGTTGAATATATAAATCAGGGGTTAAAGTCCCAATCTAGTTACCTGGTGCACCAGCAGCAGCGGCAGTAGGAGCTCCAGCAGCGGGAGCTCCAGCTGGAGCGCCACCTCCGGCTCCAACGTTGCAGATCAGACTGCCAATGTCGATGCTGTTAAGAGCCTACAAAATAACAGTTTCAAAGTAATTTAATACAAAAACACACAAGCATGCACATTCCAACATAATATTAATCTTATGAGTTACTAAAACACTGAAAGCTAGATTACTTGATACACTTCTGGTTCAACTCCAACATCACAGCTAAGAAACTGTCAATTATCTCTTTTCGACTACACTGGTGCCAGGAGCCGGTGCTCGGCCAGTTCTGAAGTAGGAGCCGCCGAGTACCGGTCTGCATTTCCACTATGCAGGAGCTCTGCGGGAGCCACGTGATAATACGTCACAGGTCATTCATCGCTGCGTCTATTGTTAGAACCCGCCTAATTAAAAACACGTTATAATATTGACTGAAAGTGCTTTTATTTAGTCTGACCGTTTCCAAAATAAAAGTTTTTTTTTAACCATCTATGTGCTTATAAATGCAAAGTTAAAAGTTTGCAGAGCACATAAGTTCTGTCATGTTTTCTTTTATAAATCCTAGTTTGCAGAGAAAGTGACTCCCTTTCCGACCCATTTTTTGTTTTGTAAATTTTATAAATAAATTATAAACATATATATTTATTTTATAAGTTTTGTAAATGAGGCCACAGCGGTCGCAGAGCGTGAAACGGACGTCTGCCTGTGCACGCACACACACAGACAATAAAGGAAAGTTTGGCTGGAGGGATGTATTTTTCGGCTGATCTGGGAGCGCCTAGTTTCCCCGGAGGAGCAAGGTGGCTGGGAGAGGAAAGCCTGTTGCCCTCCTGATCTGACCTCGCGGAGGAAGACGGACGGAAATTTTCCAATAACGCAACCCCTAATTTGAACCCGCCCCGCACCGAAGGTAAGAATTTATTAACCCGCGGCCCCCGCGGGGTAAAAGACAACCTGCGGATCACTAGTGTCCGCCATCATCGCTTCAAAAGATGTTTTTTCTTCTTCTTCATGTGATTTCTCTGCCCGCCTCTTGTCACGTCACGGGTTCCAGTGCCTGGACCAGCAGCATTTCAGAGCCGGTTCGGAAACTGTTTTTCCGGCACCAGTTTTCTTCAGTGGAAAAGCGCGGAACCGGTTCTGAACTCGGGCACCGGCACGGCATGTTCTCACCTTGGCAAACAGACTTGGCCAGAAAGGCTCCACAGTGACTCCAGCAGCCTTGATCAGGGCATTCAGCTTGTCCTCCTACAGAAACAGAAACAAGAGACTGTTACAAAAAACTGTATATCCTCATCAGCACATGTTCCACTAAAAATAACTTTGTTGTCAAAACAGCCTTAAGTTTGATAAGCTACTGCTATGAATATGGCCATCCTATTAATAAAAAATTATAAGATCCTTCCATTATGCTTTGAATTGCTAATGACACATTTCTAACTGAACTCTGTTTATCTGGATTTATTTGCTATCAAAATGTAACCTACTGCTGTTCAAGTATTAAGACACAAGTGACATGCAGGGAAAACGTGGCATGTCGCGTTATTACCGTAGATTGAAAGGAGATGCCCACTGTGTACATGCTAACGAAAACAATTAACGAAAATAATAAGGGACTTAAAACTACAACTGTGACTAAAACGAATTCAACCACAAGTAGGAAAATTACATTTACAGACTGTACAGTGGTGCGTATTGTACAGACTGTACAAAAACTGTACAGACAGGAAATAATGGCCATATGTTAGCCATTCCGCCATTTTTCACCGGTACTGTGCTAGCACTTATTTAATAGTTTAAATATTTACAGTTCACGTGAACAAAAAGATGGTCGAAATTAACTCAGTTTGGCATTTTAAAGCGTTTATCCATTTTCATGTTATTTTAAAATAGCGAAAATAAAACAACGCTTCAGCGCTCGGGGTAGCCGTGGGACACTTACGGTGACGGTGACTTCATCGTCGTGGAGGATCAGAGCGGAGTAAATGCAGGCGAGCTCGGAGACGGAGGCCATTGTAGATGTTAGATTTTGTGTTTGTGGTGTCGGATGCCTAAATTTGACGGTGCTAGTCGCCGGATTGAGGGCCTTAGCTTCGGATGAAGAACCAAACACCTTAAGCACGTTAACTTCCTACAGCGGAAAAGGAGGAGGAGAGGGCGGGACTTTCGGATATATTCCTACGTGGGAAATGCGTGATTATGACGTAATTACGTACAAAACGTAGTTTCTCTTCGAAGTGAGCTGCCATCACTGTAGTCCAGGAAAAAGTATCCAGTGCTGTGGAGATATATATAGTATTTAAGTTTTATATATACACATACATTATTTATTATTGTAAATTCATATTATAAAGTATATATATATTACATATTATATAACATGTTATATTTAATATAATATATAAAATATAAACAGCATTTTTATTTACTCTGGTTATTTTTGTCTGATACTGTCATTTGTTTGCTGATCTAAGACATTTAAAATGTGGTGAATAAGCAAAAATAAGAAATCTGTAAGGGTGCAAATACTTTGTCACAGCACTGTACTATATATATGTATTGCATGTACTGTACACATTCCTGATTTTGAGTAAGTAAATTCATTCCTATTACAATATTTCAAGATTGCAAAAACATTTAAAAACCAAACTCAAAATGTGATGTCTAGAGGTTTTAATACTTTCATTGAGTCTTACATCACAGTTTCTTTCAAAAAGTCGTATCTACTTAAAACATTCCATAAATCACTTCAGCTGTACATCCAATATTCAAACAGTTCAAAGAATCATTCGTACTTTTGGCACCAACATATTTTCTTGGCCCAGACGTGGAAAAAGAAAACAAATTTGTTAAATTACAAACACAAAAAATGAAAGACAACAGTACAGCCATCAGTATGCCTTCTTTTTTAACAGTAAAACAAAAAAGATCATATTTTTAACATATTGGGTAGGAAAAAGACATACCAATTCCACTTTGCACATTGCTGAAACTTTCGGTTATCATTCTGAAATTTTTATATTTTCCATGGCAACAAAAACATTTTGTGAACTCAGCAAATCAACATTCAGAAACATATTCCTGCCATCTCCATAGTTCATTAAAATGCATTTTATCTGGTTCCTGCTTATTTAAAAGAAATGTTCCTTAGATTTAAGTCTCAGATTTCTTCAAATGGATATATATATATATATTTTTTGCTGTTAAATATTAAGTGTAAAGGTATAATTCTTGTATTGGTCCCAAGACAAAGGCAAGCCAATATTCATTTTGGATAACATTTAAATTTAATGTCAGTTAAACCTTGTCTAAATGAATAATTCCCTATAAGAATTATAGCATCTGCAGTAGTTCTAGCTTGGGTCAGTGTAGCGATTCAGCGTTAATAAAGGCCATCGGTGCAGTGAGTCATATTAAATCTCAGCACCTGCAGATTACAGACCCCATAACGTTTTCAAACATGTGTTTTCTAGGTTGTTGCATCGATTTTGACAGGGCTACAGGTTTACTGATTGAGTCCCATTATGCAATTACAAAACACTCACTGCACAAAGGCAAAATGAGAAGACTGGCCTTAACGTTGCACTCTAGGAAGTCAGAAAACAGGAATGTCAATGAATCTGGTTCATTTACAACCAGCTGGGAGAAGAAAAGCATTTTAATCTGGATCATTAGACTGAACTCCGTTCATGTGAGGGAAAGTTTCAGTGGGACACGTTGAGTGATCTATTAGCAGAAAATCTTAAATAATAGCCAAACCTATTTTCATTAGAACAACATCAAAACAAGAAAATAATGTGTTGTTGTTTTTTTTTTTGCATTAAAGATCTCTACCTCCTGACTATGTTTCCCCCTCCATGAGGTCCATCATGGTTGCACTGCCATGTTTATACAGGAGCCCAGAATGGACAAACCAAACACTTGCTGTATTTTGGGCCTTTCGTGATTTTCCAGTTTTTAGCAGCCACTGTGGAGGAGAAGGATGTGCGATGATATTCAGCTGGTGGCAACCTTCCATGTTTTGCCACTAGATGTCAGTAAAACATCACTAGATGGGAAGAGAACATCTCCACAGAACCCGATCTTCATGGTCCATCCTTCTACTCTTTGTGAGACTTCCCTTTGGGTTTCTCATCGTATGAAATTCCATATTCATTCACTCGAGTCCTGTCAACTGGGTAGAGCCTGTAGAGAGGAAGGAAAATGTTTATGAATTGAAAACTGTATTTTTTTTGTAATTATGAAATGTGTGTGAGTGTGTACCATCTCTGGTAAAGATAAATGAGGAAGACAACATCGTCTCTGAAACAAGCCAGTCTGTGTGAGGTTGGCATGGTGATGATGAAGGCAAACACATCATCAATGAAGGTATTGAATGCCTGGAAACAATTGATGTTCAATTATTATTCCCAAAACAAGCAAACAAAAATGAATAAAAGATATATCGTAGTTTGGACAAATAATCTGTGTTCCTACCTTATACATGAATGCCTTCCAGGGTAAATGGGCCACAGATTTCAGCTTTAGAATAAGTAACAAAACAGAATAAGACATCTACAACATGAAAACAAAATGCAATGCTGTGGAAAAATCTTTAAAACCCATAAAGTTTCTGAACTATACTTGTAGTGCAGGACGGCTGTTTTTTTTTTTTTTTTTTGTCTCTAGGAGGAAAAAACTCACCTTATAGTTGACAAACAGTTGAGGAAGCATGAAGAGAAAACCGAAGGCATAAACACCTGAAATTTGACAAAAAAAAAAAAAAGGTGGTTTAGTGAGAAGAATTTTGACAGATTAAATAAGAAAACAGTTAAGCTTACCATTCACCAAGCTGTTGATCAACCACGAGTACCAACTAAAAGAGAAAACCATGCATTTAAGATTACTTCTCATGACTGACACGAAATGTATTTTTAAACAGCAAAATCCCACTCCTACCTCTTGTATCGTAGGTAAATCAGGGCGTAAACCGCCCCTCCAATACATAAAGGGTAGAGGAGGTATGAGAGATACTTCATGGCCTGAGCAAAGAACAAAACAGAGTAATTAACCTAAAAGCTCGGATTACTGTGGCGGATCAGGCGTGTGTGAGTCTGCCGTTTCTTACCAGAGTATCGTATTCTTCTGTTCTCCTCTCTGATTCATCCAATTTTCCAAACTGGATCAAAGAAATACATTTTATTCATGAAGTCAGCTGCAAAGCTACATCTAAATTAAATGTATTACTAAGGCAGTCATCTTTCCTGTAATTATACCATCTATACTACATGCACGTTACATCATTTCGTATCAATGGTCCAACGCTTCATGCAATGGTTTGTTCTTACATGGCAAAAATAACATTTAAAGCTGTTTCGACACCTATAAATAACTATTTTTGTATAGGTGTAATTTTTGTATGGATATAGAAAAACAACTTTTTCTATTCAGTCTTGCTTTAATGGGAAAAGACATGCGTAAACAGCATCTGCAGGAAACATCTGGATCAAACTGTTTGTGCATTTTCCCCCAAACGTAATCCACGAAAACAGCTCAAACAACCTGTTTACACCTACCAGGAATGTTGGCTTGCCTCCTTTCCAGAAAACGTGAATTTTAAAGGCCTTTTTCACTTTCCACACCTGCAAAAAGTTACATTAACACATTATTGAGGGAAGTTTTTCCCCCCCAAAGGTATTTATGTTGTTTTAGAATGTTTATGAATGATTTTTAGATGTTTTTGTGTGAACTTACTTCAATGATTGAGCCGATTCCAGCGGGTATGAGTACGAGGAGGCTCGTCTGCTCGTCGAACAAATAAAGGAAAATCACGATGGTGCTGAAACATCTCCACAGCACTGAGAAAAGCCCACAAAAACATACAGCCGCCAGTTTTAGTAACACAAAAAACAACTGAATGTTCTCTAGATGTCATCTTACTCTACTAATTCAAATTTTCTCCAATCTAATCATTTTCAAGAAACAAAGTTTCTCTCAATGAGGGTCTCAAATAATCAGAGCAAGAAAAGGCAGCATTATAAGCAAAAAATCACTCAAATATTAGCACATTTTATTATTGCAAGAAAAATTAAACATTCAAAAGCAAAAGAACAAAATCCCTCAATTACTTTGAATAAGATGAACAGAAGGATGGAAAAAGCAACATCTGTGCACTCAGCAGTCCAGATTTATGCATGGATGCACAGATGAAGCTTGTTTTACACATTTTTCAATGGTTTAATCACAGGCTGACAAGTACATCCTGGAATCTACATGCAGTTTAACAGGTAACAAGGAAATGTGCAGATGTTCATCCTGCTTTGTTATTACTGCTGTACTGATTAATAAATAGGGAGTTATGTTAAAAAAAAAAAAAAAATCAACTTACCTGCTTTGCTGGACATCCCCACCATGCTTTTCTTCTGCTTCCAGAAGCTGATGTCGTTTTTGAAAGCAAGAAAGTCAAAGAGGAGCTGAAAAAAAAAGAGAAAAAATGGAAATGATCCCTGAAACACACCAGGGATGAGAGGCTTACCTGCTATACATATATCCATTTTAGAAGTTTTCACATCTTTCTGACAATTTTGGGGCCAATTTTTATATTAATATTAGTTATAAATCAACAGAAAAACTTTGGATTATGGTCAGAGTTTTATTTTCTGAATGCTAAAAATATAATTAGAAAAAGAAGCCCGTTTACAAGGATGGAGAGAAGAAATTTCATGTTGATATAAAAGAATAATTGTATCCATTTAGGTCTTTTTGTTAGTGACATACATTCTTTAGTTTTCCTGCTGAAACATTAAACTTAACCTGAAATCCTACTCTACATGCGCTATTAATTGTTTTATTTTCAATACGCAATAGATATAATAAGGAAGACCTCATTAAGAAGGGTTTGAAACATTAAAACAGCTGAAAACATTCTGACCGTTTTGTGTTATAAACTCACATGAAAGGCAGCAACGAAGAAGGTTAGAGCCAGAAAGTACAAGTTGGTGTCCACAAAGATCCCCTTGATCTCATCTGCATCCTTTTCTGTGAAACCTGCAACGCCAAAGGACGTCAAAAAGGATTTGTGTGCATGTGTGTGAGTCACAGAAAGATCGACGTACCAAACTGCTGAAGAGAGTACACGGCATCCTGCATGTGGATCCAGAACCGGAGCCTCCCCAGAGAGATGGAGTCATAGGAGATGGTCAGAGGCAGCTCTGTGGAGGTACTGTTGATCTCCTACGATCACAAAAACACCAATCAAATCCTCTAGTTGTAATGTCAGCTATATAGATTTTTCAGTTTCAGCTATTTAAAGGTTAAAACTCACCACCAGGTCCTTGACTCTGTTGCTGAGCTCATCAACAAACAGCAGAGGTAGATACACCATCTTTTTCCCATTCTGGAATCTAAAAACACAAACAAAACTATTTATAATTTATCTATACTCAATTTGTAGATGAATATAAAACTACAGACTGCTGTCGGGGTCGTGTCTTACACTCTGAGGTATCTGTGAACGTCACTCGGGAGGTATTCTCTGTCAAACAGGAAGTGGTCGCCGACGATGTTTAGCGTGAGGCGGGAGCGCCAGTGGGAAACTGGATGATCCGGCGAAGAGGCGGCTCCAGCTTTAGCTCTAGCTCCTGTTGCAGGGTTATCGTCACGCCGCTTCTTTTTCTGTTCTTCCTGTTTCTGACCCTGTAGCGTACAAACGATGAAGACTTACTGGTAAGATCAAAAACACACAGATCTCTTTTGCATAATAAGGTTACAAAAGCAGTCATAATGAATCAAACTGTTCTTTTTGCATGATTAAAGTTTGTCGGAAGATGTAATAAAGAATATAAATGCAGCAACTGTGCAACATGTTGTGCAATAAAAAAAAAAAAGGTTATGCAAAAATATTAACTGTGCAAAAAAATGAAGTCATGATACAAAGTCGAAGGTACCGGCATTTGATCTTCTCGAGAAATCAGAGAGATCTCTGGAGGTTTGGGGACCATGTAGGTGGTGAGCAGGACCACTGAGTGGACCTGTCGCGGATCCTGCCACGGACTGAGACCAGCTTGATGGACGAATATTAAGGCGTACAAAGTTCCATTGTTGCGTGTCTTTTTAGGGAGGGAGACGTTGACTATCCTGCACAGACACATTGCGGGAAATAACGATGGATATGAATTTAAAAAACACACGAACAAACTCAGCGATGTTAAGAGTACAACAGGTATTTTGTACAAACCTCTCAAACTTGCTGTTGACATCAAAGTTCTCCTCTTTGTGAATCAGTGTGTGACCTCCTTCTGCGTTTGACTGCAGCGACGTGTAGATACTCAACTGGAAAATTAAAAGATGTAAAGTGGTGGTGTTCCTGCTTTGTTAGGCAAATCCAACCGGCTACGCAGGACAGCTGACATGAAAATAATCTGAACTGATGCTTATCAGCGCACACCTGTAGCTTCGGGTTTCCCGCCAGGAAGGGCGTGATGCACTTGTCTCCTCTGGGGCTGTCGCAGGGTTTGGTGTAGACTATCCCATACATCACCCAGCAGGTGTGGAGCACATACACTACAAATACGCCCACGATCAGCGAGGTGAAGGATGTTTTTAGAAACATGGTCGTCGTTTCTGTCAGCTAGCTGGGCAGCAGGGCCATATGTCTAGGGAAATGAATGAGATTTTGACGGAAAAGTGTCAAAGTTAGGTTGTTATTTTCACCATTAACTGCAAATTTTATAAATAAAACTCATCAAACGGAGAGTTTATTCGTGGATTTCTTGGGGGGGGGGAAAGGACTGGTCAAGATCATTTACTACAACTTGCTTTTCCAGTTTTGTCAACGTTACAAAGCAGCTAAAAACATGATGACAGGCAAGTTTTGATGAATATTATAGTATAGACGTGACTTCAATAGGGGCAAAGGATGTTTATGCAAGATAATTATTCTTAAAACTTTATAAATGCTTATAAACTGATCAACAACCATATTTAAATTCACTTATTAGCATTTAACCCCAGTTTGATAGATAATGATGATGCTAGAAGCAGTCTGAAGGTCCGCATCTGTCTCATTTTTGAAAACACCTGTTCAGAAGCTGTCAATATGGTTGCATATTTGTAACTCATCATCCGCACTAAATCTTCATTCAGATAAACTGTTTCGCATCTATTGCACACAGTCGAATTCTTCATATATGATCTTTTTTCTATTAAACATTAGTTTTAAAGTAAAAATGAAAGTAAAAGGAAGCCGATAAGGTTACCGGTGGAGTTAGATTTGACAGACAACAGGAACCTCAGCTGTCCATCCGTTCATTCACCCTACAGATCCCGCCGGGCAGCTCGAAGCGACCACATCGTTTCTTTAAAGCTTTCCAAATGGTTGTTACTGAAAACATCTAATGCCTTTTCGGCAGTTCAAGCCTTTAACGACAAAGAAATGTTCTCAAACTGTAACCTAAAAGCGTGAGGTGGCTTTATTATATTTCCGCCTTTCGCTTCCTGGTTGGTTTGCTTGAACGAGACTTGGGGGAGAAGTAACGCGAGACTTGGCTTCTTTAAGGAAAAAAAAGTTTCAACAAAAATGTGATATAGATCTAAAAAAGGGTGACTTCAATAATAAAAGTATGTATATTATTTACATAAGTATTTTTAAAAAGAAAACACGGCACCAAATGTAGTTTACATTGTTTTAAAAAGTGCCGTGACCCGGATTCGAACCGGGGTTGCTGCGGCCACAACGCAGAGTACTAACCACTATACGATCACGGCTATTTACATAATCAAGACTTTACTCAAATAGTCAGGAAATCAAATATCTGGGTTGATAGTGATGAGTTGAGTGACTTATTAGGATGTTGAAAACTTGAAATCCGTCTGTCTGCTTTTAGTCTGTGCTTACTAATCAAAGCAGTAAAAGAAGAAAAAAAAAAGCGAAATACAAAAAAATGGAGTAAAAAAAATCACACATTCCTGCCGTGACCCGGATTCGAACCGGGGTTGCTGCGGCCACAACGCAGAGTACTAACCACTATACGATCACGGCTATTTACATAAGTTAAAAAATTACATATATTCATTTAATTAATCAATTGTTTAAATGCTGGATTTACTATTTAGAATGGAGTTTTCAAGAGTCACAATCCTGTCTCACTACTTATGTTGTGTGTTTACTAAATAAAACTGCCAGTAATAAAAAAGCTAAATAAAAGAGAACTGTTAACGTTGTCTTTGACATCCCATTCTTAATCAGTAGTTAACTACATTAAGTTCAATATGATTTTTTTTCACTAATTTTACTTGTTCTTTTACACAGTCTAATTTGTTATAGAGGCTATCTAATTAATTATTTGACACTACTTTTTCTCACTGGGCATGCTTTCATCATTTTGATGAAAAAAGTAGATTCTTAAGTCATAATAATGAAAAAAACATATCTCATAATTATAACACACAAATTTACTTTTTTACATGAAATTGGCAGAAAAGCTTACATGCAGGGTCAACAACAAAAAAAGGAAAAATAAAAATAAAAAAGATAAAAAATGAAAAGAAACTTAAACACTTTGCTAAATACTAAAGCTAGCAGTAGCTAACAGGAGGAATTCAAACCCTTTTCAATTAATTTTCCATTGTTTAATATGTTGCAAAGACTGTCAAAATCATTGTTTGAAACCACTTTTTATTGAAAATCTAAAGAAAGAAAATTGGCCTTCTGGATTTAAACTGAGGTTGTTGTTCCCACAAGGCACTGACGTCATAAACTTACATTCAGTCTTTGAGTCACTTCATGTTGCTGTGAGACGTTTTAGTGCTTTTATCAACACACACATCAAATGTATGTGCCGTTGAAAGCATTTACACTATTTTAAACTTCAACTTGACTTTAATTTTGCTGAATTATTCTGTCAGAAATATGAAATTCAGAATTGAATTTGTACAGATCTTGCACAAATTTTTGCTGCAAATATCTAAGGAGTTGTATGTAAAATTTCAACAAAGTAAAGTTTATTATTATTATTAGTGTGTTAAGTTGTAAGAGTGACAATGAAAACCTTGTTGGCATAGACTCAGAAAATTGTGATTTAGGGTAAAATGATTCAAAAATCAAAACCAATTTCCCCTCTTTCCCCATAGGAAGAAAAGAAGGATATGGAAAAATGGACTGTAGTTTTTTATGCTTTTTCTCTGTCTGATGAATACTCAGTGCAATTTGTTTTTGGACTATACAACAGTCTGCATGTTTCAGCGGGACAGTTTCTCCCAAACCTCAGTCTTGATGAAGTCCTTGAACCTCTCACCGTTTTTCTCCATCACATATTTCACAGCCTCACTCGTCGATGCCCTGCAGTTTGCCTACAAACCGAAGTGTCTCCTGTGTCAACATGGGCCCATAATTTCTGTGAGAGCCCCCATATAACCTCAATGACTCAGCCATCAGGATATTGTATGTGGGGTTTACAGTAGATCTGAGCACCATCATCCTGGAAGTGCTCTGTGGGCAAATTTCCCAGCTGAGCATCACTTCATAAATCTGCACAAGCAAATCATTAGATTTCTTTTACCCGATGTAACCCCATCTCTCTGGTGTGAGTCAACTCCCTGTCTCATCTACACAAACAGCTGCAATACGTTGCATTTACACGCCAAGATGCTCCATCTAGACCCAAATCCAATGAAGTGAAGAAAATCGTGACCTAAAGCTTTGAGACAAAATAGAACACAAATAATAATTGTCACAAAAAAGTCCGCAAACACAACAGATGTGGTCATTAGAAACTTAGAACAGGTGTGTGAGGGGAGAATAGACCAAAAAAACAAGAAATTTCATCTGGAACGAAAAACAAGAAAACAGAACTTAAGAACGAAAACAAAAACAAAATAATTTCCTAAATCACAAAACAAAAAAAGGTACAGCAAACATAAATGACTCATTTAAAGAAAAACATAACACCGAGACATGTGGTCAAGAGGAAGAGCAGATACATTCCACATTGCTAATGTTTTTTAAGGTTGCATTTCATTTTTGTGACTATAATCCTAAAACATTTCACGAAGGGAAAACTAAAAGGAATTAGGATTTTATGTAAAGTCTCAAAACACAATATAATATTTCACATCCTTTCTTTTGCTTATTAGTCTGCAACCCCATACAGAATATGGAAAAGCCTGTCGGATATGATCATTAAAAAAACTGGAATATAATCGACCCATAATCCAGGGAATCTGATGCTTTCCTTTTATTAAGCCAAACATACAAGACCCTTATGTCTCACATAGATTTACAGACCCGTTTCTACAAAATAACTAATAATTTGCATCTTTTATTAAAATATGTTTGATGCATTGTTGAACAGATTTAAACAAAACATTTCATAACAAAAAACACCCCTCAAAGTTTTTGTGGCCTATGTTGTGGATTTAGAGCCATCACAGTCGCCTGATAATGGTCATAACCTGTGGAGTTGCTGTACAGCTGTGTGGGGTTTACAGTAGATCTGAACAAAATCATTCTTGTATTTTCATCAATACATCACCGAGATTAGATCCCTTATTTATTTATTATGCATCTGATGTTTCATCAGTTTGAATAATTGCCATGCTGAGAACGAGAAGACAAGACAGATGGCATTAGCATCACCACCAAGCTTCTCAGAGTGAATAAATGAAACAGTGTGTTTGTGAGCCTTAGCTCTATACCTGTGAAACATTACAGAACAGAGGGGGAAAAAAGCTACAGAAAAAGTGGCACCTTTTTAAAATATACGACCAAGAAGAAGGGCAGAACTTCCCCTGATGCATTCCATGCCCATTTACTTGTCAGAAATAATTAAAAGGTTTCAGCTCCACCACATACCGGTGATGTAGCTGTTCTCTTCCCTCAGGAAACACGAGCTACATACATTAGCTAAATTGCTGCATTTCTTGTCCCCTGTAAGCCGGAGAACAGATGGTAATCCTCGGGCTTGTTCTCCTAAATCTTCCTCAGTCTCAGCTCAGGACTAAAGGTGACTGAGTTTTTAGCTCTCAGAGTCTCCTTGTTCTAAAATGTTCCCTCTTAGAATTTGACACCAGCAGATAATGGCAGTTCAATACTTCCCTTACATGGAGGGCGTTGATTTTTCATAATTGGTTAATTAAAATTAGGAATCGTGTAATGTCTTGTGAATTTTTTTTGTAAGAAATAACAAAAAAAATCCACTATTTTAAAACAAACGTATCTTTAAAAAATGTCCTGCCAAGTCAAGATGTAATATACCTTAAGTTTTAAACATCACACTTTTACATGTTTTAGAAGTTGCAGTTTAACTTTTCACCACACTGTGGCGCAACTGGTTCTCATACAAGACTCTGACTCAATTCTTTCATTACCAATTCTGAGCCCACAATCCAGTCTTTTTCCATTTCTGTGTGTCTGTCTGTGTCCTTCCTTGATACTCCATGATCTATAATCACCTCTCTGTGTGTCTCCATCAACATCCATCACTCTTTATGCAGTTTCACAGTCAGGGTGTGGAGCGGAGGAATGGTGGAGGGGGAAAGACAGCCCTTCTGTTGAGGCAGAAAGAGGGTTACTCAGCACTCTGTCTCTAAATGACCTCCCAAATAGAGATGATGTATCCCTGTCCGCACATTTTCAATCTCAAACCTAAAGTTATTAACAAGATCCCCCCTTCTGTCAAACTGTCAAGTTTCTCCTTTTACTTGAATAAACTGATTTTATACAAATTCAGAGCCTAGAAGCTTGATGGCTGAGCCAACCTTCTCACTTAGCTGACTTGATCTACTTTAGTAGACCTCCAGGTCAAGAGGGTTACATGAAGAAACACACAAAAGAAGCACAGATTGTACTTCATCACAGCAGGTTAAGGACGTTTGTTGAAGATTTTGTTTTTAAGTTTGCATTTTTATGAGGACCAGTCCAAAGTTGAGTCATGACAAATAAATTCATCAGCAGCGAGTAATCCATTCATCCATTTTCTGCTGCTTATCCTAGTTATGGTCATCTCTTCAGTATCAATCTCCAGCTCCTCCTGTGGGATCCCAAGATGTTCCCAGGTTGGAGAGAATAAATATAATCCATCCAGCAAATTCTGGATCTACCATGAGGTCTCCTCCGATAATAATATTATAAGCACACAGGAAAAGAACCAGGTGATAAACTGGAGTTCTTGACTTTGTTTGAGTCATTGATTCACCTGAAAAATAAAAAAATCTTAACTTTTGGACAACTTATGGACAAAAGTGATTTTTTTGGGTGAAAATTTCTCTCTGCAGCACTTTGATTAAAGCTTAAATTGTGGACCAAAGTTTAGCCGTACCAAAAAAAAAAAAGAGCAGGGTGGATGTGTTTCATGTGCAGTGGCTTTAATAGAAAAAAGATCAAATATTTACACACCGTTCTGTCTGTGAGGCCCATTCTCATTTCAGCCCCCTCTCTTTTATGTGTTTGCTTCAAAGGCAAGAGCTTCCTGATCCCTCGTGGAACTGATGAGGAGGAGTGTTAGGCAAAATTCACACAAAGTTCAACACATAATTTAATCAAATGAGCACATTAACGAAAGTCATGCATTTTAAATCGTGTTTCTGTGAGAAAATGATAAATTCTTACAATCAGTAGATTAATTGAAAAGTAGCATCTGCTTCTGAAAAGACTGAAAGCTAACAGCTATAGCCAAAAATAAATTGAGTTGATGTCTAAACATAACTGCAATCTCCAAAATGCCACACTGGTTAATTAATAATAATAACTGATCCATTATTGTACCCTTAGGGAAATTATTCCTAAGCATTTGGTCCATCCCTTGGGAGCAGTGGGCCGTTGGTGTGGCGTTGGTGTGGCCAACATTGCAGAACACTGGGAATTAACCATTAGATCTTTGGTCCAATGTGTTCCTATGAGCTACAGTATTTCTGCACTTTTATATAAAAGGTTTGAGGATAAATTTTAAGAAACTCCTGCTGGATTTGACCCCTGGATGAACCCAAAGTGCTACATTTTGCTGCTGGTGACATTTATGCCTAAATGACAAATTACATGTAAAGTTAACGACGGAATAAAGGTCTTTAAAATAATAATTCCTGTTTAATTTACATTCATACTGCAAACAGTGGTATCACGCAGTAACATCATTTCTGTTGCACATTAAAGAAATCAGCTAACTGATTCTTTAAGGCTGTTTCTTTAAATTGATCTGTTTCAAGGAGGAAGAAGAAGACAAAATAATATCTGTCACATAAATAAATATATGTGATAAAATAAGGCTTTGAGGTGTTTGTCGTGTCATATCTGTAGATCTAATTAATAAAATGAAAGCGGTTTTGGGTTTTTCGCATTACGTCAGCGACAATATCAACTTCTTTTGATGCTGAAGCCTCAAATAATTCTTTGAAGACCTTCCTCAGCTTATTCGTGTGTTAGATTTAAACTTTTATTTGTTCCACGGATTTAAAGTTGGACTTTGAGGATGCTTTTTCCACCTTGCGTGCCGCATCATCCTGTGCAGGATTTAGAGGAACAGAGCCTTCCTACAAGATACAGCGGTCCTGCCATGTGTGAGGTGCATTAACGTATCTCTCTTTGACACGCACACTGTAGAGATAAGGTTCAAAATCACTGGAGTGGTCCTTTAGGCGAGACAGCTCGCATCAGTCAAGCTGTTCGGTGCCAAACATTGGTGATTCTGGTTGTAGGCTACTGAGCTGCATCACTCATCTGAATGAGTGTAACTCAGTGAGTCTGATGCAGGGGTGTTACTGAGAAAGAGCAAGCGTGTTCACTCAACCTTTTCTGGGTCAATAACGCGGAGAAAAAATAAATAATAAAATAAAAAAACACACCAGTCTGCCTCCTCTCATCTCAATCAAAGCTATTGCATTAGTAATTTAGAGCGGGCGTAAAAGGAAAATAACTTGCCTCATTTAAATGCTAATTTGTCTTCAGCTGAAGATTCAGCACAATGGCAACAGGTTCGCAGGATGTGGAATATATTATGTGAGAGCTCATAGATCAGACACAAAGACAGTTTTCCAGCCACGATTCCCCATAAAAATCTTTTATTTCTTCATGCATCTTTTGTGGCCCAGCAGTGCTGCATAAATACACAGGAACCAGTGGTCCGCACTGCTGCTGGGACTGGAAATCATTACAGATGCTTCTTTTCTCTCTTATCTCTTGTGTCTAGGGCCTCAGTGTAGTGACCCCCCCCCCCCCCCCCCCCCC
>SSNR01000138.1:1441654-1482795 GCA_006937965.1 Callopanchax toddi | reverse complement strand
CCCCCC
This sequence comes from Callopanchax toddi, assembly GCA_006937965.1. NCBI lineage: Eukaryota > Metazoa > Chordata > Actinopteri > Cyprinodontiformes > Nothobranchiidae > Callopanchax > Callopanchax toddi. The sequence goes on along the minus strand of SSNR01000138.1, from coordinate 1,482,789 downwards.
CCCCCCCCACACTCACACACACTTCCATCTTTTCAACCATATCTGTTTTATTTCACTAAATCCACATTTTCAATTAGTATATATGGTTTGTAATTACATGCACTTTTGTTATGAGGAATGTTAAATTAGAGTCAAAGATTTTTACAGTCTAGATCTTTATAAAGATGGTCTTTTCTTTCAGTCACATACAAGGGATGGAGAGTGTCCCTCCATCGCCTCTTTTACACGTTTCAGAATTTGATCTCAGAATTCATTTTGGCAGTCAAGGATGAAGCTGGAATAGGTTTTGGTTCATGATTCTTTGTCCATGAGTCTTTCATCAGCTGTCTAAAGTGGTGTACTGTTCAGTGGTTAGTGGTTTTAATGTTTTGGCTGACTCCTGTTTGTTCCAGCTGTCAGATGTGGGATTGAATTAGCAACTGAATTATTAGATCGGCACTTGAAGTGGATCAGTCATTTGATCAGGACTCATTTTTTGGGGGTGGGGATTCGTCCCTTCCTGGAAGATCCTGAGGGTGGACCTTGGGATAAACCAAAAATGCAAAGAGATTAAATATCCTATCACTTGATCTGGATATCAGATAGAAAATTAGATGGATGAAGAATGATAGGTAGCTTTATCTTATAGTTTTATTTTTATATATTTTATTTTCAGACACCTTAGGGACTGATTATTCTCAAATACTGGTAATGACTTGAGTTACAATACTAATGGAATACACACATTCACACACGGCTGAGCTACAGCGTAGCCACAGCTGCCCTAGAGCTGATTGACAGGCGCCACCGGGCCCTACGACCACCACCAGCAGGCAAGGTGGGTGAAGTGTCTTATCCAAGGATACAATGACAAAGTGATCTTGCAGCAGCTGGGATGGAGCCGACAAACCTCCGTTTGCCAGATGATTGGTCTACTGAGCTACTGCCATGCCGTTACTGATGAGTGGGATTAGATCATCACCATCAAATCCGAGGCCACGATTCTTGACTGGAAAAGGGTTGATTGCCACCTCCAGGTCAGGGAAGAGGTCTTACACAAGTGAAGGAATTTTAGTTTCTTGGGGTCTTGTCTCTGAATGAGGGAAGGAGGGTCACCAGGTGGATCCGATCAGCTCTCTGCAGTGATGTGGACTGATCTATTGGAGTGAAGAGGGAAGCTAAACCAGAAAGTGAAGCTGTCGATTCACTGGTCAATCTACGTTCCAATCACTATGGCCATGAGTTTTGGGTAATCACCAAAAGAACAAGATCATGAATACGACAGATCAAAATGAGTGACTAGCTGAAAGAACAAAAATGCTTTGTGCAGCTAAACTACATACTTTTTGACACAAGCTGTCTTTGAAATTTGCATCTTCCAGTGCTACCTTAGAATGTTTCCTTCCTTTCCTTGCATTATATCACCTCTTTCCCTCGATTTTCCTTCTTTTCCCCCACTTTTGAATACTTTTATTGCAACTAAGTAACATAAACACTTAGAAGATTGTTCCATCGTTCCTCACTCTCTTTCCTCCCTAATTTCTCTTCCACTTTGCCCCACACTCACCACGTCGATCTGAATCTTCATCCTCTTTCAATCTGTCTCTTTGCGTCATCCTCCGTCTCTGTCACTCTCCATCGGTCTCTATCCGTCTTTCTCCATCTCTCCATCGGTCTGCAGCCTCCCTCGCTCTATCTCTTTGTGATTGAGTGAGTTAAGTTAGTTAGATACCCTTCTACTGTCCTCTAAGGTTAATGACAGACGCACACGCACCGACCTTTACTTCTCCAAGATTTCATCGGCTCTTAAAGGCTTTCCTGTTCTTGCTGCTATTTGACACGCTTGGCTTAATGTATGGTGAATATCTACTTTCACTCTCTTGCCTTTTTCTGGAAGTGCCTCGTTGCATGTTCTCATGATGCATGTGCGCGTTAGCGTCTCGCTCGTTGAGGCCGTAAAGACCATGAATTTCCATTACAGAGACTTGACAAGGAAATGGCCCAGTTTTAATTGGTGGGGATTCGCCTGTGACACAAGGTCACAGGCTGATAATGTGTCAATTATCTGTCACACAGCTGAGGGAGAGGGAGAATTGGGGGAGTAGACCAGTGGGGAGACGGACGAAGCCCCATTTCACTTGTCAGCTATCTGTCACAGTGGAGGTCTGAAGGAAAGACAGCACACACACACACACACACACACACACACACCAAAGTTACCTCTAGTCACAACAGCAAAATCATCTGTCCCTGCTCTCTAATGTTCCTCATCTGCTTTGTACATGTTTTTTAATGTTATTCTGTAAGCCTACTTCTAAGCATTCTTTAAACATCTTAGTGGGCGACCCCTAAACTCAGTATGTCACTGGACCGTGAGTGTTGGTGCCAGGGTGGAAACACAAGTGGCCTGAAAATACTGTATGCACAATTTCAGTTAATCTGGGGTTACTTTGTAGCATAGGGCCAGGTTGGTTTGGATAGCTTTTTTCTATTATTAAATGGAAATCATCATTTGAAAACTGCATTTTGTTCTTACTCAGCATATCTGTGTCTGATTTGAAACATTTAAGAGTGACGAGTGAGCCCAAATCGAAGGAATCTACCAGGGGAAGCTTTGTTTACAGCACTGGATATGGAGTCTTAATTATGTCTCAGTTTGTTTACAGTTTACTTTCATTTTATTAACAGTTTGGTCCCAAAGTTGTCTCTCATTTTTTTGCTTTTTCTGACTGGCAAAGTAAATTGAAAAGGTTTCCAGATGAGTTCCAGATGCCCACAATGACTCAGACAAGTTTAGGTGCAAATTTGTTGCATAAATGTTTTGAACATGTTCAAAACTTCAAGGGTACGAGTACAAGACCCTGTGATTCACCCAAAGCAATTAAGAATCCTCTTAAATGTTTCAAGGTATGTTAGACTTACCATTAATTTTAGCTCCTTCTACTTTTCCAGCTCGCCATGAATTTTTGTTACGCTTGCTCTATATTTAGAACTTTTTCCCAGCCTTCTTTTGATTTTTTGATTTTATTCTTCATGTAACAAAGTAGAAATTGTAAAACCTGATGAAATAGAGTCTGAACATTTGGATAATTTTAAAAGCGCAATTTGAGCCAGCTTAAAAAAACTAATAGAGTCTAATAGATTAAATCCTTTTTTACTTATGTAATGTTTTGATGGCTAAAATTCTTAACTTGAGTCTTTTATTGGTTCATAACACAGACGCAAATATGAGTATATGATCCAAACTGAAGGGAACATCAAAAATCTTAGCGCCTTTTGAAGTGTTTTGTCAATACTGGATGACATTGTGTTTAAATCAAAGGTCATGTACTTTTACTTTTCCAGTATCTTTTGACTATATCCTTTAGTTTTTTCTCTGAATGTGACATGAGTATAATATCAATGTCTCCAACACATAAAAAGAGACACATCCAGACAACCTTCACCACATCGTCTGCCACATGGATTTCTTTTTCATCCGTAGATGTAGAACACGAAGCTCGCGGAGGCCAGTTGACTGAAATGTACAGATGGCTTCCCCTATTTTTAACTTAAAAGCAGAATGAACATCAATGACGAAACTGTCAGAAATAAAGGAAGTTGAAGCAAGCTCCACCCAGAAAAAAGCCTCTGTTCGCCTCATCTTTGGCATTTCTTTGACGAAAGAAAATAAAAGTTGTTTTGAGGTTCGTTGACTCAAGATTTATGTGTTACTTTCAAAGGTGCACCAAAGAAACGCACATACATTTTCCTTCTACCCTCTTGAGCTTTCTCTTCCTTTGTGGTTTTTCTTTTTTTGGGGGGGTGATGCTGCTTTAAGTGATTTAGAGACTCAACTTCACTCAGTAATCACTTAGATTTGACTTTACCACTTTCCCAGAACACTTGCAGGCAACTGCTTTCTATGGTGTGAGTACAATTTTTATTGTTTCTTATCTCCTACTCTCGCTTTCACTCCCTCTTTTTCCTCCATCAGTGTTTGGCCTTTTAACTTTTTTTGCCCTCAGCTTGTTTCTCCGTAACTCACCTTGTTATTTTCTCCCTTTTTTAAAAATCTCTTTCATTCTGTTGATCTTGACTTGAGTGTCAGTTTGGATGCAGTGGTCGCCATGGCAACACGAAGCTGTGAAATGAAGGCGCGACGGAGGGCCGAAGGGACAGATGCACTGAGTGGGAACTAGTGGAGAGGAGATGAAGAAACATCTGATGTTCTCTCGCTGGGGCAGCCATGAGTGTCTCTACAGTCTGTAAACACACACACGCACACACACACACACACACACACACACACACACACACACACACACACACACACACACACATATCCACTGTTAGGACATGAACACAGGGGGAATCTCTAACCTCTCAAACAGAGAAAATTAAAACAACAGGAAATTGGCTTTGGCTGCCAGTGCAAAAGTGAGAGGTATCCCCTGACAAATTATGTAGAAATTATGTTTGTAATTTATTGAGCTGCAAAGATGGGAGGATGATGGCTGGGGTGGTGAACAAGAGAGCAAGTTCAGAGAAAACATGGCTTTTATTTATGATATTATCACCTTCATTATCTATCATAGATTTTATAGAAACAAAATGAAGCTAGTAGGATCCCTTGTTAAATCGTGAATTAACTGTGATTAATTACTTAGACAGCTGAGATCAGTTCCACCACCCACACCCAGGCCTGATTAAGACCTGTAGAACTGAACCTGTCGGACAACATGAAGCGGGCTACAAGATCTCAAAAAGCAACACATCATGTCCTCTTCTAAAGAAATCCAAGAACAAAAAGAACAACATCTAAAAGGCCTCACTTGGTTCAGATGAAGGTCAGAGGTCATGACTCAACAATAAGAACGTTTCTGGGCCAAAATCTCCAAAATGAGCAAATAAATTATTATTATTATTAAAAAACATGTACACTGTCAAGTTAGTTATTCCAGCTGAAGTATTACAGTATTTGCATCCAAGTTTAACTTTAAGTACTACAGCTAAATAACCACAGTACTACTTACTCATGTAATGTGGAATTGACTGTAATACAGATGTATTAAAAAGTGTTTGCCTGGACTGGGATGACATTTTTTTTAGATTAGTTACTTGAATTTTACTGCTCAGGCTAGCCATTAGCTAGAAATTCTCTCAGATTCTCCAAACTGATAATGCTCTGAGTGATTTCTTAAGGACGGAGGCAGGGACAGGTGAGATGAAACAAAAAAAAAAAAAACAGAACTCAGGGAGACACAGGACAAACAAGGCCAGGGATACAACATGAGGAACCAACAGGGAGTGACTGAACTAAACAGCATAAAGGGAGGAGGGGATCAGGGAGACGAGACACACCTGTGGAGGATTAGTGCAGGACACAGGAGGAGGAACATGGAAAACATAAGACTGAACACAAGGGGGGCAGGACATGACACTATCACTTACTCCTTCCCAAAATGTTTTTCTTTTGTATTTTAGCTCACCTAAAAAAAATAAATACAAATTATAATTAATTTTGTGAGATCATGGTGGGTCATCAGTGCTAAAACATGTGAGAGTTAAATGATCTTCTGAGCTGTAAAGAATAATATTCAGAAAATACATTTTAAAATCCCACAAACTGGTCAATGTATACACAAACACAATTCCTTAAAAAAATCTCAAAGTTTTGCACTTTTGTCCTCTTGCCCAACTCTGACAGACTGTTCAGACCACACAACCGTGGCAACCAGGAGATCAAACGCCATGGCAACGAGTGGCTTCTGTGATCACCACGGATACGTCTAGACAGCCGACCACTTTGTAGTGCTTGTTTGCATGTGTGTGTTTGTGTGTTGGTATGTGCTGAGTAACCAGGTTAATTTAGCTGAATCTAAAGAAAGAGCTAATTTGAGCCTGAAGGAGTTTGCATGTTTGTGTGTGTAGAAGTAAAAAGAATGTGTGTGTGTGTGTGTGTGTGTGTATGTGTGTGTGTGTCCACATGTAACTGTCCATGGCTGAATGTCTCCCCAGGCTCTTTTCTGATAGACCAGTACTGCATGTTGTGGAGATGAAAGGGATGCTGGGAACTCATCTCACGCTATGAATCCTGGGTAAGTAGCGTGTGATGTGAGTACATCCTCATCACTCAGTGAGAAAGGCTTTCATCCGCTTATCCGTTCCCTCTATCAATTCTGTCTACTCCCCTCACGCTTCTCCCCATTCCTTTCGTCCCTCCCCTCCTGTTCACTTCCTTCTTTCTTTTGCTGGATTATATTTTCTTGTCTTTCTTACCTTTTATGTTCTTCCTATCATTTTCATACCTGTTTCATTTTGTTCTTACCCTTGAGTGTGGCCGCTGTACTCCTTTTTTTTTGTTTTGATGTAGTTATCCTCTCACCTTGTTCTGAACTCTGAATTCTACCTGATTTTGGGGCCATTTCATTTTATTTTCTCTTATTTTTCATTTTCACTTCATTTTTTAACATTAGTTCCAACATTCTTTTTTATTTCCTCCCTTCTTCATTTTATTTCTTGTTTTCATGTTTTTATTTGACCTTCTTTGTCACTTTTTCTATTCTTTTGTTCCCACTAACTCTCTAATCTTCATAATTTTCCCTTCACATTTATTTCCCTACCTTTGTTTTGTCCATATTTTATTCTCCTGATTTTCTTTTTCTCTTTCTCTTTCACTATAGCTTACTTTCACTCTTTACATTTCATCCCCTACTGTTTTTGCCCATTTCCTTTATTTTTCCACCCGTCTCATCAAAAGTCTTCTGCTCTCCTCTCCTGTGAACTCAAAATGATCAAAGTACCCATTCTGACCATGACAGTTCAATTTTACCAATGCGTACACACACATACACACAAAGATACACTTACACAACTCAAAGTACTTTTTAAAAGTGAGTCCCTCCAACAAATCTATACAAAACTGCATATAGTTGGCAGCTTGCTTGGATAAATAAACAGTAAATCCTTATTTTTCCAGTTTTATTCACATTTTTCTTTGTTGTGCATTCTTAATTTCACATAGTTGTTTTGGAATGGTAACCTAAAACATTAAAAATGTGGCTTGCCAACTCCGGGTTGGGAGAGAGATCCTGCTTCAAGTGGAGGAGTTTAAGTATCTCAGGGTCTTGGAGGGAGCGGGAGATCGACAGGCGGATTGGGGCAGCGTCTGCAGTGATGCGGACGCTGAACCGTTCTGTTGTGGAGAAGAAGGAGCTGAGCCAGAAAGCAAGGCTCTCAATTTACCAGTCGATATACCTCCCAGTCCTCACCTATGGTCATGAGCTTGAGTTCATGCAATGTTTTCTCCGCAGGGTGGCCGAGCTCAGCCTCAGAGATAGGGTGAGGAGCTCGGACATTCAGGAGAGACTTGGACTAGAACCGCTGCTCCTCCATATCAAGAGGAGCCAGTTGAGGTGGTTCAGGCATGTTGTTAGGATGCCTCCTGGACGCCTCCCCAGGGAGGTGTTTCAGGCATGTGCTGCCTGCAGGAGGCCCCCGGGTCGACCCAGGACACTTTGGAGAAAGTACATCTTCAATCTGGAACGCCTTGGGGTCCTGCTGGAGGAGCTGGTGGAGGTGGCCGTGGAGAGGACGGTCTGGGACTCCCTAGTTGTGATGCTGCATCCACTATCCAGACCTGGATGAGTGGAAGAAGGCGAGGCGAGACAAATTTGGTTAAGATGGATTATTTGTATTGTACTTAACTTTTCCCATTTTAAGAAAAATTGTATTTGTCTGTATTTTTGTAGGATACAAGAAGCTGAAAGGAGCATCCTCTGTAGAGAGGCTGAGCTCAGCCTTAGGAATGAGGAGGAGGTCATCCAGGGAGCAGAGCTGCTCCACCTTGAGTAGTTTGTGCATCTGATTAGGACCCAACTGACTGGAGGGATTCCTCTTTAGGCTGGAAACACCTTGAAATCACCCAAGATGAGCTGTTGAGTGTCACTGGAAAGAGGGATGTTTGGGTTTCCCTCCTGGAGTTGCTACTTCAGCAACCCAACCTTGATTAAGTGGACAAAAACTGATGGATGACAACTGGATCATCTACCAGCGCAAATTAGATTTAATATTCCACAAGAAATGGTTTTTGTTTGACGCCAACTTCTGATATTCTTCTTAAAGTTGACTGCATGTGGTACCTTTCTATTCTCACAGAAGCAACAGAAATCATCAGACTTGATGCCAGCAGCGTCTAAAAACCAATTAAATAAAGTTTAGAGAGGAAAAATCTGTTAGGTGATAAAACCTGACTTTCAGGTGTGAAAACACCCTAAGAGGATCAGCTGTCACAACTTTTTCTCACATTGCTCTAACGCCAGCGAGTGGTCTAAATAATGACTTAGAAACCTGACCTCTTAGTTTAGGATACAACAAACAAATAAATGAGGTAAAATTTAGAGGTATTAACACCTGCTAACACGGTAAGAAGGTTTGTAGCAGCTGAATTAAATTTACATACCTCAAAGCTGCTTTTATGTCCAACCTGTCACTGGAATTTAACAACGTCTACACACACACACACACACACACACACACACACACACACACACACACACACACACACACACACACACACACACACAAACACAGCTCTTTTATATTTGTATTTGCCTCCCTTTTTCTTGCCTGCTCATATTCTCTTCATACTCCAAACCAACCTCCACATCCATTTTTCTGCTCCACCCAGGTTGTCATACTTTTCGTGCCATGCAGATTTTGTGCACTTACTCAGTGTCCTTCCAAAAGATGTCTACCACACTCTGTTCGTATTAATATTCATGACCGGTTACACTCCCAACACTTTAAACTTGGCAGGCGCACTCAGGCATATTTTCTTAAGAAAATGTGACTTCTCCCGGTTTTGTTTTTCCGTCTGGATCTGTCTCATCCTTCCCCTCGGTGTCTGCATCCATTCTCTCTCTCTCTCTCTCTCACTCAACCTTCCATTCTCCTCTCCTTCACTCTCTTTCCCTCGCTCTTTATACTGATTTAAAGTGAAAGAAAATGCGATAGTCAACTTTATTTTTTTTACTTGACTTTATTCCCCTCAGACCTGTCCTTCATTGCCTTGATTCTGTCTTTTTTGCTTCATAGTCTTTTATCATCTTCTTCTCTTTTTCTTTTCTTGTTTTTTTTGCTGCCTGCCTCCCCCCCCCCCTTCGCCCCCAATCTTCCGTCTTCTTGCTCCCTCTCCTCTCTGGAGTTCTTTTCCTTCCGTCTGTTTCATTAACAAGATTTATCTTCTCAAGTAATTACAGAAAACACACACACACACACACACACACACACACACACACACACACACACACACACACACACACACACACACACACACACACACACACACACACCTTAGAGGAGCGATTCTGCTAATCCACCAGTCAGGGTCACTGTGGCACCACAGCTACAAAAGAAGGGAAAGGGGTGAATTAGTGCACAAATCATACACGTGTGTGTTTGTGTACATATATACACTCACTGGCCACATTTTTAGGTACACCTGTTTAGTAGCTAATAAGCCAATAACATGGCAGCAACTTAATATATTTAGGCGTGACTGAAGAAGACCTGATGACGTTCAAGCTGAGCATCAGAATGGAGATTTTGAATGGTTGTTGGTGCCAGACAGACAGGCTGGTCTGAATGTTCTCAGCCTCGGGTTCACAGAGGAGGGTCTGAAATAGCGAAAATGTCTGGTAAGCAGCTTGTGTGGATGAAAATGTCTTGTTGGCGTCGGAGGTCAGAAGAGAGTGGGCAGACTGGTTCTACGTGATAGAAAATCAACAGTAGCTCACTGAATCCTACCAAGAACACCACCGTTGAACAAATGAAATGTTGAACCATGAAGCAGATGGACTACAGCAGCTGAAGACCACAGGGTGGACAAGCAGCCGAGACGTTTCCTCCAAAGGGGGACCGGGTCAGCCTTAGAGACTTGGAGGGGACTTGGAGTAAAACCACTGCTCTGAAAGGTCAGGACGCCTCCTGGATGCTTCACAGGTGAGATGTCCTGCTGGCAGGAGCCCCCAGGTCAACGACGATGGAGGAATATTATCTCTACTGTAGATTTGCACAGGAACGCCTTGAGATCCCACTGGAGAAACCCCCACAATCACCAGATCTCAATCCAGTCCAGAACCTTTGATTCCTTTGTGGTAGAACGGGAGATTCTAATCTGACAAATCTGCACCAACATGTCAAGATGGACCAGAACCTCTGGGGAACATTTACAGCACTTTGTTGAACCTGTAAGAAGGCAGTTCACCTATAAACTGTTTGGTGAGTGTTCATGAATAAATGTGTGTTTCTGTGACTTTGTTAGAGCTAACTGACTTGATGATGGCTCCTGAATTCAATGTCACTGACGTAGTTTGAAATAAACAGTCTTGACTAAATAAATTGCATTTTTCCTCTTGTTTTTCAATCCATTCATATCTAAATCATGGTGCACACCCTTAACGCCTTAATGCCTTTCAGAAGGTCACACTTCTGCTTGTGTTTGTACATTCCACGTGTGCAGATGAAACCCATCAAGGTCCCTGATGTTCTTGTTCTTCTGTGCATGTACTTTAGATTCAGGGAAACAACAGGTTCTATGACTGCAAATATTTGCACAGTTAAATGAGCTGCGGGAGATCATAATAGAGGCACTTTTCCAAAGTTCAACATTGATTTGTCTCTCAGTCTTTGAGCCCACAGGCCAACAATCTCTGATATCATAATCCCTCTAAAGTAATGGCTCCTGCTGCTGACAGAGCCTGATTGATGCCGGTTTTCCCTTCCTGAGGAGCCCGCTGGCCCGTCGACATTGACGGAGTGACTGACGGGGCGGGTGACAGAGTGACAAAAGCTGAGTGACTGGCGTTCATCAGAGCAACATTTCTGATTATTAAAAAAGTTGGCGAGAATCACTCGAGTCGTTTTAAAGACATCTTTCCCACCAAAGGTTGCAAGAAAATGTGTTTTAACCAAAATGTACAAAGCAAGAGATGCTTTTCTTTGACAAACAGGAAACTGAGGCTGTGAATGGTGAATGTTGCTAGTTTTTACTCTTAGCCATTTTTAAATATAAAGACTTAGAATATAGTAAAATCCAGCCTTCATTGTTCAAACAAATATAGGTATATAAATATTTACAAACAGTACTATAAAGTACCAGCCCGGTTTTGGTTTTCAGAAGGTATTTTGAATTGATTTGACTTCAAAAATGTTAACTTTGAACATTTTAAATAATAGTTTGTAAGTATTGCTCAAGTCAGAGAGTTTCTAGAGGCTCTGCTCTCTATGAGTGAAGTCACAGTGGGTAGGGTTCTGACTTTAGATAAATAACTGATAGAACAACTCTTCAAAATGAACAAAATATCCCTAAAGTGACCACATCTGATCACTTGGCCATCATGGCATAAGGCATAAACATTTCACCCAACTCATTATCACAAATTTCATACTTATTTTAGGAATGTTGGGTCAATAGAGCTCATTTACATCAAATTCTACTTCATTTTTGAGTAAAAATCTGCAGAATTTCTGAAATATTTTGACTATAGTTAAACTCAGAGAGATAGAAATGGATGGATTTTTGTTTAAAGTTTGTCAAAAAATGAAGGTGGGAAATTACGTCCATGCATTATGCGGTCTTTAAAAAACTTGTGAACCATTTGAAACATTATAGTAAAAAAAAATTACATGGTACAAGCAGCTTAGGATAATCTTATGAATTTAAAACATTATGTGAGCAAATAAAGATAAGATTAAAATATGTGGGTCAAAAATAGAACTGTTATCAAATGTGACTGCGAGAAGATGTGATGGGAGGAGTCCTTGGTCAGAATGACGGTGGAGGAAGTGGGAGGGGCCATTACTCCTCATTCAGTGTTGAAATGTGAGCCTGCCTCCCGAACAGTGTAAACAGCAGGCTTCAAATGTCAGATTTGTAGCCAAAACCTGAAACTTTTATAAAGCAGTTTTTAAAAGTTATTAAAAATTTAACGTTTTTAAAAAGTAAAAAAAAAAAGAACATTTAAAAACAGTTAAATAATATTGAAAATAATTGAAAAAACCCCAGAAAATATTTTTTTAATAGTCCACAATAACACTCAACAGTTGAAATGTCTCCTCCTTTCTCTTTGAGCACCTTTAAGTGGTCCTTTTAGGTAAGTTAAACTAATCAGCCATAACAATATGACCACCGTGGCTTAATGTGAGGAACATCAAACCCATTGTTGTGTTCTAAAGTAGATTTAAATACTTGATTCATATCCAGTAACTGTGAAGAAAGCAGGAAAAGCTGTCATCATAGAGGCTGTGATGGATGTCAATCAAACTGAAGATGACCTGGACTGAAGCGCAGGTGAACTTTACCTTCCTTTAGCCCCGCCCACCGGGGGACATTTGAACAAACCTCAGTCAACTGGTACATTTCATAGAAGTAATTAAGAAGAGGAGAAAATGTAGCTCCAACTCTTAACTGGGAAAAGAAGGAAACTTGAACTTTATGAAGCTAAAAGGGAAACTTTTGAGCAGCTTTCAGCATCAGGAAGAAGGATTATTGGAAGCTGCATGCTGGAATCGAAGGCGTCAAGAGGGACCTCTAAGGTAAGATGAGATTTGTTTGGAGTTTAGAGTGTGATATTATGGGCCTCTGGTGTTGGATTCTGGTTCTGAAGAGCCTGCCTGCGCCTGGCTGGAGTTTATGTTTGGATGGTTTTTGGAGGCAGCAGTTTTTTTTTTTGTTCAGCTGCTTCCTGACTTGTTCTGATTTGCAGTTTATTGCTTTATTAGTGATTTTTGTTTGCATGTGATTTTAAATTAAGTGCAGTATTTGGATTTTGCTCAGGATGCTGCATTGAAATCTAAAGTCCTGCTGTGGGTTCACATCCGTTAAGTGGATCAAATGAAGTACAAAAGCTTGAAAGTCACTAAGTGGAATTCTGTTTTTTAAGATGAATAAATGTGAATTAAATAAAGTGTTTAAATTCATGATATAAATATAATATGTTTTTTTTTTTAGGATTGTTGGCCTTTATTTAATTTGACTCTCGCTCGCTTAATTAGGTGGATTATTAGAATACAACACATTAGGATCAGTATTTAGACAGTGTGTTGTCCCATATATAGTTGTTGTGTTTGGATGTCTAGTTTTTATTCATGTTGATTGTTGCGAGGTAAATTCTCCAGAGGTTGCCATTTTCTCTCACTGCTCCAGGTTCCAGTTCTCATGCTGATTGTTGGTTCTTTTGGAAGTGGACAGCATCAGAACCCTGACCAGTTTCAGCTTCACAACCCAGAATTACCTTTCCAGCAACTAAAGTTACAACAAGTCCATAACTGGATCAGAAAATGTGGACCAACCTTGACCTGGTTCAGCGCTTTCTTCCTGAGATTCTTATTGACGTTTCCTGACCTCTGCAAACTGGGTGCGTCCCAATAGCTGCCATCTATCTACCTATCTATCTGTGTGGCTGTCTCCTGATTTAAAATTCTTACACTTAACAGTGTTAGAGAAGGATACCATCCATTGTAACAGGTTCAATTTCCCAAAAGGTCTAAATTTTTAATGTACCTCAACACCAGAGCACAACACAAACAACAACTTTATTGCACTTTTCACCTTTTATTGTTATTGTTTACTGCTGAATGTGCTTAATGGCTGACAACTTAGTCTAACATGACACACAATAGTTCCAGACAATTTGTGACACAAACAATTTAATTTCTAGTTTTATTTTCATGAATTACAACAAAATATGGTGGATGCAGCTAGCTAGCTAGACTAGCAGGTAGCATCTTGTTAACAGCTAAGGGGCTAGCTTTGTTTTTGTTTTGTTTTTTTCCCCCGTGTCCTGTCCGGCTGTAGAGCAAACAGCATAATGTCTGAGTGCCAAAAATAAGTCCAACAGTGTTGCTGTTCCAGGTGAGACGTTACAGCCACTGCTATAATGCTCAACCTGACTTATATTTAAATATAACTTTAAAAATCTTTATTAAAACATTTTTATGGTTGATTTGAGTCCCAATGGACACGGAGCCTGAAAGTGAAGGGGAAGGGTACAGAAAGAAGAGTGGGGCAAAAGTAAACAGAAAAAGAAGAGAAAAAGAGACATGAAGAATCCACTTCTAGACCTGCAAATAAAACACAAACAAACAAACTGGCAAACAAAACAGGGAGAAAAATACAACAGCAACAAACAGCATATGAATACACAACAGTTGTGATATCCTTAAAATGTATACGGTAAAGACTAATTCAAGATGAGTTCAGTGTCAACCACAGCCCTAGTCAATGTGTCTGAAAACACCTGAGTCCGTCTTTATGTGAACACCCTGTGATCACCTGTGTGTGTATATGCGCGCTTGTGTATGTAAGGTTCCTCTATTGATACATTCAATAATAAGTTCGAGGAGCCACAGACCCGCCCCCAAGGCCCACGGAGGACGCAGAGGAGGTCCAGGCCCCAGACGCCCAGAGGCCACACAGGGCACGGACATCCCAGGGAGATCACCGCCAGGGCAGCTGCAAACTCCCCCCCCAGAGAGCGCAGAGGCTCGCCCCGCATGGGCCACCCAGCAGTCGCCGTACTAGAGCTCCCAGGGGCCACGGCGAGGGGCTCACAGGCACTGCCTGCAGCCGGCCATCCAGGGCAGATCCAGCCGGAACCAGAGACCCGAGACCCAGGGGCGAACCAGCCCCAGCAGAGGCCCGACTGCACCCGGGGGCCCAGATCCCGCTAAGCAGCCACAGGGGAGAGAGCAGGCAGACACCCCCAGCACCCAGCCCCAGACCCCGAGACACCCCAATATGCCGGCGAAGAAGGCACCACCCAATGCCGTGGCTAGCTTTGTTGTTACTATGAGTTTTAGCACTGCAGTACTTCTAAATTTACACTAAATTCTTATTTTCTTGTTCACATTTTCTGCCTTTTTCATCTTACTCTAAAAAAAAAACCTGCCTAAACAGCCGTGCGGTTTTAAAAGGCTGTTTTTTAATCATGGCTAATGCTAACGAGTTAGCAGATAAAAGGAAGGGAACCCGTTCTTATTTTCTCTCAGAAATCTCCGTGATGACGATAATAACAATAAAGCCATAAAAGAGTGTATAAATGTTATTGTGTACACTTTGTTTGTGCGCCCCTGCTCAGACCCCTGTGTGTTTTCTGAGTGTTTGCAATTTTGTTTGTGTGTGCGCAATGATGTGTGGCGTGTACTCAAGCTAGGAGTGTATTGTTGTCTCTTCAGGCCCTCCTAATATCATTTATAAGGTTTCCACACAAACACACACATGCAGACACACAGTAGTAGCAGGCGTCTGCAGTGTCAACAGAGCAAAGAAAGAAACATGCCTGTGTGAACCCGTGTGCATGTGTGTAATTGTGTGCAAGCTCAGGTGTGTGGGTTGATAAAGTTTATCAGCCCGGGGCACATTGCTGTCGGAAGCGGGTGTGGTGAAGGGAAAAGGCCACGCTGACAAAGTGTGTCTGAGTGTGTGAGAGAGTGTGTTTGTGTGTCTGTGGGGAGAAGGATGGCCAACACATGCACCGCTGATGACCCTTTTCTCATTTCACAGACATCACACACACACACACACACACAGAAGAGAAATTAATTTCATTTTCAAGAGGGGAAGCTATCTGCATATTTATAAGTTGATATTTCAAAAACACCAACAAGAGCACACCTGAAACATCACAATTTTTGTGAGTGAAATGTATCTGCCTTACTGTGACTAATATACCCTGCTTGCTAGGATGCACTATTTCTCAAAACTTTGCTATGTCTAAATGTATTCATTTTGATTTCTGTCATAAATATGTATATGCTCCACAACAAAAAAGAATATTTGCCTTCTATTTTTAATCCTGTTTTCTATTTTTAATTTACCAAATGGTCTCCCAAATAAAAACCCATACAGTACACCTTTTTCTCAGAACAACTCAATTATTCCAGGAACAAACCTAAATAAAGCTTCAGTCAAAGCAAGTCAGAGGTACAACTATGGGAACTGACACCATATTTGTAGTTAAAGGCAAAAAAAAAAAAAAAAAAAGAAGTAAAAATTTAATTTCTCTAGGGCCTAGAGAAATTAAATTTGGCTTAATGAGGCTGTAGCCTCCCCAAATAGGCTATATCCTCTGACCTTTGACCTCTGCTGACCATCACAACAATAATCCATCTTTTTCCCAATAACTTGGAATACAATCACTCTTGGATTATGTTTTAACCTGAATCAAGATCCCTACAGATGTCCTACTGTCCACTTTCAAGTGTCCATCTCCCAGATGACCTTAACTGGACACTAACTGGTCTAATAAAACACTCTCTGTAAAGGAGTCTCTTCTGTAACACCACAGACTGGTGTTCCAACTGTAATCTCTTGTTTACAGAACATTCTCTGGTTTTTCCTGTTCAGGGTCACCTACACACTCACACCCAAAGTGTTATAATGCTTCTCTGCTATTTTCATGCATTTTCTACATTATAATGTGAGTGTTAACGGGCGGAAGTCATGTGACTTGGTAACTCCCTCACAGTCCCTTGTCCAATCAGAACGATTCACAACTCCACTAACTCAGTTCTGATTAGTACACTTAACATCTTCTGATTGGTTAAATTTAAGATAACTCGTCTCAAAACTAATACTCAGTTCTGGTACAAGTCAGTCTTGTCTTGCTGGTCTTGTCTTGACAGTCTTGTCGAGTCTTCATACAGTCTCAGTCTTGGTCTGAGCTACAGCCTGAATGCAGTTGGAGCTGCTATGCTGCTATCTTAGCTGAACCCTTATCAGCTTTGAACAAGGCCTCTCAGTCTCTCCCTCACCACGGGAAGATCAGAAAGGAGTTCAGCATGCTGCTGAAATGCCTCCCTTGCTGACCGGGACGTATCCACGGACTGTCCGGCGAGGTCCTCGGCGGCCACGCCTTCCAGGACCACCACTCCGAGTCTGGGGACTCCAGCCTCAGCTCGTGGAGAAACCAACGCCTGCCAGATCTAGGAGCGTCCACCTGTCAGTGAGCGAACACCACTTTCTGATCGAGAGGTTTGCTTTGATAAAGCTTAATTCTTCCAAACTCAAATTAGCCCTAAATTGACTCTTAAAGTCCTAACTAGGTTAACTAAATTAACTAACTTCCCTAGTCATTAAAACATATGCTACGGTCCGTTAAAACTCACAATTAAACTATCTTTAACATCCTCAACATGTTTAAGAATATTAATTGTGTTTACATCAAACTTTCAAACTGTCTTATCTGTCTGTGTTCTTAGGTTTTTCAAATTCAATGGTTGTTCAATCCTTATCTGGTCTCAGTTCACGTTATTAATAAGGTATTTCAATTCACTGTACTCTTTCAAAGAACCTAGATAATTCCTGTAAACACTGAATATAAGTGATAGTATTGGAGATATTTTCTCCATATAAAACTTCCAAAACTTATTAGTGAATTTACAGAGGGTGTAGTTAAAATAACTAATAGTTATTTCAAAACGCTACAAGGCTTAATGAGGCTTTCTCATTAAGCCTAGAGTCTAGGCTTAATGAGAAAGCCTCATTAAGGCATAAAGGTGTTGGTTTGTTAAAGGTAACCAACACTGCTTCAAAAATAAGAGGATTTCACACAGTTTCACTGAACTCAATGATATCATCATCAGATGTGCTGCAACCTCAACAGAACAGGACTAAACACACACGCAAATATAGTGCTATGAAGAGTGCCTTGATGAATAAATTCCGTGCACCCCTAAACATAGTATTAATGACATTAAACAAAAAAAGTAAATGAGAAAAAATATAGTCAATGGGATATTGGGGCAAGTTTAAATGGGCGTTTTTTCCATCCATCTACCACTTATCCCCAGACAACCCTCTCTCCAGTGACACTCCTCAGTTCATTCTGGGGGATCCCAAAGTGTTCCCAGGCCAGAGAGGATACACAATCCCTCCCATGAATCTCGGGTCTTCCTGGGGGTCTCCTCCCTGTGGGACGTGCCTCCAAAAGGAGGCATTCTGATCAGATGCCAATACTACCTTAGCTGACTCCTTTTGGTGCAGAGGAGCTTCATCATTCAGGGGATGAAGGTTATCCCGCTTGCTTCCGGGATCTCCTTTGTTTTCTTCATGATCCACATCTCATGACCATAGCTGAGGATAGGAACGTAGAGACACCAGTAAATATAGAGCTTTGTCTTTCTACTCAGCTTTTATCTTCACTATGGCAAACCAGAATCGGCAGAGAATCGGGGCAAATATCGGGTTCAAAATCTTGCTGTGTGAACCGGCCTTTAGACACTGGCTTTAAATCTTTAAAGTCAAGAAGCCTGGTTGTTCAGAGTGCTGTATCCCCTGGTTTTAAAAAGGTGCACCAGCAACAGGGATAACCGCAGCCTTGAGAAGAATGTCAATCACAATTCATTCAAGAATTTGGGGGAGCTTCACAAGGAGTGGATTGAGGACAAGGTTAGCGCATCAAGAACCCACTACGCAGAGACGAATCCAACATGGGTTACAAATGTCACATTCCTCGGGTCAAGCCACTCCTGATCCAGAGACAACAGGGCTGAGGAGATCTTTTTAAGAGAGTATCACCTGTTCTAACACTATGTACCAATACCACTTTTTCAAAACCGATCCGATACTTAAATCTGAGTACTCGCTGATACCGAGTACCGATACTTCTACCACACAAAAAATGCAACAAATTGGAATACAGGTTTTATTTTTTCTTCTCTGCTTTTTTTTTTTTTTTTACAACAAATGACTGAGTTAGATAAAAAAAATAAAATATATTAAAAAATGATCACAAAACTAAAATATAAGGTGAAAAATAACCATTTTCTGTGATTTCACAGTGAAATTATTGCAGTTTTCCACATTTTAACCAAACAAAATGAACTATTTGGCACCATCTCCAGCTCTAAACCCACACTGTTCCTCTTTAGCTCAATAGCTCCCCCTAGTGTTCAATATAGGAAACTACAACAGAAATCACAAGTCACAGACAGTGAAGCCACTGGTATCGGTAACTTGAACTTTATCGGGCCGATACTGATACCAGTATCGGTATCGGTGCATCCCTACTTCTAATGCCTTCACGTGGTTCACCTGACCTCACTTTGCACACCTTTACCTGTTCTTCATCCATTAAATCAACGTGCCATCTAATGTCCATCATAACTTAATATTATAAGATATAATGTGGTGTAATTGCATCAAATAACATAGTACAAAGTTCTTTAAAGAGCACAAGAAATCCACTTGTTGAACAGATAGATAATTATTAACTTCCTACTGCTTTTTAAATTGAAGAGAATTTGACCTCAGCGTTTAGCACAGGGCAATGAACGGATACGCACACACACTAGAGGTGGTGAACACACACACCCCGAGCAGACGGCAGCCACAAATTTAGTGTCCTAGGAGCAGGTAGGGGGTTGAGTAGCCTTGCTCAAGGGCATCTCGGCTGTGAAAAATGACGGACAACAAAGCCACTACCGAGCCGCTCCTCCAGCCTGGAGGCCACGGCTGCCCTGTGGAAGTATTATGTACTTGACGCGTGTAATATTTTCATGTTAGTCAGGCTCCAGCAGCCCCACGAGCAGGGAAATGAAAAGCCGCAGCGGCTAAAATATGTGTATTCCTTGTAAGAAATTTGTGCAGAATCTGTTCAAGCTCCTTGCCCTCTGAGCTGCTGCTGAAGTGCCTCTGGGCCAGGAACTTGACCTTTAAGTGAAACGGTGGTTTAGAGGCTAAAAAAAATAAAAAGCAGGAATAAATGGGGCAGTTCCCAGTCGGAAGTCACAGTAAAGCTTTGAAACTGCTCACTCGCTGAGATAAAGAATAAACTGCAAACTTCAACGAGCCTGACTGAATATTCATCAGTTCCTAATAAAAATCAGGTCTGTCGGCATTCCAGCTTTTTATGTATTAGCTAGTTGAGGAGATAAGTTCCCAGGTTTTTAAATGCGAGCAGAAAACCTGAGACAATTTCAAAATGTTACTCGAACTGAACAAGTTGCTTTCATTTACAGCACAGGTGACCCTTTTGTTACCAGGCCTGTTCATGTCTTCATTTTCAGATAAAAAAGGAAAAGTCTACCTTTCTGCTGCTGTGCATGGTTGCAAAATATTCGTAAACTTTGTGTAGCGTGATGGTTCCTTGGCACAGTGTCTGTGAATATATTTAGATGTCACCTCTTGGATAAAAGAGCCTCATTTAGAGGAGGTTTCCCAACACAAACACCGACCTTTACCAGCCTCTTAATTAAAACTTTAAGGCTCTTTCTTGGTCGAAAACTTTAGACTTGGACATCCAAAATGTCTATTTATTGCTTGCTGCTGTACAGTGAAAGGTAATCAACCTTAACAAATACAAAAATGGCTACAGCTCAGCTAATTAGACAAATATTGAGCAGGTTAAACTGATTTATGTAAGGTTTTATTGTGTTTTAATTTTCCACTCCCTTTCCCCCTGTATTATCTTTGTTGCACTTACTGGAAACCTCTCTTGTTTCATCTCCCTTCTTTTAGTGACATTTCAAGCCCCCAGTAGTCTCCGTTAATACAACGTCAGGAAGTTTGATCTGTTCATCTCTCTGGTGAACGATGATACTCTTGTGCACCATTAGTTCTGACATATCAGTTCAGTCTGTTGCAATCTGTCCATTTCTTGGTGTCCAGGCTTTTGGGCTGCAGTTTTTTTTAACGTATGCACGTGCAAAATAAAATGATTAAACATGACATTTAGTATAAGATCATACGTTGGCGTCTGAATCGGAGCGAATCTTAACAGACGCATTATGTGTTGGTGCTTTGGGCTGTCGTTTGTACTCATTCTACTCGTTTTGATGGATTTTTGTTTCATTATGTTTGCATCATGTGGCGAATCTAGCCATGAATTCTTCTTTTCATCATTAGCACAGCAGCACAAAACGCCCACACACAAGAGTAGCATTCTTGACCTGAAGAGGTTTTTCTTCTCCGTGCAAATGATTTTCTTTTCATCCTCAACCCGAGCGACTTCGTCGACTGGCTTGTTAGACATTTGTTTTAACGTTTTGACAAAGCGCAGCCGTTAATTCTAACAAACTGCTTCCTTTATGGATTTTCTGATGGAAATGTCTCCTGTTTGAGCTTCATTATGATGCTACTGATAGGAGTCAAAATTGCAACTTCAAGTTCAAAAAGTAAAAGTTTGTTTTAAGGTGGAAGAATTTGAAAAAATCTTGCAATAACGTCACTGTATTTCATATAAAACATATTTACTGAGGGTCCATGTGTTGGGGGGAAAAAAAACTCCCCAAATTTCAATTTTGTCACATTATAAAGGATGCTTTCATGCAGAAGTGTCATTACTACGCCTCTGAATGTGCAGAGAGGAGAAGTTGATAAACAGTTTTTGCTCGCAGTTGTAGTACCGTGCAAAGATATTGCAGCTTTGATGTAAAAAAAAAAAGAAAAAAAAAAGAAGTCTGATTAAACGTCACTGTGATGGATCACCCATCTTAAACAAATTCCCAGCTTCTACATATTCATGCAAGTCAGAAAATGTGAACAAATAAAACTTTACCTGTGCATCTTCATGCAATTCAGGAGTTTTATCACCTGTTTATCCTCTATTTAACAGTGATCACTGCTCTGTGTGATATTTATCCACTAGATGGCACTGTTGCCATATCTCACTGCTCACACCAGACACACATAATTAAGCAGAGACTGGCAAACGCATGGCTCAGGAGATGGAGAGGCACATATATGTGCCGCCTCCTATCATTGAGTATTCCGCGCGCTCCCTCTGCCTGTTCATGCACTTTGATGCATCATTATCACAAAAACAGGCGCCCCATAATGCTAAAACTATTGTTACTGCAGCCAAAAACATACAGCAGACACAAAGTGATGGATTCACAAAATGAAGATATGGAGAAGTGTTTTGAGTGCTGCCTCCTATTCATCTGTATCAGTTACATTCACCTTCAAGCTGCATGCAGTCGTCGAACTGTCGGTTCTTTTTTAAAACATTTTTGTATTTTTATTTTTTGTGAAGTGCTTTGCCGAGGAGCACTTCAGGAGAGTGGCTTACCTCTCAGTCACTACTCCCACAGTTTATTCTGCCCGTGGGGATTTAAAGCGTTATCTACCCGGTCACCGAATCACTTCCCTTCTTTTGAGGGAGGCTGCCGATGAAAAGAGGGTCCAGAATCAGATAGGAACTGTTTGTGTGAGTTTGTCGAACGCTGCTCGTCCGATCTCGGTGAAGTGTGTGCATCAGAGAGGGAGATGGGAAGAGAGGGGGGAGGATGACAACTGGAACAGTGATTCAAACTCAGTTAACGGAAAGAAATGATCACCTGAATACACACAGAGAATAGACCTGTTTGGCGTTACCTATAGAGTTTGTGCACAAACGCCTGCAAAAATATTCTTTTGTCATAGATGTAATCACAACTTGCACAAATGTAGATGTTTTCTTCTTCAAGACATATTTATTATTTTAGCCTCGTGGCACGGTGCTCCATCGTGCTGGAAAATAAATTGCTCATCAAACTGTCCTTGGATGGTTGGGAGGAGTTCCTCTTGGAGGATGCCTCGGTACCATATTTATGTCTGTGTGTTCTGATGCTAAACTGTGAAACCACACAAATAATCTCGTTTTCTTATCATTTTTCCAGATTCTCCAAACAATCAAACAGGATTCTTCAGGAAAAATGATTTTACCTCGGACCTCAGCAGTCCGGTCCTCTAGGAGAACATCAGTCTGTCCCTGATGTTTTTCTTGAGAAGTGGCGTCGTCCTTCTTAACTTTAGGAGACGGTCCTGGTGCTGCTGGACTGTCTTGAGCGCTCTGAATCCTTTTTCACAAATGCAGCAAAAATTAGCTTTTGGGGCATCAAAAAGGGACTTTGCAACTAATTGGAATCCATCTGATCACGCTTCACAATATTCTTGAGTTCATGCAAACTTATCATAAAAAATGCTAATTGATATTTGTGTTATTTTCAAAGGTTTTGGCCACAGCTGTATTTCTAGAGCATTTAGCAAAAAAGGTTTTACAAAAAGCATAATATAAAACCACAAATCAAATAGTTTCAGCTCAGAGACGTAAATGATTGGAAAAATCTCTTTAGAATCGGTAAAGAAAATATCTTGTTCTTCCATGATTGCATGCTGAGTCCATATAGAGAGTTTTGGACTCTGAGGTGATGTTGTGGACTGAACATCACCCCAGAAAATAGTGATTTTGGTTTAAACCATAACAAACAAACCAGAGATTTATTTTTCTCCTGCACAGATGCAGCAGAACTATTTTTCTCCACTGACACACTGCTGTGGTCTGGAAATGTGAGATGACTACACACAAAAACATGTTTGGAATTTGGAACTTTTCAGTGAAAACAAACAGTTTGAAGATGCCACCTTAAAGGATGCAGCGTGCATGAAGATCATGTTAGAGCAGCTGCAGCCTGAACTCTTATTCTGAGTGTTGAGGCAGATTTTAGGGTTATTTGGAAAAAGATTTTGAGGCAAAAACGTGATTTAATTAAGAGTTTATTGCACTTATAAACTGCACAATCAACAACCAGGGAGTAAAGATGCATCAGTCTGATTTACACTAGCTATAAAATAAATAACATTTTTTTAATGTTAACGTTTAAAGTGAGGGTGTGGTGTTGCTAAATGGCAAGAAGGTTAAAATCACATATTTTACTATAAACTTATTCTGGATTTGATGCCTTTTAATTCTAAAAAAAAAAATGCATGAAAATTATCCAACTTTACTTGATGAAAAAGGCAAAAAGTTAACATTTACAGGATTGTGTTTCTTTGTAAAACTAAACAGTTAGTACCTGAGAATAAATACCGGTATATATTTTTAAAGTAGTACTTTAAAAACAGACAGAAAGCGATGTGAAACTACAATAAAAACACAATATACACTGTTAAAAATGGTTACATTTAAAGGCACACTAAGTAACTTTCTCCTATTTTAATTCATTTCTTGAGCCAGTCTGTGCTGATATGACCCTTTAAGGGTTAATGTAAAGTCACTCAGCCCCATCTGCTGCTTGGATCCAGAATACCACGTTTGTAACTTCTGAGTCTCCAGTCCGGTGCCCTGAAGTCTCACAAAGTCACGTATCTCACGAGGGTTAGGCTAACCCAATGTGGCTAGCTGTTATGCTAGCGCCGGAGTGTTTTTAGCTCATGATTCCTGATTTTTTTCCATCTCTCCCTGCTTGAACACAGCTGATTTCTTTGAATGAGTGATGAACCGCTCCAGTAGAGAACATTGAAGGCTGAGGAGACATTTAACAGGTAGATTTAGGGGTTTCTGAGCAAAGACAATGATAACAATTTTACAACAGTGATTTAAAACGGACACTAGGGGGTGCTAAAAACAAGCCAAACTGCCTAGTGTGCCTTTAAAAAAAATTACTTAAAGTCAAAATGTAACCAGATAATATTTCTCGCAGTTTGTTGCTGAATCTCTGTTGTTACCAGAAAAAACTCAACAATTGGGGCAGCTGAATTTCTGTTTTACACTGAGTGATCTATACATGAATTAACCTGCAAGAGGTCTGAACTGGGAGCGAAGCTTCATCCGTCATCGATCCGGTGATTCCTGAGAGAAACAATCAAGTCTCGAATTGGGGTTTGATCTAAAACTGACTGCATGGTGCATTATTTGGCGCTTGGGCTCAATTATCCCAAAACCAAAAGTTTAAACTCTGAAAGTGGAAAATACTAGATCAAAACCCATCATCATGCAAGTTGGGTTTCCCCAGATACTAAAAAATGAAGCTTAGGTTAAGCAGTGACCCCACATTTACCGTTGAAGACACTGTTGGCATTGAGGATTCACCTCCTGCAGCCCACAAACAACAGGACAGGCGTGTGGCACAGTCTGAAGTTAAATATGCATTAAGTTTCAATTAAGGAAGCAAGACTTGAGAGGACCTCACAGCAACAAAGTCACTTTCATGTTGATAAAATATTTTGTCAGGATATGCAGACGGGTCGCTTTTCATCAACCGTATTTGAAGTTTGACCTTTTTGTGCATCATCAGTGAACCAGAACCGGGCGAGCAGATCGACACACAATAAGAAATGTAACGATGTCTGAGGTCAATCAAACCAAACTTTATAAAACTGACCTGCTTTAAAAGTCACAAAGAAATGGCTGCAAACTCAGCAGGACAAAAAAATAAAAATAAAAAATGGCAGCAAAGTTGAATTGATGACTGACGCTTGAGCGTTCACATCTGATTTAACAAAAGTTGCAGTTTGGCTCCTCAAACTGACAGTTCTGCTGCAGCTGATGGTTCTCTCCCAGGAGTTTACCTCGCTGCTGTGCATCCTGTTCCACAACTTTTCCTAGAGGAGAGGGGAGAAAACACCCCGCTGCCTGTAAACATGATGAGCTGACAGATGAGAGTTTTTAAGAAGACGCTTTGATGCACAACACCAGTGGCAAAAGTCATTTTATGAAAGATTTACAAAAAGTTCTTGATTTTGGATACTTTTATGCTACTTGTCAGATTTTGAGGGACATATTGTGCTTTGCACTCCACCGAGCTGATTAATTAAAAATCTGATTCTTTTCACTTTAATATTAATTTAATTTGTGCAGCAACTTTTATTTTATTTATTTATTTATTGGCCTCCCAAATATAAACCCTCCCTAAATGTTATATTTTTTTTGTCAACAATGACAGTGACAGGACCTGCTGTTTGACCATCTGCAGAATGGCAAGTCAGGGATTCTTCAGCTTTTCACGCTGAGATCCAAATCAGTAGCGTCTCCTCCTCTTCCTCCTCCTCCTCTTCAGGAGCCAGACAACTTTCTCCCCAACTGTTCGTGCTGTGAAAACCCCCTATCAAATCTGGCAGATCCTAAAAATAGAACATTTAAGAGCCTTAACCTCACCTTCTACGCAAAAATCAGCTAACCTTGACTTTAAATGACCTAAAATGATTGTAGAAAACTTTGATTAAAAGGTGCGTTATTCATCCTAATTTTCCTGATTGTCCTGGTTGAACTCGGAGCGTTTTATATGATTTTCCGAGATCCCGGATACTGATGAAGAACTGCTGAGCAAAAGGTGTTTAAACTCTCATCATGTGCACCAACCTGCGGAGAAATCTAACGAGCTCTCCTGACACAAATATCCAGATAAAGATTAAATGCTCTCTATTTCAACGCGGTTAAAGGTCTCTCCTGATAGAAGCAGAAAGATGGGCAGATGGTGGAGAAGGAGAGACCGAGAGGAGGAAGGGAGGTACAGTGTGTGTGTGTGTGTGTGTTTCAGCATGTCAACACATTAATATTTCCTCTGCAGCCCTCTGTCTCTCTTCATATCTCACCCAAGTGTCAGGGGAGTGGGTGGCAGGCCCTGTCTGCAGAGACAACACACGTTAAAGCTGCAGGAGCATTAGCTTCAGCAGTTGGTCGGTGACATGAGCGAGAAACTAACACACACTGCAGCTGTGTGGATTCTAAATCCAGTTTAACCATTTGGGTCCCATCACATAGCTCCCTGGACCTTCTGATCTCAGGAGCTGAAGCTTTAATAACATGTGAGGTTCACATTATTAAGATTAAATCGTGGATTTTTCCAACACTTTGCCAAGTGACTGTGGTTCCTGAATCAAGCTCTTTAACTGCCAAAGTTAACCAACCGTTGAGTTAAACAAACTGAAAAATGACAGCTTCCCAGAGGACTGAAAACAAAATGGAACCAGTGGTTTCCTCAGGAAGACGAGCGAAGAAAACGATGGTCTCAAATGGCTTTTTGCGCGCTCCTTTGTGGGCTCAAATATTACCAGCCACATTTTATGAAGTACTTGAGCATTCTTGGTGTGATGTACAGTATATAAAAAAGATCATGGTGGCATGAAGAGTTGAAGCTGATCGACCACTGTCATAACACCAAGTGAGGTATAGTCACAAAGCCCAAACAATTAATGTGTGTAAGCAACGCTGCACAACTGTTTTATTATGCCAAAGGTCCCGTCCACATTATGCTTTAAAGACAGATTTCCTCTCGCTTTTGCTCCTCCTGTCAGCTAATGGTGTACTTCTGGTGAGAAAAACATAGATTTTTAAAAACTTTGCTTTCAGTAGCTGCATGTGTGGACTGGAATTATGGAGATTTTCAGAAACTAATTAGCAGCCAAAGAACTATTTTATTAAATGTTTATATCACTTTATCCTGGTCCTGTCACCATTCAACTCTATTGGTGGTCTGAAATGGATGAAAGATTGAGTTTTGGGCGAGAATATTATTTATCTGTACTTTGATTTGTTGATAATGTGGACTTTTTTCTCATTTACTAAAATAAATTCAATAATAAATCCACAGTGTATATGTATATAATCAGTGTAGAGCATTTGGCACAAAGCTAGAAAAGAGTTTATGCAATGGTGTAGATTTGCACTTGTCATTGGACGGGACAGGACAGGATTCGGGTGGGGGTGGTTTACCTCTATGCACCTCTGATGGTCCAACAGATGGTTTCTGTCTGATAGTCAGCTCACAGCAGTCAGAGCTGCAGGGAGCAGGTGAGGGGGCGTGACGAGGTGCAGTGCAGCTCTGTGCGCTTCGAGCACCAGTTGTAATATCATATAAGATTATATTATAAGATCATGAGAAAGAGAGAGAGAGATGAAGGCTTCAAATATTGTTTTCATCGAGATACTCAGGGGAGAACATGCTGATGTTTAAATTAATGCGCACCTCCTTTTGGGGTATGTGCGTGGGTTTGGAGTCCCATATGTGTGCGTCCTGGCGGTGCAGCTTGTGCGTGTCTACAAGTCTCCACAGCCTATAATGGTACTTTGAGAGCTCCTTCAGAGCGCATTAGGACAGAAAATGTACGTAGTTAATCAGCGTCTGGTCGTGGGCTGAGCGATCGGGACCAGGAAGGCACCGCTTCACAAAGACGCATTTGGGCAGGAATCAGGTCTGACACCTGGTGGCGAACCAGTTCCTGTAGGTTTTCTGTTGCAGAGCGCACGACGCCTGGAACACAGCACCTCAGTCCGCTGGGCTGCACTTTCTTGGTGGGGATGCAGTGCTATTTCTGCATCCTTGGACTAATTTTTTGGTGGGGACACATCACCTCCATCCATGCCAAATCTACGCCCATGCATTCATGTTTCTGTAATTAGCACCATTAATTAGTGATGGTATGAAGGATAATAAAAACAATTGTATAGATTAGTATTGATATTGTATAAATCAGAAAGTCTTTGGTGATGGTGTGCTTTTTACTTTTGTGATACAGAGTGCAATATTTTCTCATGGTCAGATACTTAGCTCGCTAATGCTAATCCCATACCAGAATACTTTTGAGGATTATTTATTCACATGGCTTGTTCTACAAGCACACTCCGTTCTAATATAGTTTAATGTTATGATCAATTAAGTCTTATGTTGTTTCTTTGTCTTTTAAATGTCCAAATCGTGTTAATTTTAGCAACATACATAGCTAAAGGTTTTATTTTGAAATATACCAGATGCACCTCACTTCCTGTCTGGTGCATGTCATTTCTTTAACGTCACAAAAAGCCGGATGTGGCGTCCAGAGAAAAATAGACTTGATGCTGGAAGTTAACGGAGCTCCGCATCTGTACTGGAGCCAGTGTGAATTAGCCTTTAGTTGACTCATAACTTATGATATAAGAACTTAGGACTAGAACTAGAACTAGAACTAAAATGCTGGTTTTAGCAAGTGACCAAGCTACAAAGTTTGTATTAATCATGAAAAGTAAAAGATACTGCAACAAAAATTTGGAACATGTTGACTAATGAGATGCAGGTGCGTTAATTAGTGACTTAAACCAGGTGTGAGGAGAACAGAATGCAAAACCAGCTCATTAAAAATACAGGCTTAGAAACAAAGAAGAACAAATTAAAGCATGTAAACAATATAAAAATGTAGAACAGTCTCAAAACCAGTGATTTAGCTTCGTTAGCTTAATAACCTGCATTTAAAGTTACCGGATTTATCTCACAGTATTTCATTTGTAAAAGAAGAACTGTCCATGTGAATATATATGTTTTATCTAAAAATAGAGAGAAAACAAAATGTCTGTATTTAATTACAAGATTTCTGATCAGTGATCACATCCTGACGGGCTCTAAGTCACCACATATTCTGATTCATCCTGTAACTTATTATATCAGCATGTTTTTTTTTTTTGTCACCATATACTTCATGTTCCTGCATTACATTTAGTAAATGTTCCA
The DNA here is from genome assembly GCA_006937965.1 of Callopanchax toddi. Classification (NCBI taxonomy): domain Eukaryota; kingdom Metazoa; phylum Chordata; class Actinopteri; order Cyprinodontiformes; family Nothobranchiidae; genus Callopanchax; species Callopanchax toddi. The sequence goes on along the minus strand of SSNR01000138.1, from coordinate 1,453,584 downwards.
CCTGCTGTCCTCAATTCAAACCCTACACTTCCTGTTCATGCAGGAATGGACATGCTGTACATTGTGTCAATAAATCATCAGCTTTGCAATCATGGATATTTTTTTAAAAGCATGCAGCCTTAAAGAGACTTCAGGCTCTCATGTTTCTTTAGATAAATATCAGATTTTATTGTCATTAAGTCAGAGCAGAAACCTCCATCATATAGTAACCTTGTTCCCAAATGTGTTTTAGGAAAACTGCTGACCAAGCTGCAACATAACATCCGTAGTAAAACCATGCCGTACCAAATTTTATTAATCTCTGAAGTGGCCCTATAATTTGAAATAAAATAAAAAACTAGCAGAAGTGATAAAATGAATGGACGGAGTCGGGGAAATGGAAGAAAAGTTTTAAAGCTTTTGGATCGGGCCCCAAAAACTGAGGGCAAGAGTTTGATATTGATAAAAAAATAAAAAATGACAAAGTCCGTCCTGTTCGTCCATCCAGGGTCCTGGAGGTAACGGGTTCAGAAGACACTCCCCAGACCCTCCTGGGAGACCCCCAAGACATTTCTAGACAGGATGCAGTGAAAACGTATATTTACCCATCATACTTAAAGGAACTGGCCAGACCAAGCATCAAAATTGTATAAATTGTATGTAGCTACAGTTTACCATGATCAATACCAGATTTCAGTTTTTCATTTTGATAAGCAAATTTGTCATAAATTAAAATAAAGTCTGACTAAATTCCCGTCTCTCATCTCCAAAGGTAGCTTTTCCGCATACGTCACTTGATGACGCTCAGTGAGGCAACTGTTTTTAATGGTAAGCAACTTGACCTTCACATTGAAAACATTTTGATTAGCTGTGTTTTGTTCACTTCACAGTCAGAATGGTTTATAAATGCGTTCTTTACGGCTGCAGCAAATATCGGAGCCATATGTCCGAGCCCTACACAAATTTACAAAAAACGCATGAGGAGTGTTAACTAGAGCCTGGTCGATGAGATGCACTCGGAGGTTAGACCTAAAAGGTGATACACAGATTCTAACTGTATATCCTTCTGGGACCTGTAAAACAGCTGCATCATCCAGGACCACTGCAAAAAATATCCAAGCTAGCGCCTCCATTAGCACCGGTTAGCCCTGCTAGCTCCGCCGTCAGGAAAAGAGAAGTGTCAGAACAGCAAATAAAGTCAGTATCAGACAAAATTTACCTGAATAAATATAAAATGCATGTCTCAAATAATAAGACAACAACAACAAAAAAGATTCCTATGTGAATCTAACATCACTGTCTGATATTGAAGTTTGCTTCCTCATCTGAAACCTTTAGGAGACACACGTAAACGAAGAAATCTGTGAGGGGCAAATACTTTTTCACAGCAATGTATAAAAAATCCAGACAGCAGGTTTAAGGAGGAGTTTCCAAAGAAATAAAGAACATGATTGAAAACATCATGGGGAGGAGGAACAGTTTGTTTTTACGGCAGTGATTAAAAACGGACACTAGGGGGTGCTAAAAACTAGCCATAACGGCCTAGTGTGCCTTTAATGACATTATTCTACTCCTGCAGCATCCATTACAATTACATACACAGCAAATTAAGTGATGTCATTTATTGACTTTTACAGCAGCCAATGAGCTGATGAGTTGGTGACACTGCCTGTAGGGGGCGTTCTGCCCTCTTCCAGTTAAGAACCCCGGCCTCAGACATGAAGGCGCTGACTCTCAACTTCAGCCTATAAATTGATCATTTGGCACAAGAAAACAAAGCTATTCAAAGCTGTTAGAGATTTTGAGGGTGACCTGCTTATTGGCACTGTGACAGATGGAGTGTCTGGAATTCAAATGTGGACTTGTATTATTTACATTTTCTCTTCAGTCTGCATCATCCCAGACACGGCCCCTGAAATAATCACCAAACTTCCTACATATAAAGTCATTTAGTGATTATTAGTTGATTGAATCACTAAAAACAGAATTACAGAAGATTTCATTATCATGTGAAATGGCTCATTGGAGCTTATTGTGATAATAAATTCAGTTATTTAATTTGTGTCGGTACTTTAGAAGAAAATGAAGCCAAAAGAAAAAAAAAAACCCTGAGAACGAAGTCAAACTCTTGAAAAACAGCATATGACTCAAACATTAAAATCCTAGGTAAAAATGTAGTGTTCCTGCAAGTTCACCTAAATATTTGTAGTCCATCCCATTCGTATCCTAAAATTCTTACCTTGATGATCATCTGTGGCTCAGTTTGCGATGGATTCATTACCAGTAAATCTAAACGAGTGATTCCTGGAAATGTCCTCATTAAAACCTGACTGACGTTTGCCAAATCTTGGATCAGGGCGACGCTGTTCTTTCCAACAGTTATTCTATAGAAGGAAAAAAGAAATGGAAAAATAACAGAACATAAATTATAAATACCTTGAATCCACCTAGCCAAGTGTGATGTCATCTTTCATGAAGTGACTTGTAAATGAGCATGTAGCTGCTGCTGTTTGATTTGAAAGGATTTATACAATGACTTTGATTGCAATGTTTATGACAGCTTAACAAACAAAGAAACAACCCAAATACGCATGACTTCTTAAAAATGAAAACATTTGTTTATGTTCTTGATTCTTCTATGCAGATGTTCTAATTGCCTTAATTTTACATCAAAATAAGATCCCAATATGTCATCTGATGCCCTGCCAGGATATGAGAATAGTCATGAGGTATTGATCATTCTCCTACAGGTAGCTAATGATCAAACATATCATTTGATGGAGATCAGACGTTTTATGATGAAGTCAGTGTTTGAGGTTTGGCCACGCCCACATCCTCTAACTCAAGCTTTTAATAACTTTTATCCCCAATTTAGGAATAAACCCAGATGACCGACACCTCCAATAGACTGTGTAGTAAAGAATATCAAATATGTTAAGGGTCTCACCTTTAGGGGGAGCTGTTCCCCCCAACTTTTTCTTTGACATTACAGATTTACACATTCAAATAATCAGTGGTGATGTCAGATGACAGTCTGTCATTGATAATCGCAGCAGTATCATCATCATGTCATGTTAAATCCTTATTTTGTTCCTCCCCGTTGTGCGGTACACTTCATGTAAACACTCGTCTTACGTAAGCACAGCCAGAGACGTCATGTTGATGCCAAGACACATCAGTCATTAGTCAGCCTACAGCCAGTAACCTGAGGACTGAATTTAAGGTTTTATTCTTGTATAAATGTGCAAAGGAAACATAAATCCTACAACAATGGACTTTGTTACATGGGATGAATTATTAAAACAGTTTTCTCCAACAAGCTCTGAATCATCCTCTGACTTAGACCATTCCTCTTTGTCTTATTTGGAATAAAAAATATATTTTTTTATAAAATAGAACTGTCTTCAGATCTAACACACACATATATCAACAATTTTTCCATCATGGAGTCAGAATTCAGTAGAAACATTCTGCAAGTTTATTTCCACCTATTTAATCCTAATCCCAGTTTTTGCTCTTAAAAGCATGACCTTGCCCAACCAGCATTTTTGATTTTTTATTTCAGAAATTTAAATGTAATAAATCTACTGTCATTTATTTTCAAGTCAAATCTCATTAAATATAAATTTAAAGTTAGTGGAGAAGAAAGTTTGGATTTTTTAGGGTTAGGGTTCTAAAAAAAAAAAAAACGACAACAGCAGAACAACCAGGGAAGACTAATCGTCTGTCGATCAATTACTAATACTGGGCTGCTGCCCAGCTGAATCATGGGCTTTGTAGTTTATTCACAGTGTAATCAAACCTGACATTCTTTTAGAACTACAACACAAGGAACAAATGAATGTTGTCAGTGCCTTTTTCAAGAATCTTTTTAAAAAGTTGATGGAAAAAGTGATTTATAAACAAATGTACACCTTGTTTAGAAAACCAGACATAAAAACTTTTTAAAACTTCTTTTTTTTTTAGACCACATAGAGACTCTGGTCTGAACCCCAACTTTGGGAACCACTACGAGGCTTTCTTCAATTAAAGAGTCATTGATTTAATTCTCAGAGCTTTTATGAGTTGAAGTGTCTTTGCAAGATACCGAGTCCCACACTGTTCTCCACATGACCCTAGAGAAAAATCTCTCCAAAGAGAGATTAGAAAGGCACAACTTTCTCCCATAGGGTTTAATTATTTGAAGACTTTTTACAAGTTTAAGAAAAAGAGTACTTGTTAGGTGTAAAAAATGAGCAGATTGAGGAAAAAATGTCGGTGCAAAGTTGTTTACATTTAATACGAGCGGCAGGAAGCAGGTGATGGAGAGCGTAGCAGGTCAGCTTTGAGGACACTGACTGGTGAAAGTTGCTGAAGTGTCACAGGAAGTCTATTTTCCACTCCAGGAACTGGAGCTGATGGACCTTGGAGTTTGATTTAAACTGGGACCAATTACCAACACATCCTGTTTGACCTGCTGCTCTCAAGACGGTCGAGCGGGACACAACCTCACACCAGGGACGGCTGTCTTCAATGACAACACAATTTAGGGATCACTCCTCATATCTGACCAGTAAAGACTCTGATGTCTGAAGGTGATGCCATGTTGTGCTCAACAGTAGAGTGAAATGCTTCAGAAACCAATCAGTAAAAACACACTGATTGTTTAAATGTCAAACCTCTTGTCTCGTTCTGTTATTATGTGGGAACAACAGTGTACTTGTTCCCACTCTGGTTCCCATTAGCCACGAGATGCACAAACATTTTTCCAAGCGGTCACAGGAGCGTTTTGGTGTTAAACAACCCTAAAGTTAAAAAAATGGAGCATGTTTGTTAACCAGTTGTCAAACCTTGGATTCAGGAGGAACAGAGTGGATTTCATCCAGGTTATGGAACAGCAGGGTCAATGGAGTTTGGAGAATTGGAGAAGGTTTTGTGATTTCTGCCCCCTGAGGCATTCTGTTGGGGTGCTGGGGTCACTATCCAGTCTCTGTATAACCAAAGCAAGAGCTGTATCCTGCAGGCTGGACTACGACTGAGCTCCCCCCTTATCTCTGGTCTTGTTTGTGATGTAGACTGGATCTTAAGGGGTTCATTAGGGATTGTTAGATGGAGGCTTCATCAGTAGGTGCTGCTCTTTGTTGAGGTGAAGAAGGGGCCAAAAGGCAAAGCTCTCACTGGCCCGTCTGTGTTCCATCTCCACCTTGGATCATGAGACTTGGATCATGACTGAAAGAACCAGGGCCTAGATGCAAGTGGCTGAAATGTTGCTACTCTGTGTTGGAGTTGAATTGGTTGCTTCCCTCTGGACGTTTTCCAGCCATGTCCCCCTGGGAGGAGAACCCGGGATAGACCCCTAACTTTCCAGAGGGATTGTACATCCTAAGTGGTTTGAGAATGCCTTTGTATCTCTAAGAGGAGCTGGAGGGTGTCGCTGGGGACAGAGAGGAGTCTGGGTTTCTCTTCTGGACCTTTTACCTCCACCGACCCGACCTCAGATAAGCTGAGGAAAACTGATGGATGTTTAATGGTTTCACATTAACCAACATTTATGACACATTGTTCTTTTGATGCTTAATGGTTTTACACATTAAATTATGAACTCAAAGGTTTGTTATTGACCTTTAAAGTTGGCAAAAAAAAAGAATAAAAACAAATTTGGTTTGGTATTTTCATGCTCTCACACATTTAGTGGATTCCACTTGTGAACGACACATAAAGGATGTCATGCAGTAAATGTCGAGAGTGACTCTTAATAACCGGTGAATCTTCTCACCTCTGTTTATTCAGATTTCCCCTCCTGCTCTACTTTTTTTAGTATCTATTGTAGCAGCAGGAAGATTCGTCTGTTTGTCCGTGAGCTCGGCGTTTATTCTCGACCTTTGAGAACAAAAGAGAACCTAAGCTGAAAGGTCACCAAACCTCCTTTCAGCCTTTTCTCACTCTGAGACTGAAATAAATGATTAAAAAAAAGAGGGGAAAAGAAGAAAACCTCAGTGTGATGTGATGATTTCTAGGACATTTTAGGGCAAAGATAAAAACTTCATGCAGTGGAAGAATATGATTTGTTTAATTAGTATTTTGTTTTGCTGTTTTGTAAATGACAGACTTTTGACTATTAATGAAGTCTCAGGGTAAGCAGGTTTTCCCCTATAGTTTTGCTTGTTTGGTGAATATTGAGCAGAAAAAGTGTCAAACTTTTTATGTGAATGTTTGCTGTGACAAAAACATAAAAGTCTTAGTTAAGAAGATAACATCATTACTACTGTTGTAGTATAAATAATCTCTTTGTGGAAGTATTTTATCTTTTGCTTCTAGCGTTGCTGCATTTAGTTGCTTCTACAAGAAGTCATGACAGTTTAAAGTTATGTCAATTTCGACTGAATTTAGCAAATTATTCAAGCCAGTGTTGTTTTTGGCAGCCATTTTGGTTTTAGTCTTAGTCTTTTGTCACATTTTAGTCATGTCTATACTGTATGTGATAGTTTTAGTCCAATTTTAGTCAAAAAGATGTGTCAGTTTTATATTTAAAAATCCTTTAACAAAGTAATTTAGGTCAATAAGATGGAAATTAGAATCACTCACATCAGTCAATTCAAAACTACCATAGGCTGTTTTGGCATTAAACAGGGAAAGCAACAAAAAACATCCAAATCGGATAAAACCACAATAATCAAAACATTCAATCAACACTAGAAGTATTGGTCTAACGTTCGGCCATAATGATAATAAAGACATGTTGCTGTTTAATGAATAGAATCACTAATCAGGACTTAAAGCTCGTTAGCCTAGCATTAGCTCATCAGCAGTTTGAATAGGCGAATGTAGCGCTGCATTTTTAGTAAAACAAAACAAAAAAAAACCAAAGCAAACAACTCATTGTGGCGTTGATTAAATAAGGACACAATATGGAATCAAACAGCAGGGTTGTTGAAAACTGTCATCACTCCGGAAATAATGAAATGAAAGGATTCAACCCCGCCACAATAAAAGCATGCTCGGAAGTGGAGATTACGTTCACATGATTGACGACAAAAATAGTTCTCTCAGATTCTGCTCCACAACTCCACACACTAACCCTTTTTGTCTCATTGCGCTGATGAATATTCAGACGTCTCGTCTAATTTTAGTCATCAAAGCTTCATTTAGCTCGTCAGCGTTTCGTTAACGTCTTGGAAAAAAGGTGCGTGGATGAAATATTTTTGTTATAGTGTTTGTCAACGAGGCGCAGTTGGTTAGCACTGTTGCCTCGCAGCAAGGAGGTCATGGGTTCGCGTCCCGGCTCTGCGGCCTCTCTGCGTGGAGTTTGCATGTTCTCCCCGTGCATGCGTGGGTTTCCTCCGGGTACTCCGGTTTCCTCCCACAGTCCAAAGACATGACTGTCAGGCTAACTGGGCTGGTAAATTGTCCTTAGGTGTGAGTGGGTGTGTGGTTGTTTGTCTCGTTCGTCTCTGTGTGGCCCTGCGATGGACTGGCGACCTGTCCAGGGTGTCCCCCGCCTCTCGCCCCTTGACCGCTGGAAATAGGCACCAGCTCCCCCGCGACCCTCTGTGGAGGATTAAGCGGCTACAGAAAATGGATGGATGGATGGATGTTTGTCAACGAAAACAACACTGATTCAAGCCATGATGAATATTTTCTTGTAGAATTTTTGTTAAAATATTTTTTTACAATTTCATGTTATTTTATATACATGTTTGCACTGCAGAAAATGTTGCTTTTAGTTTTATTGTGGATGCATTTAATGACTATAATGACATTTTATCTATATATATATATTTAAAAACACAGCTTTTTAATATTTCCCTTTTCTTTGAAGGTGTTTTGATGCATTTCCCGCAAATAATTTTACTAATTTGACCAAAACGAATCTTTAACAGGCTGTGACTGAGCTCTCATATTCAAAACATATGCATTTCAATTTATAGACACTTGTTTTTTGAGTTAGGAAGACTAAATGGATGTATGGTTGCATAAAATTCCAGTATAATATGTATTTTAATTATAGTTAAGACATGTAATACAATAAAAAGCTAAACATCAGAGGGCTACTTCTCTGAAAGTAGGTATTTTAGATTATTCCTAATAAAAACTTTTACTAGTAACATCTCTTCTTATAGAACTCCTTCATTATCAAACTGCTGCTCCTCTCCAGGTTCTGGAATCCTGGCCGTCACAGTCAAGGACGTTCTGAAGGTCTGATCTGTATCACTGTTATCTCTCTATGAATACTTAAAGTAATCAGACATAAGTGAAGTGCAGGAAAACCAGCTGAGTGTCCTGAGAGGCTGTAATTTGTCAGATGTGTCAATCATCTGTACATGAAGGTCACGGATCTCCACTGAAACACAAACCTGTCTCATAATTAAAGGGATTGCAGCTCACCAGTGAATTAATTAGCTTTTTGTGTCCAGCCCAGGATCGTTTCCACATCATGTTTCTTGCAGAAACCTGATGCTGAACTGAAGTCCTGTTAACACCCTCCTCCTCCCTTCTATCTGTTTTTCACCCCCTCCACCCACCAGGTTCTTGGCAGTCGCCCACCTCGTCTAACTAGCAGGTTGATGTCTGCCTATGTGTGTTTTCTCTCTCCAGTCCGAGTGTGTTTCTGTAATGTGTGTGTAGCAGTGGTCTAGACATGGTTTCCTCTCCTGTGTTTGTCTTTCTCCCCAGGCCAGCTGATCTGTTCAGCCAGGAATGCTGCAGCAGCCACTCTGCTAACACACACTCTCTGTTTCTGTGCAGCTCAACTTTTCATTTCTCCTCTCGTTTGACTTTTCTCTACATCTATCTGATCCTTACCGCTCTTTCTTTGAGCGTCCATCTTTAACCCTTTTGTTTCTCCCTCATTGATTCCTCTTCTCGTTCCATATTTCTTCTCCTGCATGTCTTTGCATAAGACCAGCACACACCAGCTCATGAGTTTTGCATTTATCTAAAAAAAAGTTTTTATTACTTTTTACCTTGATATGTTTTTACAGTCAGCTAGGGCAGCGACAATTAATCGATGGCATAAAAAAAAATCATCGTAGCATCATTGATGGAGCCCTCAAACGTTAGCTCCCCTAACAAAGAAACACAGGTTTTTATAACTGCAATGCACTACATGGCCTCTAGGGCAAGTCTTGTTTATTATTGTTTTCCAAGAATGCAAACAGGACTATCAGTGAAGAAGAATGTCAGAGGAGGAGAAGAACATAGTGAACACAAACGTATGCAATGACAAATTGGACAGTGAAGAGCGAAAGAAATAAAAAAATGGGAACGCTTTGGGATCCCACCGTAGCTTCCTCGCTACGGCAGCTGCCCCTGAAACTCTGACCTGGATAAACAAATAAATACGAGTAAACAGACTCCATATGTAAATTTTGGTGCGTAAAGTTAGTAAGTCAATTAAGGATGGGCTGATCAATACTATAGTATCGATACTTAGATATGTCGATATTTTGATATCGATACTTTTTATATAACACAATACCACCATGCTGACACAAAATGTGCAATTTGTGTTTAGATGTAGGCAATGTGAAAACAAACTTGGGCGTATTTTGAATGGTCTTCCATGTCACATGGTTTTCTATTTCATCATGGCTTGTTTATTCATTTTCATCTAATTTGATTTAGTTATTGATCTATTATTTTATTTAGAATACCTTTTTTTTAAAACAATTTCTTTCAAATATTTATGTTCATAAACGTGTTAATGAATATTGTGCAGTCAAGTGATTTTCTTGGTATAGATGGAAAAAGTTCCCGAAAGGTAACGAATGGAAAAATGTTGGTATCGCCCATCGCTGAAGTCAATACTTTGTATTGGATGAAAATGTGATGATTTCAGTTATATTTTCTAACATGTTTAGAGTCTATTAATAAAGAGTGCAGCTTATAAAATGGCCTGAGTCACACAGACCTCCCAGTTGATGAAGATCAATGCAACCTTCACACATGTGAAATGATGCATGCTCACTGATACTGTATTTTTACTGATCACAGCGTCCACTTCCCCAAAAATCCCATAAAAATGTGGACTCATTAGACCGCAGAGAACATTCCCATCCTTCTGTTGATCTGACATGAGCTCATTCCCAGGAAACGCTGCAGCATTTTTGCACAAACTTGATATATAGTGTAACTGAGTTTCCAGGTTACATTTACGTTAAATGTGAAAGTGCAGCCTGGCTGAGCTGAAATGTTGTGGCAGGACCTTAAGAGAGCTGTGCAGAAACAAATGCCCACAAACCTTAATGAACTGAAGCAATGATGTAAGGAAGAAAAAAGTTAAAAATATTGATATTAAAGACCTAAAAGAGCGTTTTTATTAAATAAATAAGTGTAAAAAAAGCTAAATCAATGTCATTGGGTGATGTTGGTTGGTATTACAGTGCAACCCCATCCAGTTTAAAGCATCTAATGACAAAATTCCTGTAAATAAGAATGACAGAGAATGGAAATATTAATGGATTGCTGTGATTTAAAGGGGGATTGGTAATCCTTCCATAGGAAGGATTTAACCAGGTGTAGTAGAAAGTTATGCTTTATGTCTGACCTTCAGGTTTTCAGTTCCATGGAGGAGTTTCAGTCCACTACTGAGACCTGAGGTCAATACACTGGTAGTTACAGTGTGTTCTGATGCATCAGGACCCTTTTTGTTCCGTTTATTGCTAGATCATTTTGAATCTTGATTGCTTTTTTGACCATATACCAGGGGAATGCTCCGTCCAGGTTGGTAGTGAATCTCTGCCTCTAGTGGAGGAGTTCAATCTTGGCGTCTTGTTCACAACTGATGGTAGGATGGAGAGAGAGAGAGAGGGACTGGTGGATTTGGGCTTCATCTTTTTAGTAATGAGGGCATTGCGGCAGTCTGTAATGGCAAAGAGGGAGCCTAGCCAAAAAGCAAAGCTCTTGATTTACTGGTCCATCTACAATCCAACCCTCTCCTAAAGACACAAGATTTAGATGGTGACCTAAAGAACAAGATTCTGTATATAAGTAGCTAAAATGAGCTTTCCACAGTCACGAGCTCAGCTTAGACACAAGATGAGGAGCTCCTTCATCCAGAGGGATGTCTTCCTCTGAAGATTTTCTGTGCATGTCCCACTGAGAGAAGACCCCATAGACTTAGAACTCACTGGAGGAATTGGTCTTTTGCAGCTTTTGCAAACAAATCTTGGTTAAGTGGTGCAGAATGGATCTTTAATGTAAAAACAATGAAGGTTAAAGCAAATTAGCATCTTTTAAATAGTTTCTCTGCAAACAGGGATGGTGGAAATGGTACAAGGACTTGTGTGAACTGAATTTGAGTTCTGTATAAAGTTTGTGTGTCCTTCCTTTAACCCCACTTGGTGATCTCGAGTGGGTTGTCATTTTGCGTTAGCTCAGAGATGAACTGACAACCGGTCCAGGGTGCAGTTTGCCAGCAGGGACCGGTCCTAGCCTCCCTGTGATAAAGAAAGTATAGCTAAACGATGGATTAAATCAAAGATTAACATTGATTTTTCACCTTCTGTGCTTTTTTTGTTGCTTTTCTCCTTCATCCCCTCTCTTTTCTCCATCCCTTTTTGTTTTGCATACCTCCTCTCCTCTCCTCTTCCTGCATCCTTTGCTCCTCACTTCCTTCATCTGTCTTCCACCTCAACTCTCTCTGTTCTTTCCTCTCCCTCTGCTTCAGGCCTTCAGGTTGTAAAAATTAATCTTCATAAAAGGGAAAAAAAAGTTTTCTTCTTTCATCTCCCTTGGTCCTCCTTCACAAAGACACACACACACTCATAGACTTCCTCTCACTTTTAAATTAAACTGATAAAATTCTCTTTCTAGTTGGCCTTGACAACGACCCACACTCTCTACACACACACACACACACACATCCAAACACACAGCAGCATTGGCCACACACCTCACATAAATAAGCAATGGGAAAGGGAATTAAAAAAAGATGCATGCGGCGGCTCCCCCCCCCCCCCCCCCCCCCCCCC
>SSNR01000138.1:1398781-1441644 GCA_006937965.1 Callopanchax toddi | reverse complement strand
CCCCCCCCCCCCCCCCCCCAGCAGAAAGCGTAGTAGATGACATTTTTTTTGCTCCTATAGAAGCAGGAGGATGTGTGTGTTCTGTGAATGGATGCAAAACATCAGAGGACCATCGAGTGCAAACACAAAACTCCTCCTGAGTGTGAACCGCCGCCGCACACCTAAATCTTCCAGAGCAATTAAATTAGTGCAGATTGCGCTGCGCCCATTCATCTTCATTATGGGTAAGACACACGGCTGCAGCAGCTTCTGCAGCTCAAACGCGTCTCGCTCAGACGGTCCACGAAGCCTCCGAAATCCAGCCCTATACTGATGCCCAATCCAAAAAAATAAATCTTCTGGTTGAGATTTTTGGAGATCTTCATCCACATATGTGGGGAAACAAACAGACGCTCATGGGAAGCTTGTGTTTTTTTGGGAGTGTGCCTTTACTCCCCACCCAACGGACAAAAATCGTGGCTCTGCATTCAAACATGAAGCCTCATTACTGGCACAGAGATTCACACTACACAACCTCCCTGCAGGTTTTGGCAAACAGAGGTGCTCATGGTGCTACCGTGAGAGGAACTAAGGTATACTAGTAAACTAGAACGAGAGAACTGAGTGAATCATTGGTTAAAGAAGCTCTTTCTGGTGGTATTTGTGTGATGCGTTTGTGAAATCAGGGTTCATGAGGGTTTGATGTAAACAGTGCCTAAATATACAATGTTGGAACCCTTCAGTAGGTTTTTAATTTTCATAGATTTATTGTATGTTGTTTTTCCCCCCTGTCTAGCCTCTTTCAGAAAACAATGTTTTCTGCAATTCTGCAATTTGCCGCAAAGCTGAGTAAGCATCTGGGAGCTTTTGGTCATTCATAAGTGGTCAGACTGCACCAGTAATGTGGCGCAATCATGTGCTTTTCACAAACGATTGTTCAATGGCGGTATAAAGGAGGGGCGGCGGGCTTCGCGCTGTCGGCATGCAGGGTTACATATAACGTGAGACGATAGTGCCCGTAGTAAACAGACACGCGACTTCTGCTTCTGCTCTCTTTGCCAGGTTATTAGTGACACCTCCCTCTGTTGCGCCAAGATGTAATCTTCATTCAAATGTCCCGAATCGCCATGCCACAACGACGCTTTCATAAGACACACCGTGGCGACAGTGTTATGCTGATTTGCCAGCATGGTGTGTCTTATGAAATAATCTATCAATATTCTGCTGCAACTTTGCATATGCTGTATTTTACAACAGAACTGCAAACTACGGTTAAACGTACACATCTATTGGTTTATTACCAGTACTTAATTTATCATCATACCTGACAAATAAGATGCAAATCAGGCCCAGGCCACATTTAGACATAGTCCTAAATCAGATACATATCTGATGTTTTTCACCTGTTTTTACCATATTTGTCATAAACATTGTAGATGCAGGTTGTATATGGGCAAAGAATGTGCAAATAGCCTTACTTGATTTATTTTCGGGCTCATGGAACCTATGCAGTGTATTGTGATGGATTCTAAACACCCAAGCTGTTTCAGGGACTATTTTAAGAGGACATTTCTCATGCAATTCTTTTTTTACTTTGGAAGATGTGCAAAATTCCAGCACCACGATAGCAAAGATCCTCAGAAACACTTCAAGATATTTTAGAAACCATCTCGTGTCTGCTGTTGAAAATAGGCCTTTTTCACAGCAGACGTTCTGAATTGAAAGTACACGCACAGTTTTAGTTTTAACAAGGACTGCATTTAAAGTTCTTCTCATTTGCATGTTTGTACAGGACAAGCAGCATGCACAGAAGTGGAATGCAGCCCTCGTAGCTTTAAACATTGTTTTCTGTCAAGCATCCAGTCCCTGAATGAACACGATTTCTGTTTTTTTTTTTTTTACATAAAGTGGTATCTTTATTAAGAGTTGTGCTTTGAAGAAGTACATAAAACTGAAAAAAGCCCATTAATATTCAATGATTCTTTAAATAAAATGTAAACAAATGAATTTTTTTATTTATTACTTCATTATACAGTTAAAAAATGAAGAAAAACAAGAAAGAAAACAAAATATGCATGAATGTTTTTACGTGCAGCTGATCTAGACACCTCTCAGATTTTAGAACATAAGGGTTGATATTAGTTATTCATAAATACATGTAGATTCTTTTTAATCATATCGTTGCTAACAAGCTAAAACCTCTCATCTCACTTTCATACTGGCCATCTTTCACATCTATTGGTGGTTTTATGGATGCATTTTTATAGAAAACCTGAAAACTTGCAGTTATGGAGATATGACTTCTTTAGCAGATTTGACCAGACCTTGTAACCTGCTATGACGCCATGTTGTTCCACAACCCCCACTGTTTTCATCTGATTTACATGAATGAGTTGTTTAGTAAATGCTCTGTAAACTGCTTTGCCAGGACTGAACAGTTTCACAGTAAAACTCTTCAGTGATTTGTTGCCAACCTTTTGGAGTCTCTGAGGATCGTGTAGGAAGGGGAATGAAGATCGAAAGGAACGGGGGGGGGGGGGGGGGGGGGGGGGGGGGGGACTAAAAATAATGTGCATGTTCGAAAAAAGAAAGAGACAAAACAAAGGAAGGAGGAGAAAAAACCTTTGCTTTTTCATGTTCTTCTGCTTTGGCGGAACGGCGAGAAGAAATTAAAGCACGAATTAGAGCCGTCACTCTTGATCCGTCGTCACTGGAGACTCTGGATGAGGCCTGGAACACCACTGGATCAGCTCTGCTCTCACACACTTCTCTCTTCTTCTCTGAGTCTCTAACCATCTGGTTAACTTATCAGTCCCCTTTCTCGCCGTTTCCGTGGCAACCGAAGAAAACAGCGACCGGGGGCTGCCACACAGCACAATGCCTCTCTTGTCTTCTCTCCTTCCTTCGCTCCACGCTCTTCTGTACTCCCTGCATCCCTCGCTCCCTCAGCCATCATTCCTTCTCTGGATCATTTCTTCTCTCGCTCTCCTCACTGCTTCATCTGTTGACTCTTCTCTCAGTTTTCCTGTCTGACTCTTCAGCTTTTTTTCCTCTCATTTTTTCCCATGTCTTTTTATTTTTTTCCCCTCTTCTTCTGCATCTTGTTCTCCCTTCTCTGTTTCTTCTCCACCAGCCATCATCCCAAAGGCAACTCAGCCAATTAGGCAGCAACATTAAATTTCTGTTTTCTATATTTAAAAAGAAATCTTTTGAAAAGGTGAAAAATCAGGAAGAAAGTGGATCATATATCTGTGTGTTTAGGGAAAAGATACATTTTTGATGTTTAGACAAACTTTAAAGAAAAGTTTTAATTTAAACTTTTAAAATCAGACCAACTTTTACTACCTACCCATGACTGGGATATGGGAGCAACAACTGGATCAGGAATCCACAAACACACAGTTAATCCTCCCCCCTCCCCTGTAAAGCATCCAGAAGGCATGTAACCAAGTTAGAAAAATGTAACTAAAGATAGAAATAAATGATTAAACATTAATAAAACTGATAAAACCAGCTAGAAATAAAGAATCCCATTTTAATACAGTAAAGACTTGAAAAGAAAAACAACATAATAGCAGAAAGGGAAAACTGATTAGTTTAGGAGTTTCTGCTGAAACATGGATTTACTACATTTCCCATAATTCATCAGGAGAAATTAACCAATCACAGAGACTTCCCATGATTCCTTAGGAGAAATCCGACCAATCACGGAGTTCTAATAACCCCACGTGATTGGAACCACGTCACTCCAGTCATTTTGTTATCTGAGAGAAACGAGGCAAATGCATGATACCAGCTTGTTATGGAAACTTTACAATCTCTAACCATCCGTGGGGTAAGACACTGAAATATCTAACCTTAGCAACATTAGATGATTGTTTAAAGTATCCGATATCTGACGGTGGTCATATTGTCATGTTTGTGCTTTTGTAGAGTCTGTATTGATGCGTGATGCATTCCAGGCCACATGTGGCTATGTGAGAGAAACCAAACAAATGTTTCAACGGTGAGAAAGCTCAATAAACTTAGTCTCCACGTTGGAAACAACTGTCGAGTCACTAAAGAGCTGAATACTTGAAAGTTAAAGCTTAGTAGAGCTGAAAAAGGAAGAAATTATTAACAACGCAGCTTCCATTACCCTGAAATGGTGCTAATGTTGCTAATTTAAAGTTAGCTATCCTATTATCTTGAATGTTGCTGTTTTTTGTAACATTTTGTGTTTCCTTTGTGATGTTGTTTGCACAAACTGTGAGAAACAGATGAAGTAGTGTTTTGTATGCATTGTTTAAGTGATTTGAAGTCAACTTTTAGTGCTCTTTTGCTCTGTAACCAGTGCAGACAGGAGACGATAGCACATTAATGCTAAATAACTTTAAATTACTGTGTATTCTGCTTAATGTTATTGTATAAAATGTCATGAATGTTAAATGTTGTTGTGATAAGTCACTATTGAATTTATTAGTGATAAGTTGAAGTGCCTTGTTACTCAAATGCACTGGAATAGCTGATTAAGATTGCATTTATAGTTTCATACTATAAATAGAGAATATATATTTGTTGTACAACTAAATGAAGCTTGAATAGAATAATATGGTTTGAACCAGATCATATGAAAGTGAATATTTGAACCAGTTAATATGAAGATGAGTATTATGTTGATTGGTGATGATATGAAACTATACGATTGTACTGAATGTGGGTTTTTCTGACCGGTCCTTAGGTCAGGTTTTCATTTCCAGGATACAGAACTGAGCGTCGACAAGACTGAGAGACTGAGTCGTTCCAGTTGGATTCCATTGAAGGATCACCCCGAAACTTTGTGAGAGATTCCTAGCCCAAGCTAGGTGGCGAGCCAAGCGAGACCTGAATGGAAGTGGTAGGAAAAGAACTCTGATACATTAAGTTCACTCAAACCGAGAGTGAATTAAAGGGCCCCAACGATAAAGGACACGGATTTATTTTGGGTTATTTTATTTTGGGATTGCCGACTTATTTGATTGTTATATTGTTTGTTTTTTCTTGTTATTCAAATTGTTTTTTATTATTGTTACATTTAATAATAAGACAAATAAACTGCATAATTGTTGTCGTTGTCTTATTGATGTCCAACCCTCGCTCTCCTACCGAAACTAGCGTTATTCTGATTTCTGGTCCAGATTTGAGCACATTTCTCATTGAGACTACTGACTACCTGTCGCTCACTTATTATATAATAATAGGTTAAGAGTTACACATCCTTAAATTAATGACAGAGAAACAGGAAGTAAAAAACAATATTCTAACAAAACATTGAGTTAGATAAACCAAGAGGAAACAAAGCTTACAAAAAAACAAAACTCATCACAAACAACACAGAACTCAAGACAATCCATCAATAAGGATTCAGAAACTACAGAATATGACACTGACAGCCCACTTCAAAAATCTCTTTAAAAAGTCAATCTTAACCTCTCAAGTCCACATTTTTGAGTGAGACTAAAAATGTTTAGGCAACTACTAAAATATGAATCAGATTAATACTTCAGAACATGGAATGTGCAAATTTAAACTGCTGTAGCTGAAGGAGAGGAGCTCATTTATCTCAGTGTCCTGTTTTAACAGTGATGGTAGGACGGAGCAAGAGATGAACAGAGGAATCGTGCTGCTCCAGTTGGTATAGTGGTTAAATAAGGAGCTGAGTCCAAATCTACGTCCCATCTTTTACCTAAAGTCGAGATTTGGATCATGACTAAAACAACAGGATCCCAGATGACAAGCAGCTGAAATGAAGGAGCTCCATCATCCAGGAAGAGGTCCGAGTAGAGTCGCTGCTCCTCTGCATCAGGTGGACTCAGCCAAGACGGATCGGGATTAGGATGCATCCTGGGATTATATGTGCTCTTTGTCCTTGGAAGGCCTAGAATCCGAAGGAGGAGGAGCTTGGAGAGTTTAACTGAAATGCGGGACACGTCACACGCCTTCACTGGATTTCCTTTTACACCCTGGAGAAGGTTGACCCAGATAATAGTCAATATGTTTTCAGTGAGTTGGCCTGGAATTAAAGGACATTTTTTAAAAATTAACGTACAAAAAAGTGTCAAAATGATCTTTGCATATTTTACAGCTATACTTCTAAGCTCAGTTTCACCTTTCTTGAGCAAAAACACATGGTGAAAAAAACGATCAAACTCTCCAAGGTTTTATCTTGTTGGACACATTTTCCTATCAGACAAAAAAGTGGGAATAATACTTTTAAGTGTCACTTCTTGTATGAATGCAGACAATTAGATTTTGTCAAATTTTCCTTGTATCTTTTACAGTTTTGCACGTGGCAGCTCTGCAACGCTCCATTTTGCATATTTTCATGTAGAAGTGTGTGACGCTCTACTGCCCTTGCCTGAGGCTGTGTACGTTTGTGTGTGTGTGTGTCTGTATGTGCAGGTGATGGATGCGTTAGGTGAGCAGGTTAATCTCCTGCTAATGTAGATGAATTGTCCACAGCCCATGTTACACAAAAAAGTGCAATCACACCCGCACGTGGATGAATTATTCCAACAGCTAAACCCTTCGCACACGCTTTTTTATAGACGAATTATCGCAGCATCACTCAAAAATCACGAAGCGTAGCAGGGTGAGGGATAGTGGACAGGGCGCTGGGGAATGCTGCATTTAAATGTGTGGTAAACTCAACATTTCTCTTTGTGTTTTTCTCTGATATTAAAACACCCAACAACACACACACACACTCACACTCGGTGGCGCTTTTCTGCTTCTTTTCTTCTAAGCACAGCCACTCAGAGGTCTGCTGACCGCCAGCGGTGTGTGTGGGAGTGTGTGTCATTGTGTTAGGAGTAAAAAACTTAATTTGACGCTGAGCCCGGACCTTCAGTTCCTCTGGGTCTGACACACAGACACCCGTCGGACTTTGAAGTCGCTACGACTCGGACCCGGTTCAGAGTGGGAGACCTGCCACCTGTTGATGGAGCTACATCAACACTCTGGTTCGCTCTGTTAGTGAAGCCAAGGGGCTCTCTGGCCTTTTGGACGCCACCGCAGGCAAATCCTGGCACTTCTTTGTTTATGGCGAGCAGCAGCTCGTTATCGGGGCTGCCTGATTGAAATTCACTCTGTGTCACGGTTTGAAGTGGTGAACTCAGTTTTTGGGAATGAAATTGTATTTCACGTCAAAAGAAAATACTTTTATCTGGATTTCAAAACAACAAAAAAGTGAATTATTCTTCACTAACTAGATGGTCGTTTACTCACCAATTTCTGTTTGTTTTATGTGTTTTTTTAATCATGAAATCAATTAATGACTTGGAATTTAAAACATTTGATTCTGGTATAATATATGCATGTTTAATTTAAAACAAAACAAAGGACGAGCTTTTATTTTTCACTAATTTCCAGCATGTAAGTGGATACAGGCAACACGACTAGAAGGAGAAGCCACATTTTGTCCCTGCAGACTTAAAGCAATGTAGATCCTGAAGAAAATTTGATCAAACGTCTCAGCTAACTGAAAAGTGAGAGCATTTGTAAAAAAAAAAACCCACATCATTTGTTTGTTGAACCTGTGTCCCCAATCAAATGCATCAGGACTCCATCACCACCCACTCAGCTAAAATAATGAGTACACAGGACTAGGTGACTACGAGTTGGGACCACTAATGCATACAAAGTAATATGCACTTAAATGTTACTGTAACTTGAACAAACTAGTACATCAACATTTGCTTATATTTCCCTACTGCTTAAGTATAACCAACTCAGAAATACTAGTTCTAAGTACTTTGAACTAGTTTTTCATAGTTGAGTAACTTGTAGTTAAGTTCATTTTACTTTGTAATTATTAGTAGCTCCAACACATAATTATTTAGTCCCATGTACTTATACTTTTAAGTGCAATCAGTTTGCATGCTTTTTTTTTTCCCAGTAAGAAGAACTAATCAGGTTTTAGAGTGCAGGTAAGATCATATTGGGATAATCAATTTAAAATATTAATAAAAATATAAAACCTGTACAATTCATTGTAAAATACAAAGTTTAGAGGGAAGCCAATAAATCAAGTCATAGTGGATCCACTTTGATAAAATGGATAGCTGCCATCTTTAAACTCTAAAAGTATCACAGTGGTTTATAGAAATATTATTTAATAACCTTATTACAGCATTTATATCGTTAATCCAACAACAATATTCAGGTTTTCCTGCTGGAAGTGCCCCAGGTTGCTCAACTGATGCTGCTTATGTTGCAAATAAACTCAAGTTTTTAACCGCATCATGCAAAGCTGATGGTGATAGAAAGATTTATCGTGTTTGCATGAACCGCTATGAAATCATTGAGATTGTATTTCTTAAAATAGTAGAAAACGCATTGTTATCAGTGTTTTATGGTTAACTATAACAAGGCTATGCAGGGTAATTGAAGATATCTAGACTCTGAACACACAAGAATTTAAAACCATTTTTAAATGACCAAAATGAGTGAAATCTAATTATTAATTTTTGATAAAACATATTTTTTAATGCCATTCAGGGATGTAAGAATTAAAAGGCAAGAATCACACACATTTAGGGAAAAAAAAGTTATATTTTTGAAGTAATATTTGAAAATAGTGTTTTTATTGAAGTTTGAATTACTGTCTAAAACGGGGTGCCCAGTCCTGGTCCTCAAAGGCCGGTATTCATCATGTTTTAGGGGTTTCTCTGCTTCAACACACCTGGTTTTAACTTCATGATTTGTCTTCTAAAAACTAGATAAAAAAATAGAAATTCAGCATTAAACTGTTTCAGTTGTTTTTTACCGTCTTCACTTCATTTTAGTAAAATGCTGCCAAACTTGCAGAGTTACCAGAAAGGAAAACGAGCCAGTTTTGCTCACATCACAGAAAAGATACCACAAATATTGGCTCATGAGTTAAGAAGAAAATGAGTGAGAGAATAAATCTGACTAAATATTGCTCGTAGTTCGTGAAAAGTTTTGTCAAACAGAAAATATTCTGATGCTGCTCAGTTGTTTTTAATTGAAATAAAAATAATTATTTGCCTAAAAGTCAGATAAGTGAAGTGAACTAACTTCCAGGGAGTCTTGCTGCTAATGTGAGCATGTGGTTGAGCTGATGTAAGAAAGCTAATGAAATATTGAAGCCGGTTTTGAAATGCTGCCTCAAACGAACGCCCAAAATTAATTTTCTTATCAAACAGTGAACGTGCGGCGCACACCTAAAGCTCATAAGCTCTAAGTGATGCTAACATCATTAAGGCTGTTTTACTTATTTATGTTTTCTTCATCTTCCATTTTTTCATCTCCTCCTGTTCATCCATGCTTTTTTTCTTAGCATTTTCCCTTAAATGTCTCATAGTCTTCATTCCCCTTTAGCTGTCTTCATTTATCTGCTACTTGATTTTTCATCTCTCTTACAGCCTCTTCCAGTGCCAGAAGTCCTCCGGCCATCCCAGGGCGTTTTTTTACTCAGCCTGTGACTCACATTCTGCAGTAATTCAGCATCGAATCGTTGAATAATACTGATCCAAAACGGCTGGAAGACGTGTGCAAAATGAAGATGAAAAAGGAAAATCAATGCAGCTAACAGCGTTAAATCTACAGGGGGGAAAAAGTTTGAAAATTGATTAATGAGGTGAGAGTGTAGCTACACCTGGTATGGATGTTTCACGATGTATTTTTTTGTCATCAACACTAAAACTAAATTAATTAATCATGCTGCTTGTGGAGGAAGGAAGTATGAACCCTGATCAGAGCCTTGTATTTTCCTGGAGTCCAGATTATTGGATAGAAATGTTCTTTTCCTCTTTTTAGGGGTCAGAAGAATTTCCAATATTTCCAGAACTCACCAGTGGAGTAACTCTACTAAAACATAAAGTATCTGAAAAGTAAAAAAAAAACTTCTCTCAAACCCCAGACCGTCTGATCAGATGACTTTTTGACTCTGCACCTTCAGCACTTCTACACACTGTACCTACAGCGTAGTTGCCCTCCAGCCCTGAAACACCACTTTTTCCCATCACTTTTTCTTTTTTAAAGGACTTCGACTGTTTCTTTACTTTTCTGTTTTAGCTTGCTGTCTGTTTTACTGGAGCTTTGGAGTTTGAGTTTTTACAACTCAAATTTACGATAGTTTATTCGCTCATTTGGTCAAAAGATCAATTTGATAAAAAGATGTAAGTAATTGAAAATACATCGATATTTGATTGTTTAAAATTTGGTAAGTTGCAAAAAAATGATCACATGTTACCTGTGATATCTTAGTAATAAACAGAGATATACATGCATATAAAATGACCTTTTATTGTGTGTAAAAATCAACAGTAAAGAAATCATAAGGTATTCATAAGGAGACTTTGGAATAATATAATCAGATACAAATAACCAAAAAAAAAAAAAAAACAAAACCATTAGATCATGGGCGTTTTTGAATGGGGGAACTCAGTGATGCATTATTAATAAAACTAAATAAACAAACCAACTAAATGACTCACCGTCGTGTTGATTAAATCAGGACACAATCAATCAGCAGGGTTGTCACAAGCTGTCAAGAAGGATTCTCTGAATAAATATCCATTTAGTTTCCTCCATGATAAAAACTCCACGAGCTACTTAGAGCTTCCAGGTCCTGATCGAAGCTGAGACCGGTCTTCTGCTCATGCTTCGGTTGCTAAATTCTGCACCCCGAGGTTCTCCTATACTTTGCATTTAAGAGATTTCCAGTGTGCATGCACCAGTTATAGTGTAGATCTATGGTAAAGATTTTTGCACCCAAAGCATGTACAGAAGACCCCAAAGAAACAGGAAGTACATTTTAAAACTATTACTAAATGCAGATTATACACAGGACTTACGTATAGTATGTATAATGGATAGACCTTTAGGAAATTCAGGCTGGGCTGATGAAGGAGATCTACGACAAACAGGATGCCTCACCTGGAATATGGAGATGTCACCTTCCTGGAGCCTCGTGGTCAAACATTGACTCATTGGGTTTGGCAAAACATTGAAGCCACTTTCACATGAGGCCACCTCCTGCAAGAAAAACAGTCAAGGCTGGGTGCAAAGGAAGCTGATCCCTGGTGTCATAAACCGACTTCAGAGCTTCATACGTTATCCTCCTTCATACGGGGAGGCAGTAGCTCAGTGGTTAAGGCGTTGGTCTTGCAACCGGAGGACCGCAGGATCGAATCTCCACTCCAGCTGGGTTACCTTGTCATTGTGTTCTTGGGCAAGACACTTAACCCACATTGCTGCTGCTGCTGGTGGTGGTCAGAGGGCTGAAGGCGCCTCTGTGTCTGGTCGCCTCGCCTCTGTAGCTTCATCAGCATACAGTATGAATGGCTGACTGATGTAAAGTGTTTTGTTGGTCCATTGACTTCGAAAAAGCGCTATACAAATGTCTTTCATTTCCTATTTATAGACAATTGTCCATTTAGCACGGTGGGAAATATGACATGTTTTAACTGGGCTCTGTTAGGTGCAACACAAAGACCTAAATGAAGTCCCAAATTCTCAAAATGCTGCTCATGACCAACACAAATACAAAAACTGCCCAAAACAAACATCCCACGCTGGTGCAGATAGGCAACCCCTAAATCATTCATAAACTCTGGTGCTTAAATGTGCAGATAAAAGCTGGAAAATCAAACACATTGTGGCCATAAATGCCTACAGAGAGTAAAAGAAGTTAAAATGTTGCTGTGAAGAAAACTCATCAGTCGAATCTAAAACCTCTTTTTTCCCCTCCGTCTGATCGAGCTTATTCTTTGTGCTAACATGTCGTAATCAATCCCTGGAGCCTGAATGGAGGATTAATGTGAGTGTTAGTCAACGCCCAGGGCAGGGACCACGCAGTACCTCTGGTGAACTCGTGTCTCAGATGCGGATTTCAGTTAACCGTTGTGTTTTTTTGTATTTACTGCGAGGGTCACACTTTCACCGCACTGCTCCAGCAGCATCAGTCAGCACCGTCTTTGATGCATGGAGGCCAGTAACACTTGGTTATCTGCATCGAGCAGGCATTTCACTGCAAGACACGCACGCCTCAGAAAGAAAAGGCATTTTTATGCTGTTTTAGCTGCACTCCTAACTCATTTATGTAAACACTGGCCATTGTTGGAGGCGATGATGGGCATTTTCTCCACTGACTGCACAAAGATGAATTTAAATTTAAGTCATTCTTCCTCAAACAAAAACATTTACCACATAACACGCCGGAATGATTTGCTTTTCTCTGCGTCCGGTTTTATGTTCTGTATTTATGATAATTTACGGTGAACACATCCGGTAATAACAATCATTTAATGGAGTTTTTACAGTTAAATACTGCAGTTTTCCCAATATTAAATCAGTGTTTAATGAAAATATATTACAGTTTAAAGATTTTGGGGAAATTTTTAGGCTTATTTTTGTTTTGTTGAAGAAAGTTGTGCCTTTGTTTCCCATCATTAACAACCTCAGCGCCACCGGATTGGTAAAGATGTCACACAAAATCATCTTCTTGTTGATGTAAAAACAAAAAGCATTAATTAGTTGTAATACAGGACAACTGCATTGAATTCAGGCTGTTTTAGGAAAATCTGAATCAAGTACTAAGGTGTATTTACTGTAAAGGTTTTAAATTACTGTAATGCAGACTGTCAAACTGTCACAGTGATGCTATTTAAAGAGGAAAATGTGCTGGCTTACCGTCTACCCTGCTGTCAATAAGTCGCCCTCGGGATATTTGTTAAACTTTATAACATTCTAGGTGAAATTCCCTCAGTTTTTTCCCTCCCTATTCTTTCTTCAAATCCAATTCCTTCTCATTAAGGATGTTGATCAGTCTGCTGGTGGTAACGCTGCCTAATAACTTCCCCAGGCTGCTGCTTACACATCAGCCTCAGTAATTATTCAGGTTCAATTGTCTCCACACTTTTCAAATGGGAATATAAACCCTTGATGCCAGATGTTGGGAGAGGGGAAAAAACAGCTTCACTGAATAATGTGAGTATAGCAGCTTCCCTTCAGCTGTTTGTAAATATCTCATTAAATTATCTGAAAACCCTTCACTGTTTACAGCACATTCATGCTCATTGTCAGCCTTAGTGTTTTTAAATTCATAGCTGGCAAGAAAATATTTGGCATTATCCTGTTTTACATACTTAACAACCAGAAAGCTAAATCATTATTTGCAGTTAGCTTGATGTTAATAGTTATTAACCGCTAGTTAACTTCAAATATGTAATATACGGCTATTCATACAAAGGGAAGTTGCTTTTCACACATCTTTTCCAAAAAACCGACTACCGACAAGTCGAGTATCTTTTCCTGATGCTATTCGAGACTTTTGATGACTCTGTGAAAGCATGGATTGTTGTTATGCTGCTTACTAGCAGCTAGCGCTACTGAAGGCCCCTCCATCATCCCAAAGCACTCGAAGGCAGCCCAGTCCTCCAGCAACTGTAGTCCTTCCAGCTGTAGTCAGAGCAGGAGACGTGTACCCCTTTGCTTTTAGACTGAAAATGAATCACACATGCATGAAGCTGCTGCATGCTAATCCCCCCAAAATCAGTGATTAGCAACGCTGTTCACAGAATTATTCAGTCATTTACCACAGAAATTAGCAGCTAGCTAACTGCAGTTATAGTTTAGAGGAACTTCATAACATTTCTGAATTACATTTTAATGTAAATTGCTGAGAAATTTTAAAGTTTGGAGTTAAGACGGTAGCAACGAGCCTAATTACTCAAAGTAGCCATTAGCTTGTCGGGTTAGCTCGTCAGTCTGGTCAGATTTAATCCTTGTTTCTACACATTGAGGATGTTTTAAAGAGCTGGCTAAAACAGTGATGAATTATTCACAGAATCCCACTTCATCTGAGTTACATACCCAGGCTAATAGTTTTTGTTCAAATGCAGAGGAAAACGCTAAACTCTTGACAGAAAACAGACGATGCTTCAGAGGTTTTAGTTTACAGCCTTCTGTATTTAAGTTTTTTTTATTATTATTATTACCATGAACTTCAACCAAGAATGGGTTCCGATAAGTATTTTAGAAAAAAACTCATACTGCAGGTCAGAAAGTGAAAAAGCTGCTTTTAGGCTAAACAGCTGAAATAGCTTACCTCACAATAGGCTGTTATCAGCAGTCCACCTTTCTTTCCTCTCTATTATTTTCTGCCAAATACACAGGGACACACTACAACAAGCTCTTGGCTTAATCATATTCATCATACTTATATATGCAATTTAAACAATAGAAAAAAATGTTTTACTTGTAGGAAAAATGAAACATAGGTGCCAAAGAAGTCTTACTGGATGGTGAGTTTTCTGTTTGCACAAAAAATAACTAACTATCAAAAGTGATTAATATAAATCAGAGGGGAAATGTCCAACTACTCATCCACCACTAGAAACTCCTCCTCAGGTTCTGGGTATTCAACTACAGTACTAAATAATACTTTAGGAGGATGTGTTTTTCATGTTTTTTATTATAAAATGATGCCTTATAAATAAAACTTAAATATACTCTAAATGAGGATATAAGTTTCTATTATTGAACAAAACCTCTCATCTTGAGTTCTATCTTTCTTTTACCTTTATATTCATACAAAAAGACAATAAGTTATTATAAATTAAATGACTTAAAGGGATACTTCACCAAAAGTGATTTTTTTTTGTCTATTGCCATATCCCCCATAGTTGGATAAGTGGGCAAAACATTATTTGTAAGCAGCCCAGCCGTTTTCCTGTACCCCTTTAGCTTTAGCTTAGCAGAAAACAATGTAAATGAAAGATAACATTGTGAGAAAAAAAGTCCTTAAAAATCACTCAGTAATGATACTTATTCTGCTTCGTGACCTCAATAATCATATTGACTGCAAGTGAAAATAAAAAGTAACACAAAGGAATTACAGGTACTATTTTAGACTCGGGACTACTTCATTAAGAACTGCTGTAAGCCTCCGCTGAACGGCGCAAGGACACGACGCAGTGACCCCAAAGACGCCTTCGTCCATAAATACAAATACTGGCTACTATAGGCTAAACCCAGTGAAGTTTATTGAAGATAATCTCTGCGTCTCGCACCTTTGTGTTTATTTTTCTTCGTCTATGAGGTTTGCAACCAACTTGCGGATACGTGTTTATGGAAGGAGGTGTCTTTGGGGCCGCTGCGTCATGTCCTTTTGCCTTTCAGCGAAGGCTTACAGCTGTTCTTTGTCATAAAGTAGTCCCTGGTCTAAAATAGTACCTGTAATTCCTTCGTGTTACTTTTTATTTTTACTTGCAGTCGATGTGATCATTGCTCTTAAAAACCACCAACGCTAACATAACAGCTAGCTACTTTGGGTTAGCCTCACAATACGTGACTTTATGAGACTTCAGGGCACCGGACCAGAGACTCAGAAGTTGCAATTGCTGTATTTACAAGCAGCAGATGGGGCTGAGTGACTTTACATTAACCCTAAAGTGTCATATTAGCACATACTGGCTCAAGAAAACGATTTTAAAATATGATAAAGTTACATAGTGTGCCTTTAAAGATTTTATTGTAATTTTACATGATCACAAACATGGTTTTTCTAACCATGAATTTTTACGCTTTAAAATGTCAGAGATGAGTCAGTCAAACCTAAATACTGAAAAACTTTTCTGACAAAAGGTTGTAAACAGCACTCTCTAATGACCTTGATTAAATATTACAGCAGCCTCATTTCATATGAATTAGCCTCAGAGTGAAAAAAAATTAAAGTCTCAGAAAAACTTTCTAAACTTTATTTTCCTCATCGCGTCACTTCTCCATTCGCTCATTATCTTCTTATGCTCTTATTTTATTATTCAAAGTATGAAGTCTTCTCAAATTATATTTCTTTTTGATTGCAGCGCAAAGAGTGAAAGGATGCGGAGTTTGAACTGAATACTCAAGAGACGGCCGATGGCAGATGGGGAAGGAAATTGTGAGAGCATGACAGAGAAAACAGCATAATTGTACGCGTTTTCCATTTTAAATGATCAACTTTACAGTTTCACAAGGTCGCACAGACTTTGATAGTGTTTTGAAGGACTGGCTTTACTAAATTTTGCGGTTTTACATCACAGAGCTGAAAGTTTGTTTCAGAGGGGACAAATTAATTTGGCTCAGTGGATTTATTGGCAGCAGGGCGAGATTGGCTCTCACATTGAGCATTTATTACTCATGTGCTTCATGGCTCCTTTTCTAAGTAATTTCAAACAAATTTCCTTTTTTTTAAAGTAATCCTGCAGTTATTAAACTGAACTGGAAAATAAAGAACTTCAGAAAGAAAGTAAAAAAGAAGAAAAACTACATTTAACTAAAGAAACATCTTTAAATATTAGTAGAAAAGTAAAAAAGAAAGGAAATTATTCAAGTTTTTCAAGTAATTCGCTGGAAATTACACCAATAAAACTTTAATGTGAGTCTTAAATTGATCAGAGATAATGAACATAAAAAAAAAAAGATGAGCGATGGAGAACTCTAAAAATTACACTAAACCGTGAAAAGTCAGGTTTAATTTCTCTGGAATAAAAGCACTTTGTCTCTGTCGCTCACAGTGTTGAATTAGTAAAAACCATTTCAATAATTAAAAACACAGAAAAGTCATTTCTTCAACAGATCAGTCGAGAACGATCACGTTTAAAGATGGACCACTTCTCCTTTTCGTCTCTCTGGTTTCTGTCTCTTCGTCTTTTCCTCCGTCGCGTTTCATCATTTCAGCTTTACTTCATTAGAAATGCTTTTTGAGCCTGTGTGTTAATATTTTTATTTTTACTTATATTTGATTTGAAGCAGGAAAAAGGGTCAATTTGAGTCCAAATGTTAATGAAATGGTGAAGATTTGAACTGTATTGATAAGTTGAAAAAGCTCCACAAGGTGAGCCGTGTTCCTGTTAGGATTATTACATCTGTTTTTGATAATAGTATATATAATTCAGCTTTGCAATGAATTTATTTACTTTAGATTTGCTTATTTTTAGAATTTAAATTTCTTACATGATTAGACGTTAGCTGTCAGTGTTTCATGTCGTCTTTTTAATCTCAGTTCCTGATTAGTTGATGTTTTTTTGATATTTTTATGACATATTTACAATGTGTTCTTTTTTAACTTGCTTGGTAAACAAACTGAAACATCATAGTTGAATTTTATTTTTACAAACATGCAACTTTTTTTTTTTTTTAGCTCTTTTAGCTATTTTTTAAGACCAGGAATATAATAAAAATATATTCGTGTTTGTATGAAAGTTAATATATGAATGAATGAAGAATTACATTTTGTTAAAAGGGGCAGATAATATGCAATATTTTCTTCTTTCTGCAGTTGATACATATTTTTTCTTTGTTTTTTATATGTTTCCTTTTGAATTAAATAAAGAAGGATATTTTCGGTCATTCTTATTGGGTTTAAACTGAAAAATAACAATAGTCAAATCTCAAAGAGACAAAGTTGTAGTGATGTCACGTTCATGAACGAGTCGAATCTGTTGAACGGCTCTTCACTGTGAATGCGGAGAACCGAGTCCTTCTAAAGAACTTCATTTTTTTGTATTAACTGTGACGTTTGAGGCTGCTTGAGTGCTCGATCACGTAGAGCCTGATGAACCAGAACCAGGAGCTTAAATTGAATTCTGGGGTTTTGGGGCGGCCAGTGGAGCTGGTAGAGTAGTGGAGTAGATTTGGAGGATTTTTAGTCAGAAGCCAAGCATTCTGAACCAAATGTAACCGGTCCAATGAGGTTTTTGTCAGACAGGTGACAAGTGAATTGCAGACAGAGCGAGATGAATGCATGAGTAACAATTTCAAGTTCAGAGCGTGACAGAATAGGACTGAGCTTAATGTTCCAGAGATGAACGTATAGGGGCATCCAGAGAGAGAGCTGGGTCAAAGGTTACACTTAGATTTCTAACAGAGGGTTTGATAAATGAGGCTTCCTGACTTTGGGGACTAGCTTATCGGGAGCACAGATGAGGATTTCAGTTGTTGATTCATTTAATTGTAAAAAGTTCTGAGCCATCCAGTGTTGAACGGAGTCTAAACGTGACTCACGGGGTTTAAAGGAGATGTACAGTTAATTGTCGTCGGTGTAGAGGTGGTAGGAGATGTCCTTGAAAGAGCTCAGGATGTGCTGAAGGGGGAGCAGATAAAGGAGAAACAGCAAAGGGCCCAACACTGAACCTTGTGGGACACCATGGGTGAGCGGTGTGGAGGATGACCTGTATTCACAGAGAAATAACGCTCTGAGAGATACGAAGAGAACCACTCATTGGGATACGTTGTCGTTGTGTCCTTGGGCGAGACACTTCCCCCACCCTGCCTACTGGTGGTGTTCAGAGGGACTTGGTGGGTCCTGCTGCATGGCGTCCCCGCCTCCGTCAGAGCAGCTGAGGCTACAGCGTAGCTCATCACCACCAGTCTGAATGACTTTGACATTACTTTGGGGAGTGTAGAAAGCGCTGTATAAATACAGGTCATTTACCATTTAAATGTATGATCATTCTAATGTAGTAATAATATAGTAATAATGGTAATAAATATAACTTTTTAATCAAACATTCATATATTTTCTAGACTTTTCTATTATTATTCATTTCCTGTTTGTAAGGTTCAGATAATAAAACGGACTCTCCAGGCTGTTGACCTGCAGGTTAAAAACTTTTTTTTTTCCTTTCTGTATTTTGTACCTCTCATCCACACAAACACGGTATTTGGTTTTTAAAAGCACTTTTTAAAAGTTTATTTTAAAACTTTATGTGCACCTCGGTGTGGATGAGATATGGGGATTTTCAAAAATTGATGTTATGGCCGGTTTGTGCTCAACAAACAAATCGTTTTTTAACCTGTTTTTCTGCTTTTGCTTCAACCTGAAAAGGTGAAAAGTATCTGAGAGGAAATTGTAAATGATGTCAAAGAGAAATACATGTTCTGGGAGAAACTTTAACCAAAGTTAAGAATGTTCTTCCTCTTCATGCCACTTTGTGGGGGTGTTTCAGCAATTTTGCAAGAATAGTTTATTGTCATGGGCAGAGAAAAAGAAAAACATCTCTTAAAACAAACTGCTGAGGCCTGAGCCAAATGATTATGAAAAGAGTCATAAATTAGAATCTATGTGCAGCATATTAGTCCTGAAAACTGTTCTCATTTTTTGCACAAATTATATCTGCTTTGTCTCTCTCCAAACAAGATTCATTTATGTAGTTGACTTTGATTTTATGTGTTATAAATTCAGAACTTTATTTTTTTTTATGTGCCAAACGTTTGACTGGTTTCCTTCTTCAGCCATCCACAGATCCATGAGTTGTTAAACTGATATTATAGCTGAAAGTGTTTTTTTTTTTTAAATCCCACAGAGACCAAAACTCTGCTCTTTTTTAACCACAGAGTCATCTTCAGGATTTGTCTCCCACAGTGCGGATGTATGTCCTGGTTGCATCATGACACAAAGATGGCCTTCTGCTTTAAAGCTCACAGAGAGGCTAACTTGCGTGCACGAGTCCTGAATATGCTATGATCAGTTAGTATATAGTCTGAACCTGCAGTTATCCTTTCAGTGAATTTCACAGCTTCTGTCCTTCACTCAGCAGAAAGATGGCAAAGGTCCGAGTAGCTCACCTGCAGCTTGGAGGCAAATCTGACAGGAGCTGACATATCAGCAAGTCAGGTCACTTCAGACTTCTCGTTTTGATTTATCTGCTACATGCTGCAAAATACCAGGGGTCATTAAATCCACCCGTGCCTCCGGCTCAGACTGGAGCAATGCCTGCAGGATTCGTCTAAACTCTGTGGCCATAAAAGCCTGTGGGGCTTGTTCCCCCCAAGCATTTATGGTTTTAAAAGCAAAAATCCTCACCCCTCCCCTGAGTCAGATGTAGCAACATTCAAAGATATGAAACCTCTCCGCTGGGTTGGTTGTTTATTCATTGGAGATCTTAACTATTTAGAACGCAAAGCTTCAAAACATCTCTTAACTAGATATTTTTATGTTGGACTTTAACTTTTTTGGGGAGGGGGGGAAACAGATCAGATGCAACATTTAACAGTTCTGTTTCACTTTAAGCAGACATTTAGTTAATTTTACTCCCGTTTCTTTTGAAAAACACATCCATGAGGGAAATAAAGCCTCCCTCACAGAGCAGCTCGCTAATGCTTTATACCATCAGCTTCTCTGTTAGTTGCCTGGTAAGTCTTTCCACGTTGACAGAGGAGGTTAGGTAGACATTAGCAGAGCAACACAGCTAATAATCTCACATTTTCTCATGACTTTGAAGTAATTATTTTTATTTCTTAAGAGAGAAAAGAGGGGTGAAGTTTTTATTCCTTTGCAAATTTGCAGATGCCTCTTTTACCCTGTGCAGCCATCAGAGTTTTTATAAAGATTCTCATTTTAATCATAGTAATTAAGAGCTTCAAGCCCCCGTGCAGTGTTTGATGAAGGAAAATCTTCATCTGGTGCCTGAGTTTTGTTTGTTCGGTAAAATGCATTCTGCATCTTTACAAAGGTTTTTAAAAATTAATAATGAAATCCACAAATATTGAAAATGACTCAAACTGAACTTGTATTTAAAATGACCAAAAAGTTGGTCTTTAATTTCAAATGCAGGCAAAAGTGAATCATCAAACCAGCAATAATAAAGGCCAATACATGTCCAGGTTTTAAACTACAATCATCTTATGTTGAGAAAAGATGGAGCTGCATCCTGTATCCTCTGCTCTATAAAGACATGAGGTCACTTCCTCTTTTGGATTTATGATTTAAAGGAAATTGTCTAAAGGAAACGGCGATGCCACATGACAAGACCATTGTTTTTAACCCTTTATTGGCAAGTGATCACCTGTGCATTGTGGGTAATTAACTCATTAACATCTGATCAACATCATAGTTTTAAAACGCTGAATTAGCAGCTAAGGATAAAATGATAGGTATGCTTTTGAAACACTGTGTTAGCAAATAAGGAGAAGATTAAAATATGTGGGTCAGAAACGGAACTGTTATGATCAAATGTGACGACGTTGAAGGACGTTGGTAACCATGGCAACCAGATCTATGAAGATGCAGGAGTTGCAGAGCTGACTGTCTGCTCCCTGTTGCTTCAGTGGTGAAAATGAGATTTTACCTGCATTTTTCCCTGCAAACATCCTAATCGATCGATTGTTTTCACTTCAGCATGGTTGATTAACCCTCGCGCTGTCTTTATTTTGGGGCCGATGGAGTTTTCTAGTCTTTTGGGGTCAATTTGACCCCCTGAGATTGTTATACTTATTTAACTTTAAGAGGAGCTGTTTTGTGGCGTTTGTGGATAAAAGAACACTCCTGCATGAAAATTGTGTTTGAAACTTAAACCTTTAGAAAAAAGTTTTTTTTAAAGTAAGAAAAAGGAAAACAGTCAAATGTCTTTTTAATAGTCCACAATAATGCTCAATGTTAGAATTTAAATTTTTTAAGTATTTCCTTGAAGCACTGTTCTGTAACCCTATTCAGGGCAAACATTTTGACTTGAAAGAACTGGGAAAACACTGAGGGCTGCATTCCATTTTGAATGTGCTCTGCTCGTTAGCATTTTCACAGAACCACCAGCCCTTTAATCACTAGTGTGCTCGTTTCCTTACTCTTTCTGGTCCAAACGTCTGTTGTGAAATCATTTAACGTTCACTCTGTTAGATGAATCCAAACAGCTATAGAAGTCTGTAAAATCACCGAGTTCCTGTGAGTGAAAACGGCAGCAAAGTCCCTGAAACTCCTCCTGTCAGCGAGTTTGTGAGCGGAGAAGAATCAGTCATTCTCTTCCTCTGACCTCCAGTGTGATTTTCAGTAATCCGTCTGTCAGAAGGAGCCTTGAAATCGTTTCACCTCTTCTTGTTGAATGGTTAAAATAAAAACACTGATTGGATCTTCAGCAGAAAATGTCTTGAAGTGAAGTTCAAATGTGAAGGGCGTTGTCTGAGAGGTTAATTCTTCTCACATTACAGTGAAGTTCTCTGTCTTACAAGAGTTTGTGCCTTTTAAATATTTTTTAACTGATTTGTCTTTAGGGTGCAGATAAAAATGGATTTTTTTTTGTGAAGGAGTAAAAAAATGATGTAAAAATGTTAAATTACATTATATCAGTTTTAATCAAGTGCAACTTTACTTAATATAAAACAATCCTCTTTTATTAAAATTCCTAAAATTTGCCACAATTGGACCAAAACTTTTCCATATCTGTCATTTTGATTTGTAATATTTGGAAATATTATCCTGAATTTCTTTAAAAATGACTTCAAGATCAAAAAGCAAACATATTTATAATGAACAGATGCACCGAGACGCCCACCGCTCTAAACAAAGCGCTCTTCTGATGAACATTTTAAACCTGTTTTCTGCCACTGACGGATGAAAATACCAGACTTTTTTCATGTTTTACATTAACATTTGGACTCTTAACGCCACGTCAACAAACAGTTATTTGCTCCTACTAAGAGCCATGTGTGGGTGTCAGAAACGACTAAACCTTTATGGGGATTAATTATAAAGCAGCCTCCTACCTTCAGCCCCACAAACACGGGTTATAAATTACTGAAAAGCTTTTAATTTACAACCTTAATGGTGCAGATTTGAGTGAAATTCCATTGAAAATGCCACAAAATAAAAGAAAAATACAAATGTGATTAATGCACTCATGCATAAAACCCTGAGATTCCCAGCATTTATCTTTTGGTCCTGTGTGATGTGGGATCATTCTTTCACACTCTGTGATTAAAAACACAAACATATATTTTTGATGTTAGAATGAAAGAATACACTTAAAATATTTAAAACATTCATTGTCACACCCATTAAGCAATTAAATCGTTTGTTTCTTTAAAAAAATGCTGCTGCTAATAAATATTTTTAAATATTTCTGCTTCTTGTTTAAAGTTACTGTTGAGTTAAGTTGCTATATATTTCTTCCACCACAAGGGGGAGGTGTGGCCCTTTAGCTTCTCATTTCTCAGACTAAAACCCCTGAATATATATGAAAAAAATCCACCAAGAAAGCTATGAAACCACAGCCTTTAATACGTTCTTTGGGATCTGAATTTAAACACGCCTCTAGTTTCCGTGTGGTTCGTTTCTCCATATTTTAGTTGTTATCTGCATACAGTGGGAGCTCTGTGCTCTCCGTTGGCCACTATAACCCTGTAACTGACAGAAGTGATGAACACTGATGAGGCCGACTGATGACAACAGCTTCCCCATGGACTTCTCACAAATAGCGCCATCAGTCACTCAGGTGCACCTCACCTGCAGGTGTGAGTCTGCTCCACCAGCAGCACTCGGTTGGAGCCTCACAACACGAAGGGGTTGCATCCTGTAAGTAAACGCCTCAGGATGTTTTCACGACCCCCGACCTCGCCCTCGGTGGCGACAAACGCTTGAGCACGAGACGCGTCGAGGACCTGCTTTATGCGCCGTATTAGCAACCGCTAACACGACTGCGTGGACATCAACGCAGTGTGGCTCTGTCGGTATTTATAGGGCGAGAGAGGGAAAGGACGCACTAAAACATACAAGCAAACCTGAATACATTATAATAAATTTGTCACATGGGGTTACTTTCTTTACACACACTCCCATAAACACTCACACACACACACACATACGGGAGAATATTACACAGTTGACAGTAAGCTATTTATTGCCGCCACGCAGTGCTGATCAATACTGTCTCTATTGGAGACATATATCATTGGCAATGAGGTGGACTGTCTATGTGTTTGTCTGAGAGAGTGGATGACTATATGTGCTGTGGGAACACGGACATAAATCAAAGACAATCTGCTGCATGTAAACGTGTTTCTAGAAGGAAAAACATGTATTTCCTCTCAACTCTGAGGCAATGGAGCTAAACAGACGAAGGTATCCCAGCTACAGAGGACATGATGGATGCTTTAAGACTAATTCAAGTGAATCCCTTCTCATTCTGAATTATGTGGTTACATTTTAAATCAGACACTCAACACGCTGCGTTGGTCCACGACCACCTGGGGAGCTTTATCAGGTTTTTTTTATTTAAAAGGAAATGCACAAGGCTTTGAAACTGCAACAAGAGCTCTGTTAATGCGAGTTAACTTACAAACCTCTCCTTCTCCTCCCTCCTGGAAGTCGTTACGGTTATCCTGCTCCATATGACAGAATCAGTTTTTAAGTAAAGATTTGATGAGGACTATGTCTTTGACCTCCCTATCAAATCATCAGCCTTCTCTTTCCCAAAGTTTTAGCATTCCTGTCCTGAACAGGGTGTCCTCTATCTTTTGGGAAAGGTGGACAGATGAGTTGTGTCTCCTGCGCAAATGTTGTTTGATTCCCTTTTATACAAAGGTGTTTCTAAACCTGCTAGAATCTTCATCCATCCATGCTCCTCTGCTTATCCGAAGTTGGGTTGCAGGATCAACAGCCTAAGCAAAGAAGCCCAGGCTCCCCTCTCCCCACCCACTTCAGTTAGCTCCTCCAGGGGGATCCTAAGGCACTCCCAGGTCACCCGAGAAGCATGTCCTGGGTCTTCCTTTAGGTCTACTCCCGGTTGGACGTTTACATCTCCACCCTTTAGCGTAAACTATGTAGATCTTTGCAGAAACAATCTCAGTAATGTTAATGCTAAAAGGAAGGCCTTGCTTATCTTTGGTGGTAAATAATGCAGCGATGTGCAGTAAGTTGCACAGTCCAGGGTTTAATCATTTATGTTGTATTAAATACCCCAAATCCCCAGTTCTGTCTTTGGATTGAGATCTTAAAGAAACATGCAACAAACAGACACTTTGTTCAGACCTTTAGACACAAATTCACCGTTATAACTCTTAAGTTGGTAAAAGATTAAGACTTGTTCATCTAAACAGAAATGGTTAAACCATGTGGGACCCACAGTCATGAGCTGATTATTTAAACACCTGGCTGACTTTATATGAATATACTGTCATGAAAAGCCAATAAAAGTTAGAAAAAAAATCAAGCCTGAGTTTGTTTTATTTCTCTTTTTAATTTAAATCTGAGTGATTTAAACACAGCCCTGTTTTCATAGGGAGGGGATCATTTACTGGACATTCTCCAGGGTTCTTACACCTTTTTTAAAATTATACTTTAAACCTGTACCCACAAATTACATTTATCACAAGGCATTAAAAGGATCAGCTCAAGATTAGAGCGTTCAGGAATAAATGTTCTCTGATTCTGTAGTAAAAGTAGATGCATTAGCACGTTTGTTTCCCCTAACATCGTCTTCTTGATCAGTGATTCCAGGTGAAAAACTGAATATTTGTATACTTTTAAAATTGCTTGGCTGTTTGACTACTAAATGAGCACAGCGGTAGCACAGACTTCAATCCCTAAATCAGCAGCCAACAGGCCGTGGCTCGCTGCACTGAAAACTCCTTCCTGGCCTCCAAATTGTCCTCGGAGAAATGAGCTAAGAATAAAATAAACAAAATAAGCGGGGAGATGGAGGGTCCTTTCACCTCAGAGAGAGTTATTTGTTTCAGAATCAACAGGCCTGTTTGTTCTTTATAATATTTGCTGAACCAAATTGCCAAGCAAGATGAACAACAACAATAAATGCTGCCATTCTTGACTGATGCAACAGCAGATAAATGAAATATACAGAGCCCTGCAGGACGCAGCGACATGGGGAGTGGGCTGGTAGCCCGGCGGTCGCCACCGTCGGACTGGTGGACGGGAGGGAATGACAAATGCTTCTGTGTGTTTCAACGGATTGAGTCAAAGGTTCCTATGCAGTTATGGTTCTGCAGTGTAACAAAATTAACTTATTCTCTTTGAGGCAGAGCAAACTGAATTTCTTAGCGTCCTATCATGAACTCCACGTGACATTTCTGAGTGGTTCTTTATGTCCACCTGTCTACGACAGGCTGCATGGAGGTTCAGTTGCCTTGCAGAAAGAAGATTGCAGGTTTGATTCTGGGCTGCGTCCTTCCTGCAAGGACTTTGCATGGATGTTCAGACGAAAAACATGCATGTTAAGTTTGTCTGTGTGTGTCCCTGTGATGGACTGGTGACCTGTCCAGGGTGTCTCCCGCCTCTCAACCTGTTTCCTGTGAACCCCTACTGGATGAAGTGGTTGAGAATCCTTTTCATCAATGTTCTGGTTAATCCTTAAAAGTACAAGTGACCATATTTGATCACGTACACACTCATTAAGGCACACCATGTAACTTTTTCATATTTTAAAATCTTTTTATTGAGTCAGTCTGTGCTAATATGAACTTTTAGTTAATGAAAACTCACTCAGCCCAACATAATTAAGGAAAAAGTATGAAGGTAAGAATATTTTGAAAAAAAAAAAAAGATTTTCAAAATAAGACAAAGTAAAAAGTTTTAAAAAAGAATGAAATTTTAAAGGTTTAGAAGATGGTAAAAAGAACATTTTAAATGCAAGAAAAACGTTATTTGTTTTTCAATGTCAATTTTATTTAAATAACACTTTATAACAACACAGGCTTCACCAGAGTGCCTTACAGCAGGCAGTATACTGCATTAGGAGATTGTTAAATCTCAATCTTGACACAGTATAGGATAAAAAAGTAGACAAAGAAAATATTAAAGTGCCCATGACATCGGTTTCCATGTTTTCTGACTTATCTATCATGTTGCAACGTTGAGTTCTCACCTTAAACCTGCCAGAAAGAGCAAAAAACGGCGTCCATCTGTCTCCTAGTCCAGCCAGTGAGAAGCTCTTCCAGATTTCAGACCCAGGTTTCAAACAGTTTTTTTTCACTCCAGCCCGCTATGAGGTCATAGTGATCCGGACTTGCTTATATGGTCAATTCTCCTCCCACATGCACGTTCACGACACCTGGAGCGAGGCAGTGCCGCCGCCATTGCCCATAGACCGTGTAGTGTTTAGTTTCAGTTTCGTTTCTCTTTCACGCGACGACACTGCCCCCTGCTGCAGCAGAAGTGTCAGGCTGCCAAATAAGGAGAAACCCAGCAGAACCGGAAGGCGGCGCTTTCTTCTGATCTCTGAGTTGCTCGTTAGGAAATAATTACAGCGTATTTTGAGTTATAATGGTGCAACGCTGATCTAGAGGCATCAAAGATTACACCTGTTTAATATAAAGTGATTTAAATATGGAGTCACAGGCACTTTAAAAGACCACAAATGCATATTTTTAACAAGCATTGGAAAGCTCAATTACAGAATCAGGTTATTCACTTTAATGAGAGTCAAAAGGCAGTGAGTAGATGGGTTTCTGGAAATGATCAACGTTCTGAACAGATCTGATGTGCAGACTCAGAGGCAGGTTGTTCAGAGGCTAGAACCACTTGCTGCCTCCATAAAACACCCAGAAAAGTTAGAATCCACATTCAGATACAAATATATGTCACTATTTACCCTTGAACTTACAGCTGGTTCAGGGTGAACATCAGTTTTTACACCTTCTGCTTGGGTAACATTTCAGCTGCAGACGTTTCTACTTGAACTGAACATCGTTTTATTCGTTTATTTTCCTTTTGTGTAGTTCCCAGCTCCCAAATAGGTTGTTTGTTGAAACTGATCATAATGAAGCTCTTTGAATTGCTGCTACATTCAAGGACTGTGGTTCTTTATAATGAAAAAAGGTCAAATGTTTAGAGGATGCAAGTGAAGAAAACTCTTCAGTCCTTTAAAAGAGGGACCAGCAAACAGCTAGAAGAAAGCTAGTGATACTTATTTTTTTTATTAGTAAGTAAATAAGCAAGTATTGATCTTATTGGGGAAATTATTTCTTTGCATTTCACCCTCGCAATGGAGCACGGGGCGGCCATTTGTATGACGCCTGGGGGCAACCTTTGGGGCTCCGCAAAAGAGAAGCAGGAAACCAGGACAATGGAGGACATATAGGGCTGTGACCTTGACTCAGCCTTCACAAAAACATGTTAACTTAGTAAACAAGAACCTCAACTTTATAGAAAACTCAACTTCCACAAAGCGCCCAAAGCAGCTGAGTGTTGTAAACACAGGAGCTGCTGTCCAGTACTTATAACGCAGCTTTGAATCAAATCCACAGACTTTTACAGCGAGTCGCTCTGTCAGGAATGTAATCAAAACATCTCACATGTCATCCAGGTCAACAACAACCCTAAAGGAGGCAGAAGAAGGAGAGTGACTACCTAAATGATGCTTAAAAGCTTGATACTTTGCACTTTTTAACACTTGTTCTCATTAAATTGACGCACCAGAGGATTCCAAAGGTCTCCAAATAAGGACAGCACACTACTAATACTACAAATAGTACTTTCAATTGTGAGAAACAACATCAAGCATATATAAAACAGAGAGAATGAAGAGCGAGGTGGACCTCATGTGCATCCGGTCTGCTCGCCTCCACAACAGGAATAATATGTTAATATTCCAACCAGATGCTCAAACCTGCCATTATTATCCTCCTAGAACCACTGGAGTGTGTGTGTGAGGCATAGTGAGCGTGCATTTAGGTGTATTTTTGTGCACGTTCATGATATTCCTGTGGTTTCTGATTGTAAAACGTGCAGGCCTTTGCAGTATTTAAACCACGCAAAATGCTGTTCTAGTTTTACGTTAATAAAGTGCACGAATGTGTGTGTGTGTGTGTGTGTGTGTGTGTTATGCGTGAGCACACTACTTCTGCTCTGGAGTGTTATGGTAATAAAATCATCACACAACATTTCTGACATTTAACCAGAGATTCTGAAGAGGCAGAGGAGAGCAGAAAATATCCTGAGGGAAACCTGCGGTTAAGGTTTCAAGTCAGAGTGATTATTCTCAATATGATGGCAGGTTTATTTTCATACTAATTTCCAAGCATCACTGCTTGAATCAAACAGCTCTGTCTGCAGCTGACATGCAGGAAACTCGCCTCCAGCAGGCATGGGAGCTGATTTGTGGAGGCTAAATCTCAAGAATTTTAGTGCGTCAGAAGTGTTTCCATAAATATTCCAAAGGAAGCGAGTACTGGGTGTACGCTCATCCGTCCCGTTACATCTACCGACAGGTGAGTGATTAACATTAATTATCTTGTTAAAGTGCAATGTTCTGATGTTTCTGCAAATGTCACTTGTGCTCTTAGACATTGTCGTGGACTGAACACATGATGCCATGACAACGGGGCTCACCGCTGGCAGTCTGCCTCAAATGAAGAGAGAGCTGGATTTTTAAGATGTGCTGAAAGAAAAGAGACACGCACGAATGTGATCCTCAGCTGATGGGACTCAATCAGACTGTCGGACATCACAGGACACCAAAATAACGTTTCACAGCAGGAAACAGTGTGCTGAGTCACCACACTGAAATGTTTCAGAGCAGCAAACAAAGTTCACTACCAGGCTTTATTAAAGCATGGTTTAACTTTTAACCACATTATTTGTAAAGCTGAGTTCAGTTCCAGCAGCCACACTCAGACCTGATCACTTAAGACATCACTTCAATAGAACCTGCCCGACAACATGAAGGAGGCTAAAAGATCTCAAAAAGCAACACAGCACGCTCTGCTCTACAGAAATTCAAAGACAAAACAGCATCTAAAGCTCTGAAGGGCTCACTCAGAGGTCAGAGGTCATGCAATAAGAAAGAGATGAGATAAAAATGTCCTAAAATCTCTCCTGACAAAAACAAAAACAAACACAACAAAATTAACTTGGTGTTCCCGAAGATATTGGGGAGAATATTCTGTGGACTGATGAGATAAACTTTCTGAAAGGTGTGTGTCACATGACATCTGGAGGAAAACCAACTCTGTATTTCATAAAAACTTCTTTCCAGCAGTCAGACATGGTGGTGGTAGTGTGGTGGTCTGGAGCTGCTTTCCTGCTTCAGGACCTGGACGACTTGCTGTAATTGAACCATGAAACCTACTGTCTGCCAGGAAATCCTGAAGGAAAATATCTGATAATTAACTTTAAACAGACTGATCATGTTGAAAAACCCTCTGATTTAAACCAGTTCTGTAAAAAAGAGTGGGACTAAATTCCTCCACAGTGACACAAGAGACTCATTAGTTATCACAAACACTTGATTGTAGTTGTAGACACCAGCAATGTTACAACCAGGGGTGCACATAACTGGTCCGCCAGTACGCATGCACACCCCAGATATAATTTGCGGACCTGATCCCTCTGCTCAAATGCGCTTTAGTGATCTGGATCTGTCATGCAGAACTATGTTTGGGCACTCTTTTTGTTCCGACACCTAAGTGTGCATCACTAATTAGCTTCCACGACCAAACTGGTTCATGCGGTTATGCTGTCTGACATTGTTTTAAACAAAGAGTCGATATGTTTCAGCAAGCGACTGAGTGTAGATCAATAGTGACTCCCAGCTTCAGGCGTCATCGGTGCTTTCACGGTCCAGATCGCACCCACAAAAAAAAAAAAAAAAAAAAAAAACTCACGACGTAACACACGTCAGCACCATGTTCTCCTCTGAGTACCTCAATGAAAAAATTGTGTGCACCCTGTTACAACCAACTATTCAATTCAGAGGGCAATAACTTTTTCACACAGGGTCAGGTGATTTAAGGTCAGCTGACCTGAAACAGTGTGACGAGTAAAACAGAAGAAATCTACAAATACTTTTTTCACAGCACTGTGTATGATTTAAGATACAATATGACTTTATGGCCGTCTATAGAGTCAGAATGGGTCCCCATCTTTCCACCGCCCCCCTGCCTTAACACGGGAATCCCGCAAGGTCATGTACTAAGTCCTCTGTTCACGTGAATCTCTCTCTACCGTCTAGATAAAGCTGTCTTTAAATTTGCCAATGACACCACTGTGGTGGGGTCCATCAATGTTAGCATGGAGAAAGAGGAAGTCCAGTAGCTGGTGTGTAGACAACTAGATCCTCAACACTTCTCAGACACAGACCTCCAATAGAGCTCAAAACACCTCTGATGTTGTGAAAAAGGCCCAACGGTTTATTGTGACTTTAATTAAACAGATTGAGTTTGAGCTCTACTACTGGAGTGGCTTTTTCCCTCACAAATCTCAGTTAAATGCAACCCTATTGACAGCTAGTTTAGACCTTTAGAACTCTGTTTAACACTTTCTCCATGCCTCATCACACTGAGTGTGACAAAGTTGCCACACGTGTTTAAGTGCTGGAATGGATGAGACATTTCCTTCTGTGTCACAACGTTAAAGACTGGGTGTACAGTTGATCTTTACAGAACTCTGTTTCTGTATTCCCCTTCCATTGTGTTAACGCGGAGCCAGCG
Organism: Callopanchax toddi; assembly: GCA_006937965.1. Lineage (NCBI taxonomy): Eukaryota > Metazoa > Chordata > Actinopteri > Cyprinodontiformes > Nothobranchiidae > Callopanchax > Callopanchax toddi. The sequence goes on along the minus strand of SSNR01000138.1, from coordinate 1,410,486 downwards.
TAACGGTGCTATTAACACCTCAGGTGTTTTACAAACTTGGCTGCAGCTCAGTCAGCTAATTAGGGATGATGAGATGGCAGGTATGAACCCATCTGTGATTGAACTTGTTCCTCAGCCCTTAATGTGTTTCGTTATTTCTCGATGGGTTCAAATCTGACTATTTTTATTACAAACTGCTTCTGGCTCCATCTCTGCACATTTGAAAGCAACAAGTTGATTGTTTTCTTTATGTGACGGGAATGTTTAAATGCATTCTGGGAAAGGCAGTGAAGCACAGAGGGGACAGGTTGAAGAGGAGTAGGTACACAAAACAAGGAAACGGCTCCAATTCATCATAAAATAAGTGCTGGATTTTACCGTGCACCACAGATTAATAGCATGTAATGGTAACATTTGTTTTTAAAAGGACCTGAGGGTTAAGTTTTCCATTATGGGTGGTGTTGCATCCACAGAGTCCACTAACGCAGTGACAGCAGGTGAGAGAAGAGGACTGATGTCCAGTTGTTGTCTCTGGGGAGATTTTGTGTGGGTGGTGGTGGTGATAGCAGCACGAACTGGAAACAAATTGTACAGCTAAAAAAAAAGAAATCTGTGACTAAGGTGCAGCAGGCAAGTCGCTGAGCCAAAATTAATGATTCCAGGGTGAAAAAAACCCTCTCGCTCAAATGACTGATCTTCTTTTTGCTTCACTAATTTTTCATGTGACGCAGCAAAGAAAAAGCTACTCCGAATGTAAAATCCATCACAGATTACTGAAACGCTCAGCAAATACAGCATTAATCGCTGAGCTTTGAAACAATTTTTAATAATCTGACTCAGTGTCTTAACATGGATCCACATCTGCATTACTGGACACAAAAAATACGTTCTTTGTCTTTTTGATGCACTTCTAATGTTAGATTGTCCTGTGTAGCATGCTGTAGTGCAGTGGTTCTCAAACTTTTTTACCCGAGTACCACCTAAAACCTATGTAGGATCTTCAAGTACCACCATGATGTTGGACCTTTAAATAATGCACAATTTGTCTGTTTTTAACTGGAATCAGAGGTCTCGCTAGACATTTTCATAATTTGACTGACAGGGTACAAAAAAATCCAGTCATAATCCATTTTTATCTGTCACTTATTAATAAAAAAATATGATAATGACATTTTCAACATTATTTTCTTTTCATTCATTTTAACAATATTGTAATGGTCTTTCACACAAAAAGTCAGTTTTTCCAAATCTCTGAGTTTTATTTACTAACAGGAAGACTGTCAGCTGTCGTGCGTTACAAAAAAACAAACATCAAGTAGTTTTCTGGGTCTGCACTCTCTCTCCTCCAGCTGTCACGCACCCCACGCCGCCTCCTTACCAAAGCAACCCGTAGATCAGCTGTTTTCAAACAAATCAGGAAACTCAATGTGGTTCATTTTGGTCAGAAAGGCAGAATAAAATAAATGTAATGGATGTATTGATCAGCTTGATGGATCAGGTCCGAACCCAAGTGCGTTATGTGCGCAGCTCTAGTCCCGCTGCGCTCCACGGTAGAGGAGCACTCATTAGTTGGACCGGGCGCGCGCCGCGGACCGATGGAAGCGCACCACCTCGGTGACAATCCCCCCACCCCCCGCTCAAACACCGACTGGCTGCCCCCCAATGTGTGTAAAACGCCCCCTCTTCCCTCTCCCACTGGAGCCGGGCCTTTGCGTAATGACTGAAAGAACGAGATCGCGGATACACGCGGCCGAAATGAGTTTCCTCTGCAGGGCGGTCGGGATTATTAGAGATAGGATGAGTTCGGACATTTGGAGTTTGGAGACTCGGAGTAGAACCGCTGATCTAGAACCAGTTGAGGCGGTTTGGACAAGTTGGGTGGTGGAGGAGGAGGCTGGGGAGTGGGGGGGTCTGGGCTCCCGGCCTGCTACCCGGACCTAGATAAGCGGAAAAAGGCGAGGCGAGATCCCGTCATTACACACAGCTGCTGCTCGCTGGGATTTTAATCCGCTCTGCGCGGTCAGAAGGCCTAAAAATACTTTAATAGTGGTGAAAAAATACCCACATTAGGCCACCTCCCGTTACAAACGCTTAATTTAAAAAAAAAGTTCACTATTTTAGTCACCAATATTTCATTAAAAACAAAAGAGTTGGCTCCTCCGTGTACCACCAGGGGGCGCTCCCGTACCACCAGTGGTACGCGTACCACAGTTTGAGAATGACTGCTGTAGTGAAAACGCCTGATTTGTAATCCTGCACTCTGTTCAGAGCCTGTAGGCCAGAGGAACAACATATCTGTCCATATCTGATGCAACGCCTTGAAAACACAACTGCACACAGGTGAGATGCATTGAAATTCCACAGATTCACTTAGAATTCCATGGAAAACCAGCAGAAAATTTGTCAGATTGTGCTCGTTTGAACTAAAATTATGTAAAATATTCAGCTCTGCATAATAGATTAGACTTAAGGCATGCAGATCTCAAAAGTTTTAATCCTTTAAAGGCACACTATGCAGTTTTGGCTTGTTTCGAGCACCCCCTGGTGTCCGTTTTAAATCATTGTCATAAAAACCATGCTGACTGACAAAACACCTAAACCTAACTGTTGAAATGTCTCCTCAGCCTGCATTGCTTTCTACTGGAGCGGGTCATCACTCATTCAAAGAAATCAGCTGTGTTCAAGCAGGGAGAGATTTTAAAAGCAGGAATAATGAGCTAAAAACACTCCAGAGCTAGCATAACAACTAGCCACATTGTGTTAGCCTAACCCTTGAGAGATACGTGACTTTGTGAGACTTCAGGGCACTGGACTGGAGACTCAGAAGTTGCAAACGTGGTATTCTGGACACAAGCAGCAGATGTGGCTGAGTGACTTTACATTAACCCTGTAAAGAGTCATATTAGCACATGGCTCAAGAAAAAGATTTTAAAATATGGAGCATAGTGTGCCTTTAAATCATGGAACATTAAATAATAATAATTTGTTGGCAAATGGTAATTTAACAATTATTTACCTTAATATTACATTTATTGTGCAATTAAACAATAATGCAAGAACAATAAAACTAAATAAAATTTGCACTTTCCAACTTCTGTATCACAATCTTCCACCAGGGGGCATAAAACCTGTATAAGATTTAATACAGCAGCTTTTTTTAAAAAAAATACAAACTTTGTAAATAGATAGAGCTCCTGGAAATTTAGAGCTATGTGTATCAGGTATGATACAAATAGGTTAAATCATTTGTATCTGCATTGTAGCATATGTACAATGTATGTAATATGATATATGATTCGATAATATGAGTCAGGGTGAGTTTGCTGAAACATATTTAGATAACGGGGCAAATAAAAAATTTTGTTTAAACAAATTACACACATTTTGTACTATTGTTGATGCAGGTTTTGCATCAGATAATCTCCGGCCAGGTCTCTGGTTCACCCTGCTTCTGTCAGCTTAGACATTATACTAATTAGCATCGTGTTACACCCTGAATTGGAAGTAATTATTCGTACTTTTGTCACGTTTGGACTACTGTAAGGAAATTTTCACGTGTCTGCGAATATCCTCCCTGGGGTGGTTACAGAAAGTCTATTGCTTAAAATTAAGCAAACATGAGGTCTACAGGAAATTAACCCTTTATCCTCTACAGAGTTTTACTTTTTTTTTGTTTACATTTTGGGACAATGAGGGTTAGCTATGATGTAATACATGCATTTTAAAATATATAATAGTAAGTGTGGAATAATGTAAAATAATTAGCTTTTTCCTATATATTTTTTAGTTTGGTAGTTTTCTTTTGTAGTTATGTGCCAGCTTCAATATAGAGACTAAAACATACTCTACCAGGTGGTTGATCTGCCAGTTAAAAGGTTAAAAAATCTGTTGTTGAAAACAGAAGAGTAAGCAGCAGAAGGAATTTTCTACATTATAAATGAGCTGACACATTTTTCTCTAGAATATCAGTAGTTTAACATGATCACGGCGAAGCTTACATTAAAATGGGTTTCTTGTTTTACCGGCACTGCTGCAGTTTTTGATTTAAACAGCAGGCATCTCTAATGAGAACATAAACAGCAGAAATGGTCACATTTGAGGGGGTGAGGATCCATAAATCAAGAGGAAGGAGGCAACAAAACAGGAGCTACAACAAAAAATACTTTAATATGGAAAGCAAAAGGCTGAGGTGGCAGCAAAATACAAAACTGAGAAAACCAACAGGAGCTCTGGTAGAGAAAAACACAGGAGACGAGATTTACAGGATGACAAGGATCTGACAGGGAGTGAATGAACGGGTAATCAGAGGGATGAGGAACAGCTGTGTGATGGGGAGTGAATGAAGAGCAGGTGTGCATATAGCTGTGAGGAAAGGCCGAGGAGGACACAAGAAGTTAGCACAGGCCAAACTAAGCTAACTGAACTCAAAGGGGCACACATCAGGACAGAACTGGCAGCAGAGTCTATTTCTGACTGTAAAGGACAGTAAAACCTTTGTTACACGCTTTTATTTTGAAGTACAGTTAAACTTTTGTTACATGCTTTTATTTTGAAAAGCCTTTTTGTAAATAGCGCGACACTTCCTTTGCTAAGGCGCCACTTCTTTTGTTCTTCACAATACAACACGGACGTTACTTTGGAGGTGGTGAACTCCGTTGTTTGAAGCTTTCATGTAAGAACATGCACTTTATTTATCTGTTGTAACTTAAGAAAGTTTACTAAATGTAGTTTAAAATCGTTCTGTTGCTTACTTGCATGCATGTCACTGTTGTGTAAAGAGGTCTGACGAGAGGAATGAAGGAAGCTGTTAGCAGGTTAAAACAAGATTAGCACCCCTTGGAAGCAGAAAGAGGTTAGTAATGATTAGAACTGAATTGTTAATTAATTCAAGAAACAGAAATTTGTTTTTCATTTCATATTTTATTAAAAGCTGTAACATACCTTGTTTAAAAGATGATTTCATGTTAATGTTATATTTGAGTTCATTTAAATGTTGTATATGCCTGTATTTTGATGAAAGGTAAAAATAATGTCATTTATTTGTGCATCCTCGTAGTTTTCACGGTGCCATATGTCGATGGTGGAAACGAGGAGAGAAATAAAGTTGCATCAGTCGAGACTCTCTGCATTCTGAGTGTTCAATTCCAAGAGGGCAGCTACACTGACTTCATGCATGCAAAATCCTTCTTGCTGCTGCGCTCAGGTAAAACTTTACTCCACAATATTAATGCATTTCATTAAAACCTATTTTTTGGTCCTTAACCAAACAAGCAGTCACTGAAACAGAGTTGTGTGTCTGCAGCGTAAAGCCGCTAATTACTTTGCCATACGTGTACTGATGTGTGTGTGTGTGTGTTCTACATGAGTAATACTGTAGTATAGATGAATTATTGGCACTCATCCATGAACGCGAGCTGCTGAGCGATTTTTGTGTGGAACAGTGCTCGTGTGTGTCGCTGTGTGTGTGTAAAGCTGCAGCTTTTAAACACTGGCTGGAAGACAAAAATAACAGCCCTGAAGGTAAAGGAGACAAATCTAATCACACAAGGCAGGAGGATAGAAATCACACACACACTCTTTATTCAGCCTCGTCTTTTACATACACGCAGACTCGCAAGTCTGGGTGGGGGACTTTTTAAAAAGGGCGTCGGAGCATAGGAGTGTTACCACAGCTCAACAGGCCAAAGCTGTACAAAATCTACCAGCATGAATAAATATTTATCTGCTCTTTAAATTCATGCATTCAAGTTTTTATTTTTTAGCTCAGATCTACAGTTCACACTAAACGTGTAAGGCGATCTGACCGTTAAAGGCACACTAAGTAACTTTTTCATATTTTAAAATCGTTTTCTTGAGCCAGTATGTGCTGATAGACCTTTAGGGTTAATGAAAAGTCACTCCGCCCATCTGCTGCTTGTGTCCAGGAAACTCCTGTTGCTACTTCCGGGTCTCCGGTCCGGTGCCCTGAAGCCTCACAAAGTCATGTATCTAGAGTAAAACGTTTAACAAGTGATCTGTGTTACGTCCCCTGAAAGGGTCTAGGAGATGTACAATAAAGAGGACTAACACAAAAGGCCAAAAACACAAAGTACAGATTATTAAGATATTTTATTATTATAGATCAGGCAGAAGGAGGGGCTGCAAAAAGGAAGACGAACTAAAAATCGCTCCTTAACGAAAAATCACCCAAAAGGGGGAAAAAAACCCTAACTAAACTAATAAAACAAAATGGCATAACTAAGAACACTCTCTAAGAGGTTCTGTAAAAGTTTAAGGGATATGTTAACTAAGGGAGACTAGGAAGAACTAAAGAAGGCGATAAACGCTATAAGTACCGAACGGTAACTAACAAAGAAACAAAAAGGTACTACAGGAGTCTATAACTAACTAAGGGAGGCGATAAACGCTATAAATAACAAAAAGAGTCTGTGGCAAAATAACGCTACACAGAAAACGGCAGGTAAATACGAATACTAATAAACTAAACAAAACTGCCGGACTACGACGCGAAATGGAGATCGAAATACTAGAATACCAAAATGGGTCAGCAACCACGGGGGGGAGAACCACACGCCAGAACCAGTCTGCTCAGTTTCCCCCCGAATGGCTGACCGCTCCCTGCTTTTAACTACGCCGAGCTGATAGCGGAATTTCCTGCAGCTGTGCGAGCCCGGCGCGTTGCTCTGGAGACAGGGGGCGGAGCCAGGAGCTGTCAGTGTCAGCTGGAGCTGACAGGAGGAAGGATCGGGTGCTGAAGATGGGAGATCGTAACAATCTGTTAGCACTTATAGCTTATGTTGAAGATGACTCTGAGCTACAAACACACCAAATATTACCTCGAATTAAGATTGGCAGTTATTGCGATGTTTGTGTTTTAAAGGGCTTTATTGGGTTTAGTCCAAAAGCTAATGAGCAAAGATGTCAGAAGATGTGTTGCAAATGACTCCAACACCAGACTGTAGCAGAATATCTATAAATCTGATTGAATTATAGTCAATATTGCATTTGCTATGGTTGATTAGATGTGGTGGCCATCTTGAATTGGTTTTACTCCCAAAGTCAATCAATTGTTGATGTTTATCCATTGAAGACTTTACGAAGGTTTCACTAAAATTAGTTTAGAGTATCAGAGTATTAGAGTATCAGTATCAGGACTCTCCATGTCTTCCTGTTTACAGTCTCAGCTGGCCATGGAGAAGTCAGAGCTATAATTTCTACTAAAAAGTTATTCATTCCCTGGCTGCTGAGGGATTTATTTTAATTTTTATGCTTTTCTCTACACAGAACGGCAAGGCTTGCCAAGGATACGCGTTTATTCTGGTCAAGAATTCCATTCTGGAGCGAGTGTCTCATTTCCGGGTTCTGCTTCTTCTTCTTTGTAGGTCTCCATTCATGAGTGACGTGTTTCATAAGCACAGTGTGACAGCCAGGTCTCATCACAGCATCGTACAGTGTGAGAACATGATTTATGATTGAACCCTGCAATGCCAGGCTTAGAGTTTATGCCCTGCTTAGAGACCGGAGTGACGCGCCGTGTGCACACGCGTGTAGAGGTGGGGCTATAGAAAGCAGGAGGAGGGAGAATGGTATCCAACCAGCAGCTTTAAAGCCAGTTTTGTGGCCATCTTGAATCGAGTTGCCTCCAAAAGGTTATTTGCAAAATCTCAAACAAATTTCTCATCCAATCAAAATACAATACGTGTTGTGACTCTTAACTACTGCAACACCAGATTTGAGCTCAGTACTTATAAGTACAAATCAGTCCGTTTTATATATAAAACGGACTGATTTGTAAACATTGTTGTGCTTTTTAAAGGTTGATTAGCTGTGGTCAATCTTGAATTGGGTTGACTCTATAAAAGATTCAGTTGAGGATGCAGCCAATTATTAATTTATGAAAGTTTAATTAAAATCAATCCAGTGGTTCAAGAGACATTTTGCAAACATTACAGATAAAGAGCAAAATCTTTATCACCTTCCTTCCTTCTGTTGGTGACAGGAGATTAAAACATAAACCCAACAACTAAATCAAAAATACGAAAGTTCAAAGATATGTTTTAAAAAACTGTTGTATGCCATGTATTAAAGTTTTTAAACTAGATTTACAGGGTTTTTCTAAAACAACAACTTTCTTTTCATCAAAATGTAACATTTATAATGTTTTTTTTTTTAGCAGTTAAAATAAAACTAACATTTTTATTATTAATATTTAAAACAATGTTTTTGGCCCAAAATGCCTCTCTACTTTGTGGATTTTGTCCCTTGTTATGAAAAGTTTGAACACCCTGCCTTAGAGCTTAGAGAAACAGAGAGGGAGATGATCAAATAGCATAAATATAAGACATCAGACGAGGTAATAATATAGAAGAACAAAAGGAGACGGACGTAGCGAGTAAACGAAAGAAAGAAAAAAGATGCAGCGGGATTTGATGTTCTAATTACCAAAATAATTACACAAATTAAAAATACACCAGAGAGCCAGAGTGATGGAAGGTGACGGGTCAGACGGAGACGAATCGCTCCGGGTGACAGGAACGCTGAGATGGAGGATGAAAAGAGACGGAGGGAGAATCATAGTTTCCATTTTCCAGAGCGTCGCATTAAAGCATCACGCTGTGGCCCGACCACTTCAAAGGGCGGGGCGACTATAAACAGAAAGAGGGAGAGGAGGAGGGATGACATGTATTTATGATGGTACTCCTCACTGATCCTGTTTAAAATAAAAAGCTGTTTAAACTTGAGGTTTTGTTGGAAGCTGATTTGGTGAATTATTATTATTTTTCTGACTGAATTTAATTAAAATAAACGTATTTCTTAAAGCTAGTTTCTCACTGGGTCGTTACTGTTGGCCACCAGCTGGAGGAAGTAGAAGAATTTAGTCACAAGTTGCAATCAAATAGTTCTTTACGACCTCATTGCAGCTTAAATATGATTTACCGGTATATTGGGGAGGTCAGGGTTGATAACACCTTTTAATATCTGAAAATGTTCTAATTAGTTGGAAATGACATTTTTGATAAAACACTGCAAATGTTTGTTTTTGCTACAGCTTCTTGTCACAAGCACAAGTCAAGCAACTAGAAATCAGAACATCAGGACAAATTAAACCGATCAAAATGTTACAGGAGGAAATAAAAGATGAATCGTGATTGATTCTGTCGTTTCCTCTAAAACATCGGTCAGAGTGTTTGCAGCAGATCACAACGGTACTGCGATGAAATGAGTCTGATTTATCACAAAATGTTAAAAGAAAAACAAAAAGTCAGTTTATTAATGACACCGATACTCTGAGAAGGCAGATTGCATCACTTTGTAATTTACATATCCAACTCCAAGAGGAGAGTGGATGAAAAAAGAATTTTAGTTTGTTGCGTGGGAACAAACAAACGGGTAAAGATAATTAAATGACATAAAAAACCATTTGAACCCAAATTAAAATAGTTGTAAAGTAATCTGAAAAATTAGATTGCAACAGCATGAAAATTGCTGACTAAGCGTATCCCGTCAGCTGAAGCCAAGAGATTTTCCTTCCGTCTATGATTGATTTCATGGATTTGTTATGGGGGGAAAAAAAGCAAAAAATTAGACAAGCTGTATAATGTTGTTGTAAAAGAAATGCTTTCTTCTCCTCTTTGTTAGTTTTTGGCGCTCAAACAGTTCGGGAACTACCGCTCCAGGCTCCCTGACAACATAATGCTCTGATTTATTCACTGTGGTTCTCAGCTACACTCACACACACTCTCTGGCTTGTAATATTCAGCCTTTTGCCCAGAGGCCTCTAAACACCAGTGGTCTGAACTCCACTGCTGCCCAGGGGGAAGCGCCCCGCGGGGTCACGGGACGCTTTAGCTCCGGTGAGTAATCTTTGCAGTTAGGAACTAAATTAGAGTGCAAGTGTGTGTCCCACTCCTGTTTTTGCAATCACACCATTATTCACCTCTCCTCTTCCTCCAACGCCATCCTGCCCCACCAACAGGTGATTAACCCCCAAGAATGGGGAAAATCGCCTCCTCTACTTTGTCTAACATTACGTGACCTTACAGGACTTAAGAGATCGTTCTGGACGCTTCTTCTTCTTCTTCTCACACTTCAGCTGTTGCTCCAGCCTCTTCGACAAAAATCCATGAATCCACTCAACGCTGTGGAAAAACCGAGCCGTCAAGGTTTCAGGACCAAGACAGGTGAATGCATCGTACCTCTTTGAGCCTCCAGCTCTTTAAGGCTGTTCTGCTGACTTGTTAAATGTGTAAATCCCTAAGAATTATACGCAGTTCTTGTATTTTTTGGTTTTAAGTTGCAGAAATGTGTTTTGATGCAGTTCTTTACCTTTAAATATTTATGATGGAACTTTTCTTGCAATTATCCCCTCAGACTTTCTGGAATAAGCCTTATTGCTTTGAAAATTGTCTAATTTATTTCAAAATCGATAAATTACACCGACACATTTGACAGGAACACATCTTGTGCAACGTCAAACCTGGAAAAATGACAAGAAGCTGATTAATTTTGAAGAAACTGATACTGATATGGAGGAGGTATCTTCTGATATTTAACTCATTTCCCCCTTTTTTTCCCCACATAGATCAACTCTACTGATCATAATACACCTGCCTGTGGGGAAATGTAAAGTGGGCTATTTGGAGATTAACTCAAGGAAGCAAGTTCACTCTCAACTTTATTCTGGAAATAGACTTTAATCTCAACACTTTGTGAAAGGTGTGCGTCCTGTTCCAGAAGATGATTTTTTGTAAATCTGAAACGGGTCTTTGTGTTGTTTTGGGTCGGGAGAGGTTTTGACCTTTGAACTGTCGCATTGAGGCCATTTTTACGAGATCTGTAATGGTTTAGATGTTTTTCTGGGTTCTTTTTTCTTGAATTTCTTTAGAACAGCTGTGTTGCTTTTTGAGATCTTTTAGCCTACATCATGTTGTCAGACAGGATCTATTGAAGTGATTTATAAAACTTTACATTGTAAGAACTGAACCCAGCTTTCTAAATAAGGTTAACCACAGGTATTTAACAAAGGGGGAACTGGCTTTTTCACACAGGTCCAGGTTGGTTTGGATAGCAGTTTAACAAAATCATCATTTGACAACTGAATTTAGTATTTGACCAGGTTATCTTTGGCTGATATTGAAGTTTGTTTGATCTAAAATATAAGATTTACACAGCACCATATAAAAGATGTGTTATGATGTTTGTACATTTTTCTCACGATTGTCTGTCTCCGACAAGTCTCCAGCTGTGTTCCTTCTTAAATACAGTTAGTGTGAATATATACAGCACAATCTTTACACAGGAATCAATACTTCTCTAATAGATAACGATCTATTGGAGGATAAACACACAAAAAAAAACATACTTCCTGAAAGTTTTGCATCAAAATCAATTTAAAATTTACTCCTAAAGTTTTCAGATGAGCACCTTTTACTAGTGGAGAAAAACCAAAAGAAAAATGTTCTCATTATTGGTGAGAAAAGGACATCAAACTGTCTGGATGACATTTTTTTTAATCCCAGACCAGATTCAGGATCCACAGCTCACCTGAGAACAAACAACAGGAGAATCGTCTTTAACCAGCTCCTATTAGCAAATTAAAGTCAGATCGCTCTACACGCTGGAAACAACCAAACCAACAAACACACATGCAAACAATCACTCCTCACAAACACACGGAAACGACAAACCTCAACACACACATGTGCAGATACCCCCCCCCCCCCCCC
>SSNR01000138.1:1373325-1398771 GCA_006937965.1 Callopanchax toddi | reverse complement strand
ACCCCCCCCCCCCCCGTAACCATAACAAGCAGAAAAGGAACAAAAACAAATCAAAATGAAACATTTTATCATGCTTTAAGCGCATTTCACTCCGGCGATCACATAAACACAGAAATATATTCAGAAACATTTTCTCTGCGTAAAACAATGCAACGATTATCGGATTATCGTTTCATCTTCTGTTGTGGTGGATCTGGACTGCTGATTTAAAATTCTAAACAGATCGCATAAAAGGATGCTTTGAAGTCTTCTTCTCCTTGTTTCTGTCTCTTTTTTTAATCTTTGCATGTTGCTCAATGTGTCTTGAGTTGTTTGTTACGAAGCAGGCGAGCTACTGATGTTTGGTGGAATCCAGGAAATCAGACACACACACACATATCTATTTTGTTTGTTTGTTCTAAAATTTAAAAACATATTTACGTCTTCTCTGATTGGATGACAGCTCAAGACGTCTTCTCTCCTCTGTCTCCCTTGTTTTTAGCTCACATGTGTTGCGGTAATAGCACTAATTGACCGTTCATAAACATCCCTTAACCTAATCCTGGTTTCTATGGCGACATAATTCAATTCCACTGTTGGATTACCAAACAGATTCCTCCGAGGAGGAGACGGACGCACGCATAAACACGCAAACGCACGTATCTGCTCAGTCACTTGTCCGGTTCCTCCAGATGAGGTAAATAAGGAGGAACACCAACGTGGAATCAGTGTGTGTGTGTGTGTGTGTGTGTGTGTGTGTGTGTGTGTGTAAGGAACACCGGCGTCGATGCTTGATGGATAAAATATGGAAGAATTAAATTCATTAAAAGGGACATCCGTCAGTCACGCTTAAATTGGACGCAGATACAGAGATCAGCTACACACACACATGCACGCACAAACACACAAACACAGATTTTTATTAAGAATGCCTTTAAAGGAGAGGGTTTGTGGTTCTGAAATGACTTCATTTCCTTGAGAGGAAGCTCTGACTGATGGCTTTGTGTGTGTACGTTAAGCATGTTGTGTGTGTTGTTGGTTCCTGATGTTCGTCTCCATATCTTTCAGGTTTCAGGGCTGTCACTGGGCAGCACTTCAGCTCCAATGATGTTCTATTGGTCTGAAGACTGGCTAGTCCCCTCCAGGACCTTGAAATGCTTCTGATGGAGCCTCTTTAGCTTCCCTGGCTGTGTTTCAGGTCGTTGTCATGCTGGAAGACCCAGCTATGATCCATTTTCAATGGAAGGAGGTTGTTGACCAAAATCTAACGATGCATGGCGCCATTCACCATCTTTACGTATGGTGCAGATGTCCTGTCCCCATTGCATGATGTTTTCACACCTGTGCTTCACGGTTGATCTTTGATTTTTGCTCATCCTTCTTCCTCCAAACACGGTTTTTCTGGTCTCATCTGATCCCATCCCTCCTCTGGATCATCCAGATGGTCTTTGGTAAACTGGTCTGGACATGTGCTGGTTTGAGCAGGGGGACCTGCTGCAGGATGTGTTACTAATGGTAACCTTTGACCCTGTGGTCCCTGCTCTCTTCAGGTCATTGACCAGGTCCTCTTGTAGTTCTGGGCTGATCCCTCACCTTTCTCACCATCATTGATTCTCCACCAGGACAGATCTTGCATGGATCTTGAGTTTCTTTCATTTTCTAATACCTGCACCAACAGTTGTTGCTTCTAAAGCTGTCAGCCTGTTGTCCTGTAGCTCATCCAGCCTTGTGTAGATCTACAGTTTAGTCCTCAGACAGCTCTTTGGTCTCCATGGAGGAGAGGGTGGAGTCTGATTGAGTGTGTGGACAGGTGTCTTTATACAGGTAACAGATTTCTGGCTGGTTGGTTGCAATAAAATGCAAATAAATGATTTAAAAATGTGATTTTTTTTTTCTTTGATTCAGTCTCTCACAGTCGAGGTGTTCCTATGAGATTTCTCCACTCTCTGGAGGAGGGAAAACTGGAAAACTCATAGGGATCAAATACTTATTCCCCCCCGCTGTACTTCTCTTAACTGAGGCTGTTCTGGACAGTAGTTAAGATATTGATCATTTTTACACAAAAGCACCTCCTTTAAAACATCTAAACTAATTATACTAAATATGAGTTTAAATGTTTTGAGAAAAAAAAACATCTGCAAACTGACATTCAAACAATTTCCGGCATTTTTAATGGAATAATCTCTGGATTTGAGCACTTTTTGGCCCCATATGTCATTTATACACAATCGACATTCATTTAAAAACATTCAACACAATGGCATTAAGAACACTTGCAAACAATAATCCAGTCTGATTAGCATATTTAAATGTGTTTGCCTGTTAGCGCTCAGAGCAGAAGTTGAAGTGTAACTTTGTCAGCTGTGCATAACGCCACACAAAGCCTGCTAGTAACTTACTAACTTAAGAGGATTAATTCTGCAGTGAAACCAGAGGCCTTGGTTTTCAGGAGCAGTCACGCTGTCTAATCCTGCAAAACAACTTTTTTCCTTCCTTTTTTTAAATCCTGTCTTTCTTGTGTTGTTTAGCAGCAGCTTTGACTCCCGTTAAATGTGCCAAATAAAGCAAATTGTGGCAAATATTACAAATAATATTAAATCCTACAAACAGGAGTTTACAGATTAGCCCCCGAGGAGAGACTTGAATCCATTCCCTCTAATTCAACTCAAATGGGAGACTTTAGTAATCATTCATGTTCTCCCAGAGACACACACCTTATCCAGCGCACAAATACACAACACACACACGGGTTCATTCACAGGAGGAGGAGATTACTGAAAGCGTAATTAATGAAGCACTTTTAAATACACACACATGTTTGCTCTCGCGCCCGTCGCTGGTTATCAGTCATGTCTCCGTATCCTGTTGGTAATCTGAATGAGCTGAAAGCCTGCTCGGAGTCCGCTGACCTGAAACTCGTTAAATGACAAACGGAGCTGGTGAACGTAATGACACGGAGACACGAGATAAGCCGGGAATGTTAAAAAGGAATATCGGAATGCTGATCGGCTTCCTTTATTTACCCGGCTTCAGATTTAAATGGTTCAGACGTTTATTCCCAGCACAAACATGTTCGATTTGCTTTAATAGTAAAAGATATGATCCTGAAATCCTGCAGATTTATTTGAGGAAAAACTATCACAAAACATCATTAAGTCATGCAGATGGTACGATTTGTTTAAAGTCAGTAATATTATAAAATTGGAATCCATCCATGTATTTTCTGTAAACTCCTTCATCCTCCACAGAGAGTCGCGGGGAGCTGCTGCCTAACTCCAGTGGTCAAGGGGCGAGAGGCGGGGGACACCCTGGACAGGCCACCAGTCCGTCACAGGACCACACAGAGACGAACAAGACAACCAGTCACTAGGGACAATTCACAGTCACCAGTTTACCTAACAGCCATGTTTCTGGTCTGTGGGAGGAAGCTGGAGCGCCCAGAGAGAACCCACACATGCATGGGGAGAACATGCAAACTCCTCACAGAGAGGCCACTGAGCCGGGACGCGAACCCACGACCTCCTTGCTGCGAGGCAACAGTGCTAACAACTGTGCCACCATGCAGCCACTAAGACTGGATTAAAGACAAGAAAATATCTAGAAATAAAGTCAAACGGATTATTATTCCGCGCACCTCCTTCTATGTCCCAGCCGTGTTGACGCACCCCCAACCCCCCAAGGGATGGATACCTTTAACATTTGAACCAATTCCCAATAGGAATCAATGCTGGTACTTAATGGTACCAATTCTCAATACGTTTGAGAGTTTAATAATTAATGAAATCGTTATTTATATTAAATATTACATATTTATTTCTCAATATATAACAATATGTAACAAATATCACGATAAATAACACAACTGTTTATATTTTATCATCGTAGTGTTGCACAAAATTCTTCAAAAGGAAAACCTTTAACCAGCTGCTCCATGTACTTCTATTCCTCTACGTTGTCCTCTGGAATAACCATGATGAGGAGACCATGTATTATAGATGTTCGGCCGTAATGATAACAAAGACATGTCGCTGTTTAATGAATAAAATCACTTATCAGGACTAAAACTCGTTAGCCTAGCTGTTAGCTCATCGGCGGTTTAACGGCGCTCCGCATTTTTAGTAAAACAAGCAAACAACTCACCGTGGAGTTGATCAAATAACGACACAATATGGAATCAATCAGCAGGGTTGTCACAAGCTGTCAAGATGGATTCTTTGAATAAATATCCATTTGATGAGATGAGCGTTTCAGCAGCGTCACGCAACAGATCGCCCCGGAACTAATAGAAAAGTTCATCCCTACCAAAATAAAACGATGCTCATAGGAGTTCACGTGACTGACAGAAAACAGACTCTGAGTTCATCCAGACTGTCCCACAGCTCCACACAATAACGACAGGAAATGTTTATTTACACATCTTTATTGTGTGTGGAAAAAACTGTAATTATGTCACTTCAGGAATCTCTGCTCTAAATGACTCGTTTCATTGGTGTAAAACCATATACCTACCCCACCGTTGTATTCAGGCAGTCATTATTCAACAGCTGTCTAGAAGGTGTTTTTCTTCATTGGTTGCATTCTGAACTTTTACCACTAGATGCCACTAGATCCAACATCCTGCTGCACTTAAACACATTATGAAATGGATACTTTGTCTGTGGATATCAGTTCTCACTGGGCTGCAGTTGTTGGTGACAAATCCCAAACATCATTTTTCAGAAGGTTCTCTTTGATCCCAGGACGTTGCTCTGATGTCGCTGGAAGTTTGAACCAGTTCATAGAACTGCCTGTCAACATAGTCACAGAGCTGTCACAGGAATTTCATTTCCCAGCTCTGGGATGGGAGACATTTCTTACCTCAAGTGGAGGAGTTGAGGGAAGGAGGGAGTGGGGATGAGGACGTGTTGAAGAAGAAGCTGAGCCAGAAAGTGAAGCTCTTCATTTACAGGTTGATCTACGTTCTAATCCTCACCTATGGTCATGAGCTTTGTGTAATGACCAAAGGAACAAGATCGTGGATACAAGCGGTTGACATGAGTTTTGCTCCAGCCTTAGAATTAGGGTGAGGAGCTTATAATTTGAGGAATAAATAAGACATTTTGAGGCTAAGTTGCAAAAAATGTGCATAACATTTTAACTGTGTTTGCAGTTACATCATTTGATGACCTAGCCGTATAATAAATATGTTGCAAAAGCACCAATTCAGTGGAAGCCCAAGAAAAAAGTTGCATTTTTCTGTGTTCTGTGTTTCTAACTAGTCACCAGCAGCTCCAGCCCACTGACTTAAGCTAAGCTCTTGTGATGCTAGTTCAAGTCTTGCTCTTTTAAATATTCAGACTAGATTTCTAAATGCTGCCTTCATTAGACGACCCTCAGCAGACTTACAGCTTCTGTTTGGACTTGTGTATCTGACATAACGAGAAGCATAAATTCTGAAGTCACTAACACTCTGTTTTCATCTGAACCCACTCAAAATGTTTCTGCCTCTTTAACTGCCAAATGTTCCAGTGTGTTCCACCAGCTTGCCACTAAATTTGTTTGTCTGTCTTGCTACTTGACAAAGAGTGCACTTTGGGATTATCTGAGCTTTTAAGCCAAGAACAGCTGCCTGCTTCAGTGCAACAACAACGCTGATGAAAGTGGGCATAAAAATACATTTTCTAATTGGTAAAACCACAACAGGGAGCTGTAAAAAAAAAAACCAACAACATCCCACACAAATAAAGAGGAATGAGGGGAGGTAATTCTCTGTTTTCTTTACATTACAGCTGATGTCAAGCGATTAATCATGCTATGTTTGAGTTGTTCTCCTAAAGTGTAAAAATATTCTAGTTGTCATGAGAACACACACTTTGCTTGAATTTCATGTGAAAGGTTCTGATTTTATTACAAATGTATGATAACATTAGGGAAAAGAGCTCTAATTAAAATTCAGTCAAGAAAAGGCGATATCTAACAGTTCATTTAACCGACAGCAGGGGGCGCTGCATGAGAGCGAGTTGTCCCAGGAGCCAGTTACGGCCTGTGGATTGATTTTGTGTGGCCCTAGATTTTATAGAAAGGTAGATTTTTACCCCCAATATATTTTGGGATATATTCTTTAAAAATGTGTATGTTCATTTTTATCTACTAATGTGAGGCCTAAAATAGGTATTTTTTTTTTTTAAATTAACAATCTCTTTAAAATGGAAAATGTTATAAGCTCAATGCAAATAATTTTCAAATTTTTTTTCCTACCCCAACACACACACACCACACACAAGCACACACACACCACACACACACACAAAACAAAAATTTAGATTGCATCTTTATCTCAAGCTCAAGTAGATTTTTTATCACGGTATAACCTTTTGTTGTTATTTTTTTCAACTTGACAGTTTTGCCCTCTTTCGAAAAAACTTTAGACACCCCTGGGTTACCCCATTAACCTGTATATGGGGCGGCTATAGCTCAGTAGATAGAGCGGTCATCTGGCACCCCTAGTGGCTGGCTGCAGTAGGAGTTTTAAGTCCCGCCCCCTTTGTGTAAATGAATAGAACATTTTACTGACTAAAAGTAAAAATATGACTAGTTCTTATCTTGCATATTAAAGGCACACTATGTAACTTTTTCATGTTTTTAACTTTTTCTTGAGCCAGTATGTGCTAATAAGACCCTACAGGGTAAATAAAAAGTCACTTAGCCGCATCTGCTGCTTGTTTCCAGGATACTTCTTTTGCAACTTCTGAGTCTCCAGTCCGGTGCCCCTGAAGTCTCACAAAGTCACTGATCTCTCGAGGGTTAGGCTAACCTAATGTGGCTAGCTGCTATGCTAGCACCGGAGTGTTTTTACCTCATGATTCCTGCTTTTTAAAAATCTCTCCCTGCTTGAACACAGCTGATTTCTTTGAATGAGTGATGAACCGCTCCAGTAGAAAACAGTGAAAGCTGAGGAGACGTTTCATCAGTTAGATTTTGAGCAAAGACATTGCTAACTTTTTAAAGACTGATTAAAAACAAACACTAGGGGGCGCTAAAAACAAGTCAAAATTGCATAGAATGCCTTTAGCTTTTCCTATACCTTTAGTTGTAATTACTTATTAGCTATTATTAATAAAACAACTACATAATGATCATTTTAAATGTAATTATACAACAATATAAAAGCAATAAACAATTTTTTCTACATATAGATCCTCCACCAGAGGGCAGTAGACATGTTTAGGACTAGATGTGTTTTTTGATGAAAGTACTAATCCTAATAATCTACTTGGTCACTTTAAGTCCAGAAGTGGTTTGATGCTAATTAGCCTCACTAGTCCATAAGGGTTTAAATCAATGAATATGGAGGTATTTATTATTATTATTTGATTGCATTTATTGCAGATACCTTCCAGTTTCACTTGAAGCATCAAACTAACTCACTTTTTTCTTCAACAAATTATTAAAACTTTCATTTTCATCAAGATCCTCGCCGTTTTCTCTTTAGCGTTTCTTTTCCGCGTCATCAGTCTGCAGCAGTGTTGTCCAGTCGTGGTCCTCGTTGGCCACTATCCTGCATGCTTTAGACGTTTCTCTGCTTCAAAACACACCTACTTTGAAAAGACTGTGAGATTAACAGAAACGAGTGTGTTTCCCGATCTCACAATTCTTGTTAAATGAACAAACAAGCAGCAGTAGGGCCTTCAAACAGCCAACAGGAATGCTAACGACTCAGACGAAGAACGAACATGCAAATTAAAACATAATCACACTTCACACAGTTTGACGGCAGGTAGGTTTTGTAGAATCTCAGTAGAACACCGGAGGTCTAATTAATTCTTTGCTGAAGCCTCATTACAATGTTTTTGGAGCAAGAACTATTTGCATACTTTCCAGGCATCTCGCTGGAGCCGCGATGCTGATGGAGGCTTTATGGAAGATGCAGATTTGCCGCATTTGTTCGACACACAAAAGCAGCTATGAGGACGATGTAATGCTGTCTGTCCACCTATCTGTCTGTCTATCTATCTATCTATCTATCTAGAAGCACCGGTACAACTGCTGATCAATCGGAGCCTCGACTCATGTTTATTCATGATCAATCAGCTCTGGGTGCAGTTAACCGTGGCCTATCAGATCCTGCCCCGAGACTCCTGGATTTGCACATTTTAATTGCTGCCTCAACGAGTGTTTTACTGATGCATCATCTGTTTTTATGCAGACAAACACAGGTAGAGTTAAAGAAAGTGGCTTCCACTTCAGGGTTTCACTCTTTAATCTTCTCCCTGTTTCACTTTGCTGCTAATATCAGTAACTTTCCTGTCTGCTTCCCAAATATCTGCCTGGAATTGAATTTTGCTACCCTTGTGTGTGTGTGTGTGTGTGTGTGTGTTCAGTAATTGCTTGTTAAGCTGTTTCAAAAGCAGGTGCAGTTTGTCTGAATGAGTTCTCTGTTTTCTAAGTAGCCAACTGCTTTAACCTGCCAACTCACGTGTGTTTGTGTGTGTGTGTGCATGTGTGTGTGTGTGTATAATGAGGGTGACGTTAGTCATTATGTCTGACAGCTCCCCCCTTCCTGAAAACACACCTAAGAAAACACATGCTGCCATGCTCTCGTGTGCAGGCAAACACAGCGCCTTATTTACAGGGACACACACACACACACAAAGTTCTCACAGCCACAAATGTGTGTGTGTGAGAGCAAACAAGCATGTAAACACACTCTCTTTATGAAAAGACAACACACACCTTATGCTGCTGACAGATGAAAACCTGAAATCTCCGAAGAGTCGACTTTTTCTGCAACCTTTTCTGATTTAAAGCCCCGAGCAGTGAATTTATTCCAGGAAGGAAATTCATTCTCACCTAAGAATTAAAGCCAGACTCTACAGTTTAGAGTTAGAAGAAGAAAAACGCCTCACACTAATTACTACTGCACAAAACTTATCCAAACACTGGAACTTATACGAGGAGTAAAAAGTCTCTCAATCATAAGTTTAGTGTTTTGTTGTGAAAAGGCCAAACTGAAGCTAAACTAAGCTGTGACCTTCAGCGCTCAGGAGGACAGCACAGTTGCCGTCCTTTGCCCCGACGTCCATGTCAATGTCACTGCACTTCACTTACCGCCGTGTCCACTCCATTTGGCAAGGAAATGACATCCTGTGAATTGACAGGTACAGTGTCGGCGCCAAACGGAGGAAACGGGTCTGTTAGGAACTCGCTAACCTCTGAGTTTAAATCATACGGATTTGTTTACTGTCGTCTTTGATGGTTTGTTCAGAATTCTCACTGGTTTTTGTCTTTTTTTAAATTTACTGTTGTGTCCATCTAATATAAAATAGGGTTTTGTTCTGTTTTAATTGGAAACAAGTGGAAATAAATGCATTTTTATTTAGAACACAAAGCTACACTACACAACCCTAATTTTAAAAATATATTCTGCTATTCTAGTAACTCAACTATCCCTCCACTGCCACCTCCAGAAGTCATTGTCATCATTTTCTGGTGGGAAAAAATTGTGGGAAAAAGTAAAAATCTATTTTAAAGAACTTTGTATCAACAAAGCAGCAGTTCTCAGAAAGTGTGTCAATAAATCACAGCAACTCTTTAGAAATATAAGCTCATTGCATAGTGGATCCACTAATATTTGCTTCAAAATGAGGAATAAGAGTGTGATTCGCACACGTAACCCTGGAATGATAGATTTCTAACTTTTGCTTACAATAAGATTACTATTTTAAAGTATTTAGTAATACCTTTATAAGTAGTTTATTACTTCATTTGTAAGCATCAACAGGTTCTTATAAAACAGTTATAAGATACTTTTTCATAAAGAGTGAAGCAGGCTTTTTATTTGACAAAAACTCAATGTTTATTTTATTTAATGCTTTATAACTCAATATTATTGGTTTATTAAGTGTAATAACTGTAATGTTAACAGTTTATTACTTGTTTATTCAGGTAGTCTTGTTGTAAAGTGGTACCCTTGTGCCTTCTGGGTAATTTTTGCTGTGATCAGTTTTTATCTCAATGAACGAGGCGACAAAGTCCAGTCGGACACTGTTAGCATGTCCAAATCCGATCAAAGTGATCAACACATCTGCTGAGTCATGCTTTCTGACGGTGGCTGTGACTCAAACATGTCATCTCTGTTTTTACATGTCTGAAGAAAATCTGCCATGACACTTTATTCGAAGTGTTTTTCAGAAGACGGAAACTGTAATAACTATCATCACACCAATCATCAAAAACCACGAAGAAGAAACGAAGAACAACAGTTTCAGACGTCCTGAATGTGGAAATAAACCAAAACAACTTGTCATAAACAAGAACCTGCAGAACTGATGTGGTTTAAAAAGAATAAATACAGTGATAGAATTTGTTCTGGTCATAAATCCCAAATTATGTAACCATAAACCTCTGATTTGAACCTTTTTCATATAAAGTTGTCCAACAAAAACTATTCCTTTTCAGTCAAGAGTTTGGGAAGTTTGTTAAACTGCAGTTAAAGGTTATAAAGTGACTAGAAACTAGTTAGATGAGATTAATTTCATCATCAATCAGCAGCTTATGACATCACATAAAACACATTGTATTTCTGATCTAATTTCCTTTATAGTTATTAGAAAAACCTCTGAATGAGATCAGTCTTTAAAGAAAACATGTCAAAAATACAAACATGTTGAATGGAAGCTTTGTGGAAGTAGAAAAGCCTCCCAGACTAGTCGACGCGAGGACAAACGCTGTGAAAGTCTAATAGGTACAAGAGCAAGTGGAGTCACAGAAAACGTGTTGCAGGGGTTTCCTGCTTTCCAGCTTGTCTCATTGTAAATTCTCTCATTTAAAAAATGGTGAAATTCATTTCTCACACAGATGGGAACAGGCAAGACTGATTTCATTAAAATACCCCATCTGTTGGAGGAGGAGAGGAGAGGAGAGAGGACGAAAGAGGAGAAAAAACACACAAACAAGGGTGAACCAAACAAAACACTTCTGCTGTCCTGGAATAATTTGTTTCCCCTCCAATGATGTGTGTGTGTGTTCTGGAGTGTGTGTGTGTGCGTGTGGTACTGATGGGAGCTGAATTCAAACAGACATCCTTCCAAGAGCCAGTTAGAGAGAAAAACAAAAATATGTGCAAGGAGAGAAAAGTGAAGAGTGATAGAAGTGGGTGGACTGGTCAGGGCAGATCATCAACTGGTGGGACGCGGGCCGTTCCTGGCCTCGAGTTTAATCCTCGTAGCCAATCAGAGCTCTGAGTTGGGTCTGACATCAGCTGCTTTTGGTTCATTCCTTTAGAAATTAAATGTTTGCAAACTTTAATTTCTGTTATTTTTAAAATGATTTAGTAAAATTGAGTTTAGAATTTATGATTTTTTAAAAAAAGATTCAACACTTGTTTAGTCACAACCAAGATTCAAAAAATAAACAAACTACAAAATTTGTGTAACGTGTCTACGTTTAACAAAAACATGGATAATCTTCTTCACCCATTTCTATGCCTATTTGAACTGATAGTTAAAACTTTAAATGGCCTAAAAGCTTTCATTTCAACACAGATCATATTTCCACGTTATTTCCAAACCAAAAGCACCGAAACAGTTTCTGCTCTGTAAATTAGTCACCTTTACCGAAGGAAGAGACGCCACACCTGGTTTCTGACTAGAGGCCTTCATTTGGTTCAGGTTAGATGAGCAAAGATAACTCGATACAGGGGGTCGTTTGTGAGAGATTACGTCTTAATCACCTCTGAACATTGACGTAAATGACATGGTGCAGATGTAATCACTATAGCGGTCCTCAGAGAACAGCAGAAAGGATGGTAAAGATGGCAAAGATAAGTTGTTTCTCCTTGTTTTCAGGATGTCTTTACTTAGAATCATAGAAGATCTTTGAGTTTGTGTTTAATTTATTAGAATTAAAGGCCTGAGATGCTGCAATCTTCCTGGCCAAAACTTGAAAATAACATTATGCTCAATTCACTGCGAGATGTTGACACTGTCTGTAAACCTGACAGGTTTATAGTCGTTTTTGTCCTACTAATATTGATTACATGTGGCGGCCATCTTGAATTTGTTGTTTGCTTCTTCAGTTATCATGGGCTGTCAATTCAAGGCTTAAATATCATTGTAGAACATCAGAATCTAAACTTTAGGAACCTTCTGGATGAAAGGTGAAAGTCCACCCTCTCTTTTTGGACTTTGGTTGATGACATTTTAAACAAAGATCATCAGTTTGTGCTCAGGATGCGTCTCAGTTACCATGATACCAAATTTCAGCTCCATATTTGTAAAACTCACTGAGGTTTAGCCATATTTAATGTGTTTATATTGGTTGGCTGTAGCGGCCATCTTGAACGAGGTTAACTCCAAATGACCACTTTCTGAAAAGTTTGATTCAAATCCATCCAGTTTGAGATGTTTTGCTAACAGACAGACAGAATGACACTGACAAAAACATTAGTGTCCACCTTTTGATTTTCAGCAGCGAGCTGGGAAAGTTCTGGTTCCCAGAGATCTGAAGAAAACACTCCTTCAGCTCTATGGTGAAAATATATTAGTGTTGGAATTTATGCTGCATGTAAAGAACAAGATTTTTAAAAGATTGTGTTTCACCCTTTATAGTTTTGTCCCATTTTATAGTCTGATCTTTCCTTAACTAAGAATAAAATATATACTATATATCACTCTGCTGCTTCCAAACTTATCGTCCCTGTTTTACAAACTTTCTAAAGGACAGGCAGAAATATTAAGTATTAGAGAAGGTTAAAGAAATTAAAATATATTTGGGTCATGTTGAACTTTTTTGTTAAAGGTCCCATGTCATGGTTTTCCGTGTTTTCTGACTTATCTATCATGTTGCAACGTTGAGTTCTCACCTTAAACCTGCCAGAAAGAGCAAAAAACGGCGTCCATCGGTCTCCTAGTACAGCTAGTGAGAAGCTCTTCAAGATTTCAGACCCAGGTTTCAAACCGTTTTTTTCACTCCAGTCCGCTATGAGGTCATAGTGATCCGGACTTGCTTATATGGTAAATACTCCGCCCACATGCACGTTCACGACACCTGGAGCGAGGCAGTGCCGCCGCCATTGCCCATAGACCGTGTAGTGTTTAGTTTCAGTTTCGTTTCTCTTTCAAGTGACAACACTGCCCCCTGCTGCAGCAGAAGTGTCAGGCTGCCAAATAAGGAGAAACCCAGCAGAACCGGAAGGCGGTGCTTTCTTCTGATCTCTGAGTTGCTCGTTAGGAAATAATTACAGCGTATTTTGAGTTATAATGGTGCAACGCTAATCTAGAGGCATCAAAGATTACACCTGTTTAATATAAAGTGATTTAAATATGGAGTCATGGGACCTTTAAACTTTAAAAAACGTATTTTCCTTTTGCTTAAAAAAACAAAACTTAACACTATGGAATACAGATAAGATTAAGATCTATAAAATAAAAGCGAAAAAATGAAATGTGATCGTATATTTAGAGAAATAACTGAGAAGAAGAGGCTGGTTGTAAGTATTGCATTTGTTTTCGTATGAGTTTTAATGTAGCTTCATCTTTCATTTTTCTCTGTGTGTGTGTGTGTGTGTGTGTGTGTGTGTGTGTGTGTGCGCGCGCTGAGGGCAAGTGCAACAGTGAGACCATGTGATTCATATACGAGTGGGAGTGAAGAGTTGCTTTAAATTGCTGTATAATTCATTGTGTTTCCTTTTTATTGCATTAGAACAGCTATTTCCCTACAGAGGTAATAAACTTTATCCTCTAAAAAGGCATCAACTGCCAGAGAGGCTTAATGAGAGGAGGAAAATGAAGAGATGCCAGTAGAGAAGCGTGATTAACGGTTTCTGGTTCTGAACCTTTGGCCCGGACCAACCGGCAGCGCTGCACCTCTGTATGGGAGAATATCAATCTCTGTAGGAGTGGAGGAGTTCAACCAAGAATTGCAAGTTACATCTATTTCAGAGCTGTAGGGTGAAGCAGCATGACCTCGTTTTATTATTATTATTTTTTCCAAGATGAAGATTTAGCTACCTTAAACCAAGAAAGAGGGCGTTATTTCTGCACGCTTTTAAAGTTTACACACCTGCTAAATCTGAATATGTTTACATGCTTGTTTATTGCTGGTTGGAATTTCCTTAAGTGATAAATCTTCATGTGGCTTTTTTCCTAATTAGGTCAGATCTACAGCGTGATAAAAACCAAGGGACACATTTTCTCAGGGGACGATTAAAACGCTGAAGAATCAGAGGAAGTTCCTCTCCGGAATAACCGCACGTCCTTCACTTGTGGGCACTCTGTGAATTTATGGGAGGGGTGTCGGCCGTATATCTTAAAGCGCACTGGAAAAATGTTCATTTACCACCGCGTGTTTTAACTGACATGTTCTGCTTGCTTCACTGCAGCTCGTTTAAATCTGAGGTTTGCAAACTTTGGAGAGGCAGGCCTCCCAGAGGAGGCTTCTGCAAGGCTGAGTGAGTTTCATTAGTTATCAAAACGGGGACACATTACTATGAAACACAATCATTCTGCAGTTTGGGGATTTTTTTTTTTTTTTTTCTTTCGCAGAACAAGACACAAATAAGACAAATTTTAAAACATGCATCCACTTACAATAAACAATGAAATACCTTAAAATAACTGGAACTTATTTTTAGCTAAACTTATTAAATTGAGATCTACAGTCTTAGACAAGCTCTTAAATTTAACCTTGTAAAATATATTGTCAGTGCATTACATTCACATTACAATTTCTAGATGTTTCACTTAAAGGCACACTATGTAACTTTTTCATATTTTTAAATCTTGTTCTTGAGCCAGTATGTGCTAATCTGGCCCTTTACAGGGCTAATAAAGTCACTCAGCCCCATCTGCTGCTTGTGTTCAGGATCCAGAAATGGATGAATGGAATTATTTTTTTTATTTTATTGTTTAGAGGGGAAAATATCCATTTCTCCTTTATAAAAAACGACTTATTAACCACGTAGTTTGCTTTTTTAAACCATAACCAGGAAGTTTTGTTCCTAATCCTAAACATTAAAGTTCTGGTTCCTAAACCTTAACCGAGTAAACTCTAATCAAGCAGTTTTGGTTCCTAAACCTAAAGATATAGAACGGTTCTTTAACGTAACCCATCAGCACAAGAGAAAAAGTGATGCACGCATTTAGAACAAAGGTTTTCTGGGTTTTGTGTTGATTATATTTATTTATATAAAAAAAAAAAGAAATGTCTTCTTCTTTTTTAGTTTTTTGCTTTTTGAAAGGAACAGATGTGTTTGAAATGAAGTTAAATCATGTTGTAAATAAGGTCCTCTTCAGGATAAACCTCACCTCGCCTTCATCTGCTTGTCCGGGTCGCTGGGGCAGCATCCCAATAGGGCGTCCCGAGCATCCTCTCCCCGGCCAAGTCCGCCAGCTCCTCAGCTGGGACGCCCAGGCATTTCCTGGCCAACCTGAAGATGTGTTTCCTCCAGATTGTCCTGCGTCGACCCGAGAGCCTGCCGGCAGGACATGCCCAAAACACCTCCCGAGGGAGGCGTCTTTACCAGTTGCCCAAACCACCTCAACTGGCTCCTTTTGATCTCTACTCCGAGTACCTCCGGGATGTCTGAGCTCCTTACCCCTAACCGGACCCTTGACCGGAAAAAGGTGGCTTGCCAATTCCAGGTCAGGAGAGAGGTCCCACCCCTAGCGGAGAAGTTTAAGTATCTCGGGGTCTTGTTCACGAGTGAGGGAGCGGGAGATCAACAGGCGGATTGGGGCAGCGTCTGCAGTGATGCTGACGCTGAACCGATCGGTCGTGGTGAAGAAGGATCTGAGCCAGAAAGCAAGGCTCTTGATTTACAAGTCGATCTACGTCCCAATCCTCCCCCCTGTGGTCATGAGCTTTGGGTAATGACCGAAAGAACGAGATCACAGATACAAACGGCAAAAATGAGTTTCCTCGCAGGGTAAACCGTTTAAAAATATCTGCTGCTCAAGGTTAAGAAAGACAGAGTTTAAGAATGAATTTAAAACAAAACTTTCGGATAACTAATAAATCCTCCACAACCAATTCAAACCCAACAGAAATTTCTTTTTTATTTAACAACTTGCCCTTTCCTCATTAAAGTCTTGGTTCCTTAAACGGTTTCAAGTTTCTGCCTCTGAAAATTTTAACATTTAACCCACAAACTCCACTGGCAAAAATAAAGTTTATTTGCTGAATGAACCAAAATATGGATAAAAACTTAAAATGAAAAGATTTTTTTTCTTCTTCCAGAAATCAGTTTCTAACAATAAGCCCTTAAATGTGAGAGTGTTTATGTAGGTGTGCTGATGTCATCCCAACTGGGAACCTGTACACACACACTCTCTGGCTTTTTGTAACACACACTCACACACTCCAACCAGCTGCACACCATCAGTGATAATGCACACTGGGCATTTATCTTTACAGTGAATTATGGTTCGCTGTGGTCTCATTGACTCCTTGCACAAACGTGCGAGTGTGTGTTTCAAAGTGTGTACATGCATAAGTCTTGAATTATGACCCGCGCTTAGTTGTGTACGTGTCTTTGTGTGTTGAATTGAATTATGGCATGGCGCTATCTCATTGACTTCACCTGAGTCCCATTCATCACAACTTAACCATGGAAATAGACTTTATGGACAAAACGCTGATTTAGCGATGTGTGTGAGCCTGCACGCCTTCCAGGATTGTATATATGTGTGTGTGTGTGACCGTGAACACACCCATAATGAGCATTACAGCACTGGCATGTGTCAAACACAGAGAGAAGCGATCAGTGTGTGCAGTTAGTGTGTGTATGCGAGTACGAGAAAAAAGGGGGGGAAGCTTATTGCGGTTATGATTTATTTCTCACTTATTCTACCAGCTTTGAGAAATGATTTTTCCAGCAGCAACGCAATTACAGGTCGAGAGCTGAATGCACGCACACACATCACAAAAAAAGTTATGTCAGTTAGAAAACACAAAAGAAGAATTTATGGGGCCGCTGGCAGTAAACTAAAATGTGTGTGTGTGCGTGCACGCAGGCAGGCAGGTGTGCACGCACTCCCTCACATTTAAACAGAATAAACTATCCATTCACACACTGACCTTTTCATATAATAACACACCTTCTTTGTGTCTGTGTGTGTGTGTTGTGTGTGTCATGATGGGGACTCAAACTTGACCCAACACCACCTAATGGACCTTAATTGCAGCCCTCATATTGTTATCTTGAAGGTTAAATCTGGGTCTCAGAGTAAAGGTCAAAGGTTAAAGGTCACCTTTTGTTGTGTTAGCCTGAAAAATTAAAACCAGGGTCTGGGAGTGACATCACACCCAGCTGTTCAAAAAACTGTAGGACTAATTTAAAACAATTTTTTAGGCAATCCAATCTTATATCAATGTATTTCATCACTTCTCTATCACAAGGCGGCCATATTGGATTTAAGGTTGGAATTCCATTTTTAGAGCAAATACAGTCGACTTTTCTGACTTGGAAGTCAGAAATCCAAACTTTGAGGTACAAATGCAACGCGCCATTAGAATTAGGAATTCAAAATGGCTTCCGTGCCCTTGTGCTCACAACTGATGAAACACATTTGGGGGTGGCTATGGCTCAGTGGGAGGAGTGGACACCTTCTAGTCGATAGGTTGGTGGTTTAATTCACACTACATGTCAAAGTGTCTTTGGGCAATACCCTGAGCCCCATGTAGAATTAGAGGTATGCATGAGTTGGTGAATATGACTTGTAGTGTAAAGCACTTTGAGTCCTCAGAAAAGCTGGTGTGCACATAACTAGTCCACCACGCATGCACACCCCAGATATCATCATGTATCACCTGATCCCTCTGCAGACCGGAGCTGTCATGCGGAACTACGTTTGGGGACTCTTTTTGTTGCGACATCTAAATGTGCATTGCTAATTAGCTTCCCTGATAGAACTGGTTCATGCTGTTGTGCTCTCTGACATTGTTTTAAATAAAGAGCATTTAAAAAGAATTTACAATCAGTGGTGGTTCTAGACCAGTGGTCGGCAACTGACGGTTGCTTTGGACACAATAAGTTTCAATAAAGAGAGCTCAATGGATGACAAGCAAAATGTCTTCAAGTAAATAGTCTTGTTTTCTTGCTTCCACATGAGTCTAACATACAGTTAGATGGACATTACACTATAATAGTGCTCTTTGTCATTAAGTTATATTAAGGAGCCCAATGACCCCACTGCCCTATAGAGATACGTCTGTGCATGCCATAAGACTTAGACAACGTAAAAGTCCACATTCACAAAGGCAGGCAGCACCTGACCTGTCTTGACATCTCTGCAATTCTTGAACATTTCTAGACCTGAACGTTTAGTGTCCTGTAAAAGAAGAATGTGATGGCAGCAATCATTTCTGCACCGTCAAAATGATATCACAACGTGTTCTACGGGAGATGACAGAGGAGTAGTACGAGGAGATGAGAAGAAAAGAAGAAAAAGACAGCGACACATCACCTGATGTGTACCTCTATTACCCTGTTCTTCTTTTTAGTGGCCTGGAAAGTCAGCAATGCCGGTTTGAATGGCACCGATATGGAGTTTTATTTGGATTCCTTCTAGACATTTTGTGTTTCTGTGTTTACCTCCACTGCGACAGCTCAATAACTGCAGTTGTCTCTTATGTTTATGGTCGGTCGTACGATCACACCTGTGTTCGTTCCATGACTTTCTTTCTACTGCTTGTAAAACGCTGATCCGTCTTTCTTTCATGAAATCGCCCCTCATCTCTTTTTGCTATTCTATCTTGTTAACGCTCCCTGCTCTTGCCTCCCCTGCCCATCTGAACAATTGCCACCGAGGGGGTTTTATGTGTCCTACTGAAGCTCAAGTGCCGGTCGATGCCCTTCATCTCCATCCAATCTCTTCCTCTAGGTGTTTATCACGGCTGTTATGACTTTTTATTCCACTCTTTCAAACTTTGAATCTCTCGTCTGCAGGGCTGAGTATTGAGGCCATTTCTCATGGTGCTTAAAGTCTGACAACAACTGTTAAAAAAAGGTAAAGGGTAAAGTCTGTGTTTTTTTGTGCATCTGACAAACGAAAACATGCGTCTTTCGTGAACCAAAGCATGTATTTATTACTTTTGTGGAGCTGTCATCATTTATAACACCGAGGCTAATGGCTTTTATTGATTTATAGTGAGAAAAGGAAGATTGACGGCATGAAAATAAATACCAGCAACATGGTCATAACGACCTAGGATTGATCATCACATTACCAGGAGCTTAATGGTGTGGTGATATGTGCAGGACTTTCTCAGACCAAGTAAAACACACAAGTTAATTAACAGGTTACTAATATATCAGTCTTTTTAAGGTCCACTAATATAAACAATGGAACTGGTTTAATGACGAAGAGCAACAAACTATTTTACATTTGAAGGGTTTTTAGTCTTTTTGCAGAAAAAAACTCCAATCTTTGTCATTAAAAAAACAATTATTGCATATTTAAGGGAATAGTTAAGATTTTTAAAGTATTTTTTTGTGTGAAAATACTTTGAATAACTATAGTTAAGTGTAAAATGTAGGAATGGAAAAAAATAATAAATAAAAGGCATGGAACCTGTCTCCTAAACCAGGTGATCATTTAAACATTCGAATGGTTAAAATCAGACAAAGTATGCTATACTGGCTAGTTATAAGAACAAAGTGGAGCGCTGTCTCTTTAAAACAGTCGTGGTTTGTAGTTTAAGGAGTTGAGAAACCAAGATGCACAATCATCACATGACTGAAGGGTCTGGAGGACATGGGGAAACAACAACAAGGAGACAGAAAACCAGAGCATATCTGACAGGAAAACCGAGAAACCAAAGACTATTAAAACAGGGAGGGGTGATTACTAGAATGAGGCAGATTAATGGATACAGAAACAAACAGAAGGCAAAGAAACAGAGAGAGGTAAAGGCAACAAAAAAGGAACATTGTAAAACTGAGGCATAGCTGACTAACGGTGAATCATGATGGGACTTTTGGTCTCATAACGACTCTTCTCAAAGCTGTCAGTTCATGTAAAAAAACTACAACAACATCAATACATGTAAAAAAAAAACCATGAAAACGTTACATTTTCTGGGGTTTGTTTTCTTTAAACATTGTGTTTAGTAAATTATTGTATATTTATTTGTTGATTGTTTTTGGTTTTTGAAAATGTCGTTGTTTTATGCCATGTGTGTGTGTTGCATTATTTTTCCATACTACATCTTAGGCCCACCACTAACATAGCATCCATGTTGTGAACTTATCTTTTTCAGCTTGATCTAATTGCTAATAGAGCTTTTTGTGCAACAAAATCACTAATTGCAGCCTCCATTAAATGCGTACTGGAGCATTTTTCAGCAGAACATCCCAGAAGTGAGTGAAGGACAGAAACGGACGGCTGTTAGCGCTTCAATTTTAGTAAAAAAATACCAGAGTCCCAAAAAGAAAAACACCTTTTCAGCTAGCAGAAAACAAAAAAACTTTTGGACGTAGAAAGAGGAAAAACCTGGGGGAACATTAGCATAGCGTTTAAACGGCTGGTGTTTTGCTCTCTATTGTTAATGTGGCAATGTGCGGTCCCATGTCTGGAGGAAGCAGCCTAGGATTATAGCTGAAGGGAGGGGCGAGAGCTCTGAGACGTGTTTGTGTCATAGCTAGCTACACCTAGCTTGTTTGCAGATTTAATGTGCTTTAATGTGGACTGTATTGTCTTTCTTAAATCCTCTAATGTACGCAGTAGGTAAAGGTGTGCTATCTTTATTTCTAATTTAAGGTTAATCTGATTTGGAAGCTGAGCGTTTTAAGCTGACGTTTCTGCCTTTACCCTTTCCAGACTGTCTTCAAGGTTTTTTGGTGGTGGTGGGGGGGGGGGGGGGGGGGGGGGGGGGTGTTAGGTTAGGTTAATTATTTATTAAAATAATCTGATCTGTGTAGATTTTTAATCCAGTGCCTTTTTTGTGTCTATTTTGTTGAAAACTGACGTTTAAATTGTTTCCTGTGCAGGGAGAAAAGACAACGAGCATCTCAACAAGCCGAGTACAACAAAAACAGATCACACACACACACACAAACAGACACACACACACACACACACAGACAACGGGTGATCCTCTGACCGTCCTCTCTAAAATATGCTGAGCAAATGAACCCAGCAGCCACTGTTTATAATTATGAGTTTACTTCTGTGTGGACACGCCTGAATTTAGTCTGGCTTTTTCTTTTGACTTCACCTGACCTCAATTTACCTGCTGTTTGCTTCTAAATGTGGGGTCATACCACACACACACACACTCACTCGATATGTAACGAGTGTGTGTGTGTGTGTGTGTGGTGGAAAGAAGAGAAAGGGTTTGAAAAGTTTCTCCGTCTGTTGTTAGACTTCATTTACTTCACTCTGACTTTCCACACAAAGTCACTCAGTACAGCGCTGCTTTTCCCTCCGTCTCTGCACGTCTCGCCCTCTCTCGTTCGGTCACTGAAAGCTGTCAGGTCGCATATGCCAACTGATGACACTCTGATGTGAGTTGTGAGTACGACTGTGTGTGTGTGTGTGTGTGGCTCCTATAACCTCTACGGCGGCTTAGAGTGGGTCTTTCGTTTAGGGTGTAGATGGCCCGATTTGTCTTCCACTTGCCAATTTCAGCTTCCCTTGGGAGAAAGATTGAGAGAAGAGAAACAATAACAGTTTGAATCCACAAAAAAGGAGAAACTTTGCCAGCTTTTTTTTTTTTTTTTTTTTACTATTTGGAAACTTGTTTACAGATATCTTGTGTGGTGTAAAAACAGCATGTTAGCGCATTAATTCAAGAACGAATAATTCTTTGCGTTCCAAAGTAAGGGGCATTTGCAAAACTCCACGGTGAATTAAACCTAATCTGCAGCGTTATTGGGAAATTACAGTGAAAAATTAGGATTTATAACTAATGTCACGGACAGGAAACGATACAATACAAGACCGGCAGCCACAACAAAACACCTCGGTTAGTATTCAGCCGGCGTTCCTACTGCTGATGGAGTCGCGTCTACTAACGATTACAACTTCTCCAAATCACCTGAAATCTGTCCATTTGAACGGACAAAACATAAAATAAAAACATGGTGGAAACTACAACTGCCTCTCTTTAATGAAGAAAATGAACTGAAAACATCCCCCAAAAAGATATTTTTAATGATCATTTATTTCATATACAAGTATGTTTGAATTTTTACGTCCATGTTTTCTCAGTTCAAACTAAAATCCTCTTATAAAGAGAAATGATGGTGTTGTTGAGCCAATGTGGTCTTTAAAAATATGCACAGTCTCGAGCAATATCACCAGATTTTGTGCTGGTTTGTATTCAGACTTTCAGCTATTATAACAATGTATTGATCAATATCTGTAAAATTGACTGACAGAGACTTTTCTCTAAGGTCAGTTGGGGTTGGCAGCTATGGATTTGGATTTATCATAATAATTGTGTCACCTTTTGGAAACAGGACCAAAAATCAAGCACTATATGAGTCGAGATGTATTCTAATAATATCTCTTAAAACACTATTGATTAAAAAAAAAGAGTTTTAAAGCAATGAAAAGATTTTCTGGTATGTTTTTGTATTTTGAGTTCAGTCGTGTTTGATATTATTAAAATTCCAGGTGCAGCACACCTGTTCTTCATCAAATAATTAGTGCTTATAAAAACCTGAGTGATTAAATACCGTATTGACCTGAATAAAGGACGACCCCGATTATAAGACAACCCCCTCTTTCCAAGTCTAATCTTCAGAAAAAAACTAAATTAACCTTTTCTCAAAATTTAAATAAAAATAGTTTCTTTAAAGTCATTTAAATAATACCGTAATTAAATACTGCTTTAATATTTGCCTATTAATCAGGGGTTAAAGTTCTCCATCGTGGCGTTAGATTTCAATCAATTAGGAAAAAAAGAGAAAAAAGTTTAATTAAATCTCTTTTGTCCACAAAAAATGCAGAAACAGTCAAGTTAAAGGCATACTCAGTAGCCAGGTAAACAAAGTAGCTTTTAACGTTTTTTTTTAAAGCCTCTTAACAACGTTCTAATATAATATAGCCATAAATATATTGTGGAGATTTTAAAAAAACGAAAGAAATCAATGAAGTAGCTGTCCCGCGGT
Source organism: Callopanchax toddi (assembly GCA_006937965.1). Taxonomy (NCBI): domain Eukaryota; kingdom Metazoa; phylum Chordata; class Actinopteri; order Cyprinodontiformes; family Nothobranchiidae; genus Callopanchax; species Callopanchax toddi. Next base: position 1,375,697 of record SSNR01000138.1, on the reverse strand, counting down.
TCTCTAAAAACTTCAGCCAATCCTATCGTTCGGACCGAACGATAGGATTGGACAATCCAGCTGTCTGTCTGTCGCATTTCCTCACTGCTTGGATTGGCATTAATCCGCCCGGACACATTTTGGGGCAGAGCATCCCGGAAGTGAAAGTGAGTAGGACAGAGAGCCGGCGGGTGATTCCATTTTAAGACAAAAATACCAGAGTCCCCCCAAAAAACACCTTTTCATCTAGCAGATAACTAAAAACGTTTGGAGGTGAAAAGAGGAAAAGCTGGGGGAACATTTCTGCGACTGGAGTTATACTCTGCTTTGTCACCTTTGCAAACCGTGGTCCCATGTCCGCGGGAGGCTGGCGTATGGATTTTACCCGACGGGAGGGGGGAGTTCACCGAGACGTGTTTCTGTAAAATAGCTAGCGAGACCTAGCTTGTTTACCTGGCTACTGAGTACGGCTTTACAGACTTAGAATTTGATTAACAAGATTATAAAACATAACGCGCTGAATGTGGCTGTAATTAATTAATCACAATTAACGCAATAATTTGACACCCCTACAAATAATCAGCACACCTGTTGTCGCTCTTTAATCACCCTTGTTCATAAAATTGTGTATTTAGGCGGAATTTGTATCTGAAGAAAATGGAGGCATTTATTTCTGCATTGTGGCCATGAAAATGATGTGTGACATCATGTCTCAGTCAGAAAAACACTTTGTTAGCATGCAGTAGCCAAAATGTGACGTTTCAACATGAATCCAATCAAACCAGAACATAGAAACCTTATTTTCCCTCCAACTTCCACTCTCCCTGCATTTGTTCGTCCTCGTGCAAACGTTGCTTTTCTCACCATCTCTCTGCCCTTTAGTGTCACTTCTCTGTTCTGGCATTTAGGAGACAAATGCTACTGTGTCACACCTTGTCACTCATACCACACACACACACAATGTCTCTCTCTCTCACACACACACACATGCACATCTACGCTCGCAGGGCTAAATGCTAGCGTGTCAGCAGGCCTGTCAAGCCGAGCGTCACTGCGTAGGCACCTCTCGGTCTGGCAGGACACACACTGACACGTGCACAAACATACAGACGGTGACACAAATAACAGGGAAACATGCAGAGATTCACAGCCAGATGCAGCGAGCGGGGGAAATTAACAATATGCAAACAAGGAGCGCACCATGAGCTGTTGACACCAAAACAATAGAAGCACAATTAATCCTGCTCTTAATCTAGTACGCACACACAAACACACACACACACACATACACATATACTGAACCCAACTAAAAGAATGAGCAATCTCTTTTTGTTTGAGACTAAAAGTAGTGAAAGGACTTGATTCATGTGTTTTTATCCAAATGAATCCGTTTGCAGACTGGACCCTCTGTTTTACCTGGTTCCAGTCCCACAGATTACCAACATTTAGAGCCAGAATAACACAAAAGCATCCAGCGTGATGAGAACCATGACATCTGCTCTGTTTGTCAGGTTGTGGATGATGTTTTCATTATGTGTGATCAGACGCTGAGCCACCTCTGGCTGGTTAACAAAAGCTAACAGAACGAGCTTCATTAGATCTTTTTTAAATACACAACTGATCCAAGCGAGACCAACTTAGAGTCCCAACACTACCATTAATGTTTAGCTTAATTGGAAATATTTTCATGGTAAAAAGGGGAGCTATTTAAGATTTAGTTGGATGGTCTTATTGTTTGGATTCACGTGTATGGGAGGGTTGGAGTTAAATTAGTTTTCTAAAAACCCCTCAGTTGATTGGAGCTGGACCCCAAATCCAGATCAGTTGAAGAAGAGAGTCAAACAAAGAGAAGAGAAGAAGCTAAAGGTGCTCCGAGTAAAAAATGATAGAAATTAAATAAGTGGTTAGCATACTAGCATTTCAACGACTGGTGTTTTGCGCTCTATTGTTACTGACATGTTACTGTCCCATGTCCGGGCCAGGTGCGGCGTAGAATTATAGCCGACGGGAGGGGTGAGAGCTCTGAGACCGTGTTTGTGTAAGCTAGCTAGCTATACCTAGCTTGTTTGCAGATTAACTAGAGCAGATTTAAACAATTTTTTCAGATGATAGTTTGCGGGAATCAGGGTGCGATTTGATGGGGGGATGAGTTAGTCCCCCCTGCTTTTGACATCCCACCCTCTAGTCATTAATCTTGGGGGGGATAGACTTCTCTGCACCTCTCACTGGTTCAACAGAGCAATACCCCGGTTTCTGTCCGACAATCCGCTCCCGCGGTCGGAGGAGCAATGTGACCAAAGGAGGGGGCGTGACGGGGTGCAGCTCCGTGCACACCTGATGGAACCAGCACTTGGTCTAAACCACTATGATGTCTACCCCCCCCCCCCCCCCCC
>SSNR01000138.1:1328647-1365224 GCA_006937965.1 Callopanchax toddi | reverse complement strand
CCCCCCCCCCCCCCCCCCCACCCCCCAGCAACAATATGTGCAGCCCTTCGGACCAGGTGCTGTGCTGCTGTGCGTGAAGACCGTGCAGACGGACCTGTGTCATTTTGCAACTAGTCGGATGAATCAAAATACATCCGTAAAATAACGCGGATCTGCCATTTTTTACGCGCAAACGTGTTTGTGAATCACAACGCACTGTGAGGTAAATTACGAGTGACCATGTTTTAAGGTGGTGTAATTAACATGTGGTGATGTTTTTTGCATATTTTATCATCAGGAGGCTGTTTTAAGTCTCAGCCGCGACTTTTAAAGGCATTTTATCCAATCAGTGTCCTGCAGGGCAGACACAAGCAGAAGATCCCTGACTTTTTCCTCAATGACAGAAAACACTAAGCTCGAGGATTTAAACTTAACGGGGGACCCGAGGCTGTTCCCCACAAAGGAGGTCTGGTGCTAGGATCCTGTCCTTTCAAAATCCCTCTAAAATGCTCCTGGAACCAGCTACCAGGACCCAGGACCAGGACCTGGCCGACCTGGGGCTGTTACTGGGAGGAGGTCTGGTGCTAGGATTCTGTTCTTGTCAAAACTCCTCTAAAATGCTTCTGGACCCAGCTACCAGGACCAAGGGGACCTGGGGCTGTTGGAGGAGGTCTAGTTCTGGGTCAAACTGACAGGAGCAGAACTGTAGTTTTAAGTGCGCTGAGCCAAACCTACACTTTAAATATCTCCTGTGTCGGTGCGAGCTCAACACATCCCCCACCACACACACACACACACACACACACACACACACACACACACACACACACACACACACACACACACACACACACACACACACACACACACACACACACACACACATACAGTATATAAACAACAAAACCAATAATTATATTGAAAATCAAATTATATAAATATGAACTGCTATAAGGGAAAAAGCCAAGTGTAAACCCCCAAATTATTATTATTATTTAAATTATAAGTTTTTTTTATGAATGCAACTTATTTTTTGTTGTTGTTGCCTTGAATTAACAGTTTTTAATGCAGTTTAATGTTGTCTAACTAACTAACTTTGAATAAAACAAAAATTAACAGAACATTCATCAGAAGGTGAGTTTGCTACAAATGCAGTTGCTTCATTTCAAGATTTGTCCGGCTGTGTCTGCAGCTCTGTGATCTTTTTTTTTTTTACCATTTTCTTCCACTGGAGGCAGCAGTAGCCCACACATGCACACCTCCCTCCCTCCCTCTGTCAAACAGACACACACAGACCAGCACCTACACAACCCTGGACACACAAAACCATCCATCAAGTGTGTGAAAGACCCTTAAGGCCTAAACATTACTCTTGTTTGGTGTGATAGAGTGCTGGACAACTCTGTCTCATTCTCTCATTCCCTCCCAGTTTTTCACTCCTTTATTCTCTTGTTCTCCTCCTCGATGTCTCTTAATCTCCAGCTCTCACCTTAAATCTCAGCGGTCTCCCCCTCTCCGGTTCGTGCCTCTCAATCCTTCTCTCTCCTTCACCGCCTTGTCCGTCTTCTCACATCGATTCAATCCTATCATACTGTGTCACATGTACACACACATTTACCCCATAGGTATCAGTCAGGGTGAATATTATCTGTATTTATGTCCAACAGTAACACAACTACACAAAAAGCCCCAGCATGCATGCACACACTCACAACGTGTCCATTTATGTGGGTGATTAACCTAACATGCACGGTTTCAGGTTTGTGGAAGAAAACATTTTCACAGAGAGAAAAGCTGCTGCTGAGAGAATGAAGCACCTGCACCCTGGAAGATTCATGCTTCTGCTCCTGCAGGCCTCACAGGGTTTTTTAAAACATGCATGTCTGCTTTTCAGCATGTAATGACCTTTGAGCAGGGGATTCAGGCTGAAGAGTTTTGTAAAATTGTGTTTTGAAGGTGGCAACAGAGCAAAAAAGGGGATGTTTTGTTTTGTTTCTTCAATTATTTTTCAGCTTTTCTGTGATATTTGAACTTGAAAACTCTGAGTTTTAGATTGTTGATTTTAGTTTTAGGAAACTACTTTAAATAATTGGGTTCTTTTTGCATATTTTTCTTGCTCTGCCATTTCAGAAAAAGTGACGAGGAAAGTGCTGTATTTATTGATTTTTCTGTGTTTCAGCTTTTTCTTTGCTTCTGGTTATATTTCATATTACAGTATTTGTGCATTCTATCTTTTTGTCACACCAACTGTAGTTGAAGGATGATGTGGACTTAATGGGTAAATATATTATAAGAGATTCAGTCAACAGATGGTCAAAACCCCACCCATCAGTCAGGAGAGGACATCCAACCATCAAACTGTTTACTTCAGTTGGAGGAAACAAAGCAAAACGCTGCCAAATAATGTTTTGTTGAAGATATTAACCCATTAAAACCAAAGTTGCTTCCAATGTGGCTCTTTCTCCATTTCCGTGGGACATTGAGGAGTTGGAGGAGGTAACTTGAGTTATACAAGCTGTCAGGTACTGTGGAAGACATATTTGGAGGGTCTAGGTACTCAATGAGCAGATCTGGCCCGCAGACCGCCTCTTTCTGGCTCTCAAGCCAATAACTGTGTCCCCAAAGCTGTCGATATTTCATAAAATCCACCACAAAACGGCGTCGCGCCTCCCATGACAATTTCAGGAAGTGGAGCGACTGCAGGCAGCTACAATGCACACCCCCACCCCACTGCAGACCACTTGCATGCCTCACCCCCTCACAAGCTGCTATTTCATAGAATCTACCACAAATTGCTGCTGCAGGAAGTGGAGCTGCGCCCCCCTCTTGAAACCATTGCATGCACCCCCCTAAAACAGTATTTGTCTCTAATGCCTCAGTAGTTAGCAGGGGGGCCACAGGGGGGACCAAGCTTGCTGTCATGGGGACACTGGCCCCCCCTATAGGACCGCCCCTGTTTGGTTCTTGATGTTATGGCCCAAGCAAAAGTTTTTACCACGTGTACTTCAAACCTCCACAGCCACTAGATAGCAACCCCACATGTATTATTTTAAGAGCTTCCACCAAAACCCAAGCCTGCTATAAGTAGACAGCACTTTTGTTAAAGGTTGCCCCATTTTGGACCGCACCTTCGTTGGCAAAGTGCTGGATCTCGTCAAACTAAGGTCGGCTCATGGGAGTCCACCTCCGTAGTTTAATGCTGCCAGTCCAGGAATCTGTTGAGGTCCCACATGTCTAAAGTTCATGTGCCTGCAAAAAAAAAAAAAACACGCTCGTCCAAGTTTATGAGTGTGCAGACATCAAGCCAGGCCCTGGCACCGAGTCTGCAGGCATTCCACCAGTCGGCTGACATTTCGCCAATCCTGGAGTCAACTGACTTCATGCCTGGTCCAGATTCTGCAGACATCCCATCTGGTTCAAAGCCTGCAAAGTGTCCCGACAGTCCTGGAACCCCTGGAGGGTCTTGGTTTTTTCCATTCTAGCCTGTCACGCCTGCCTTCTCCCTACCCTGCTGAGTGGTCTCTGCTTCCCTGCAAAGCCCCCAGTCACGGCAGACCGCCAGGCCTGCTCCACAGAGCAGCGTAACCTGTTAAAAGACTCAAATTTTATTGTGAAGAATTCAAAAACAGTGGATATATAAATTATTAGATGAATTTTTTTATCATTAAACAAGCAACACTCCATTAAAACGTAGCAACACACTTGATGTAAATACATTTCACAGCGTGTTGCCTTCGTTTCTGAAGCGGTGTCTTGGTTTTATGTAAATTCGAGGTTTTATTCATCGCTATCTGGCTCTTATTTTCATGAAAGTTACAAAACAAGGCAGACAAAAGTGGAAAAAGCAAAGACGTGATGGTGGGAAATGATCAAATAGGAGCTGAAGAGGAAAATGAGAGAAACAGAGAGGAGAAAAAGACAAGAAAAATTGAGTTATCTGTTATGTTGTGATGGATGCTGCAGAAGTGCAACCTGGGATTGATTTAAGGCTAGTTCCCTGTCAACAGTCCAACCTGAGAAAGGAAACGGGTATCTGGAGTGAAGATTGATTACCAGGGTAACATCCAGTGGTGATCTGGTAAGTAAGTGATGGAGAGTAGAAGTGATGCTGGGACCTGTGCTTCCAGTTTGACACTTTTTTCTCCTTCTTTTAAAATGAGATATCTTTAATTTCACATCTTTGAAGCTGGTTTTCATCTATGACTGAAGTTGATTCATTTGCATTTTCCGGTTTAAATTTACTTTTTATATTTTCAACGTGGATGGTGACCTTGAATGAGACTTGGTTAATCTTTTCCTAATTTTGTTTTTTAGATCCTGTTGCTAAGGACTCCAGGTCCTGCTGGTTTCTCTTCCAGTCAGAGAGGTCACATGTGGCATGTCAGATAAATGGAGCTAACCAGGAGGTCTGATAGAAACTCATTACTGAGCTGAGGGGCAGAAATTGAATTAATAAAATCTTTTTTTTTCTTTGAACATACAAACCATGCTGAGTAGACTGGAGCGTTTTATAGGCTGTAACTGGATGACCTCTGATTCCCACTGTCTTTGTATTTTTGATAAAATTACTGCAGTGCAATGATGCATGAGCTGAACCATTCCTCAGCCTATGTATACTATTATGTACTATGTAGTGGTAATGTGAGTTGCCTTTTTCCATTCTGTTTAGGATGCTGTGCTACTTAGAGGATTTTTGCTATTAATTTTCTACTTTTCTGCCATTTGTTATGATGTGTAACCATAGCAATGAGAGACTTTTTTACAAGAGGGAGCAGCTAGTTGACATCTGAAAGCTCAAGTAATACCCAAACCCCAACTCTAAAATACAACACGAGTTAAAGAGGTGTGGAGTAGGAGCAAAATGGAGAGAGAGGAAGTTTAAACCATCACTTCTATCGACCATAACAGCGAACACGAGATCTCTTGTGAACAAAATCTGGAATGAGGACCCAGCCAGAAACCTGTGTTTTACAGAGACATCCAACGTCTCTTAGTCCAGCTTTCAGACGATACCAGCAGACAGACATTTGACAAGAAGCAGAAGAAGTAAAGGAGGTGAATCAGCAGTGTCTGTCTTAGCAAAACCATAAATGGATTTAATAAAACTCTCAAAAGGTAATTATTATATGCACATCTCCATTGAAGTAACTTTGGGAATCAAACCCTATTCAAGATGGCTGCCAAAGCCAATGGACTTTAGCTATGATGACCATATTTTGATTTCCAAAAAAAGAGGAAACTTGGCCCAGTGGTGAAACACTTCGATGTAAAGGCATTAACTTAAGAATCGAGCAAATGGTTGGACTGTCTTGCACGTGTGACCTTGACAGAGTCGAGGCTGAAAATCTAGTTGTTTTCTGTTAAATTTGACAAACTGTAACTTGATCCTGTCAAACCACAGTGCTTAACAATCACAGAAGAGGCTTGGCGGTAAGCTTGATGCGTCTGATCTGATCCTTTATGACTCTGTAAACAGGTGTGTTGATGTTGACGTCCTCTAATCTGATGAGTGAAGGCCCATCTTTGCTCCTGACAGGAAAGTGATGAGAAGTTTTTCTTCTCAGATAGAGAAGAACATCCGCCTGTCTTTCTCCAGGGCGAAGCGCGTTTGCGAGTGTGGATTTTACCACATCCTGAAACTGATGTTTTCATTTGACCAAATAAGGACAGCAGCTTTTGTTTGCTTTCAAACAGCATGCCAGTGTTGTGGAGTCAGTGGACTGACAATAAGATTATCTTGAGCAGCTCCCCCCCCCCCTCAGGCCAAAGATCCTCTATATACCAACAAGATGACACAATTCAGACTCAGACAAATGGTTCAGCCTCGTAAGTAGGTGGAGTGAATATTGTGTCGAACAGTTTGTTTGAATGGGCAATATCTGACTTATCAGCAAAGGTGATGAGAAGAAGGAGTAAATATTAAAATATATAAGTCATGAAAAAATGAAAAAACCCAAATCTTCAACCATCCTGGACATGGCGACACTAAGAGCTCTTTTAAAAGGATGACCAGACTTCTTCTCTTGTCTTTGAGGTGTTTGGCTTCTCATTGAGAAAACGCCTCAGATGAGAAGCTAAAAGTTTTTAAAACCAAAGAAGGTGTTTAATCAGGTTCAGGGGACACAATGAAAACGAAGGTCATATGAAAAAATAGGACATGAAAACAAAAGGTACATTTCCACTATGCAGCCAAAACTTTTCTCCTGGTACTAGAAAAACTGTTCTGTCAGTTCTGGTTTGTTGCATTTCCATGAAGATCTGAGCTACAGGTTCACATTTTCACTTTCACATTTCTAGTAAATGGTCATCGGTAATGTTGGGGATCCTCAACTAGTGAGGATGGGGTGCTCGAGCACTCTCCAAAACAGGAAGAGATGGATAAAATGGCTGGCTCAGATGGCCCAAAGTTACCATTGGTAATTCCTGATGGCCAGTCCAGACCGGTCCACATCCAGACCCAGGGTAGGTGCTGTCGGCGTGGGTGGCTCACGCCGGTCGATCCAGACATGCCAGATCACAGCAGGACAGCACCTGGTCCGCTGGGCCTTGGATCGAGTTATTGGTCTGGACAATCCAGTGATGGGGACACGTTACCTCCGTCCATGCCAAATCTACGTCCATGAATGTACGTAAAGTAGGGGTGGGAATCTTCAGGGTCCTCACGATTCGATTCGATTACGATTCAGAGAGCTGCGATGCGATTATAAAACGATTATTGATGAAAGATGTATTGTTCTTCCCCCTCACCTTCCTGTCATGTGACTATGAGGTACTATTAAAGCATTTGTAATAACCCGACATGATTTTACTTCCATTATCTTTAATTATTTAATAATAATTTAATCATTGAAACATAGCAGTGTTTAAATGTGTAAATATAAGTTTAAATACAGTCCCTCCAGGAAGGTGTGTGGTTTTTGTGATGGTTTCATCCTAAAATGACTGATTTGTGAAACTTTTTTCAAAAGTTGTGGTCAAAGTTGCAGTTTTTTTCAAGCATTTTTTGTTTAAGGTTTTATTTTGTTTATATGCACACACTGTATGCGCCGTTTCATCATAATATAAAGACTACAAGATGCTGTAATCTCCATGACGACAGAGCTGACTGTCTCAGCATCACTCAGGCGTTACAGCGTGAGCGACTCGTTTTACTTTCACTTTTAGACGTTCACCTCAAAGGTTCACTGGTTCAGCAGGAAGAGGTTCCTCGTGATCGCTCACTGGATACACGCATCACGTGGTTGTTCGCATGTTTAAAAAAACGACGTTCAAAGGATTTCACGTTAGTTCACGCTGACGCCCCGGTCCTATTTTCTCACGTAATAGCAAAACCGCCGACTCAGCACAGTTTAGGACACAGATCAGTTCTTTTTAAACAAAGTTTCTCACATTGGCCGAATACGGACTTTAAACAGAACTCACCTCGTCTCTTTCAGCACTCGTATCAGACCCCCCAGCCGCGGACCCTCTGCTCCTCTCTGTTCAGCCAAGCGAATATTTTCGTGTACAATCCATCACATGATGTTTGGTTCAGAACAGCTTCTACCACTCTTGTGTAATCGCTACTTTGGGAAATTGACTCGCTCGTATTTTAGCCGTAATATATTACAGAATCTGGCCGGTGCGTTTAGCGGCTCGACTCAAAAGCAGGAAGTAAACACAGCTCGAGGCAACGGGGATTGGTCAAAACTTTTTCAAATGGCGGTGATTGGTCAAAAAAGAAGGTGACGCACGACAAACGGCAAGATGATTGGTCAGATTTGGGAGAAAGTTGGTGAAATTCCAAGGCCGCAAACATTAATAATAGAATCAAATTTTTATATTTTTCAATCGATTGATAATCGTTCCTGTCTGCATCTTGATGCATCGGAAAAACGAGTTTATCTCCCACCCCTAACGTGAAGTGTCTTGCCCAAGGACACAATGACAAACTGACCCAGCTGCAAACGGGGTTCGAACCAGCGACTCTCCAGCTGCAAGGCGGACCTACTGAGCTATACTGCCGCCGAGTATGTCTGGACTTCTGATTGTATGTAAACCATCACCAGTGTAAGGGACTGGAAAACCGACCCAAAATAAACCTGAGAAAACAAAAACAGAATCCATGGAATGCTAAAGAATGTAGAGTAAAGCTTAAAGAGATAAAAACACAAACAGTTTCTGCCAAGTTCAAATGACCAAAACCAGACACGGAATATGAACTTTTACTGCAGCCAACCACTAGAGGGCGTTTGTCTTGTTTCAGCTTTACTCTGACATCACTCTGTTTAGTTATTATTTATGCCAACAGTAATGATTGTAAACTTGTAAAAGTAGAATTCACCTCTCATATCCAAAAGAGGGATGTCCAACCATGTGTAAACACCGACAGCTCCTTCTATTTGTTCAAAAACTGCTGCTATTTCAGCATGTTGCTGCATTAAATGCATTCTGCCTTAAATGGATGTAGCTCAGACCTGAACTGGATGCAGTTTCACCATCCACGGAAGAGCCAAAGAAAAAAGATGATTTAGTAATCTAACACAGTCCGAGCTCCGGCTGGGGAAGGATTCTGGGATTACAAGTCCTGGCAAGTCCAGAACACTATTCTGCATCTCCTCTCTATCTATTTGTGTTTTTGCCTTTCACTGTGAGACTGGAGTTACATCTTGTGTAGAGAAACAGAATTGAAACCATTTAACTCGGAGACAGAATATTGACGACGAGCAGGCCGAACGGAGGTCTTTTTATGTTGAAGTGGAACATTAAAAGAGTCAAAGTGGATTGACCACGCCGCGCCCGCCGTTTCTTTTTCTCCCACTTCGCGCTCCTTAAATCTCCCCATTTCGGTGGCTTTTTTTCCAGACGCCCCTTTAAATTTCCTCCTCCGTCCCCGTGAGGCGTTATCTGAACTCCCATCAACCTCTCTGCTCCTTATTTACAGCATTTATGTTAATGAAAATAGATTTTTGTGCCGGTGATGAGATTTCACTGCAAACTTTTCTGGCTGTTTCAGCAACAAAAATGGTAAAAAGATTAATAAATAAATAAACCTTGGGGTCTCGGTGACATTTACCATGAGAATAAATAGGTTAGACGTTTTTGAAGGGTAGCTCAGAGTTTACTTGAAATATGAGCTTTGTGTAATTAAAAAGTGCACGAAACACCGGTGTTATTGAGAGAGCTTTAAAGCAGCTGAGTCAGCTAAATGATTATTATTAAAGCTCCTTGCAACAAACCGTCTAGTGTCATTAATATAAAAACTGAAGTATTTCCTCCTTAAATGTGTGTTGTTTTTTGTCACCTTTTTTTTTTAAACGACCAGATCTCATGTGAAAGTTATTTGAGTTAGTAGAACTAAGACATAATGTAAATAGAACCTGTCTGAATACATAAAAAAAGCAACACGTCATGCCACATCTAAAGCACTGCAGGTCTGTCTTGGTTAAGGTCAGAAGTCATGGTTCAGCATTAAAGGCACACTATGCAGTTTTGGCTTGTTTTTAGCACCCCCTAGTGTCCGTTTTAGATCACTGTCATAAAATCATTAGCACCATCTTTGCTCAGAAACACCTAAATCTGACTCCTCAGCCTTCATTGCTTTCTACTGAAATAAAATCAGGAATCATGAGCTAAAAACACTCCGGTGCTAGCATAACAGCTAGCCACATTGGGTTAGCCTAACTCTCGCGAGATACGGGACTTTGTGAGACTTCAGGGCACCGGACGAGAGACTCAGACGAAGGACTGAGTGACTTTTCATTGACCCTATAAAAGGTCACATTAGTGGCTCAAGAAAAAGATGTAAAAATATGAAAAAGTTACATAGTGTACCTTTAAGAAAGAGCATTGGTAGAGTTCCAGGACCAACATATCTGCTGACCAAAAGTAACACAAAGACTCCTCTCACATTTCATCCATTGGTTATTTGCATAGGGACAAGTGTTCGGTATTAATACTGAATATTTGCAAAATTGCAACGCTTGTCCCTAGATGGGGACATGGGGGCCTGTAACTGCAAAAAACATTTCAAAAGTACAAAATACAGACTGAAACAGAATCAAACATAATGACATCAAAGTGTGGCCGTTTGTCCCTTTTAAGGAGCTGCTTTCTAAAATGATCAGTTCAAGTGTGCAGGTAGAGGGTTCTAATCCCCATAGAGGAGAAACTGCTTGTCATGAATCAGTTGATGCTCCCTGAGTTACTGGAACCAGAGAGGAACCTGGAGGTCACTGAGGAGCTTCCATGGTAACGTTTAGGTAGAAGGTGAGATTAGAAAACGTTCTTAAAAAGATGGCAGTGATGTGATCGGATTGGCTTGAACTGCTGGATTATAGTTCATCCTCTAAGGTTTAAAAATGTTCTGTCACTTTCTGGAAGGAGTGTGTCCCGTTCCATCTGAAGACAAACTAATTGGACATGGTGGTGGTAGTGTGCTGGTCTGGGTCTGCATCAGGACCCAGAACACCGGCTGTAACTGATGGAACACAAGGACTGATGGAGCTGTAATTTATACTTACTCAGGTTTTCTTTGTCGCATATTGAAATTTGTTTGCTGATCTGAAACATTTAAATGTGACGACAAAGAAGCAGAAGCAGCAGAAATCTGTGAGGGAGCAAATACTTTCCCACATCACTGACTTACATCTCCACTCGCTCTGTGGATAAAATACCAGCGCCGTGAGTGAGCGAGAGGCGAGCTGGCATGCTAACTCAACTCCTTCTGCAGCCCGCCCATCGTGGAGAGCGCTGTGGAAAATCCATCCATACCTAATGACATCACACACACACACACACACACACACACACACACACACACACACACACACACACACACACACGACGCAGAACCGTTTTATTTTCAGATCTAAACTGGAAATAAGACTAAACCCACTGAACCGAGAGAGAGGGAGAGGAGAAGCAGGAAGATGAGACAAAAGAAGAGATAAAAGAGGAGGAATAGAAAAGTAGATGTAAAGGATGACGGATCGTATTTTTACATCCACACTTAATCAGTCTGGAAACGACCACCCTGATCCCCGTTTCTGCTCATACATAAATATCAAACTGCATAATGCAGGTACAGCTAATCCCTCCAGTGTGTGTGTGTGTGTAGGACTGGACTGTGGGGTGTGGTTATATATGTGTGTGTGTCGGGTTTTGGCAAGGCATGGTAGTCATTTCCCTTCTAGACTCAACATCACACACACACACACACACACACAGAGTCAGACATGTGCACGCTTACAAATGGCGAGCGTTGGAATATCATTACGGTAAGAGCTGCAGTGAGCAGGCCCCTGACACAAGCGGCCCTTTGTTCGAACGCAGACACACACACACACACACACACACACACTGCAGACCCAGACTCCGGCCTTCCATATCGCCAATATAATTACAGCTATTACATCTGACTCAAATATAACTTTACATCTCGATCTTCGCTCTTTTTCCTTTTTTTAAATTCTGAGTGCCCACGATGGGTGTGTGTGTGTGTGTGTGTGTGTGTGTGTGTGTGTGTGTGTGTGTGTGTGTGTGTGTGTGTGTGTGGGACAGCATAATGCTATATAAACATTACCTCAACTAACGAGCGGTAACCGGTCCGCGCCAAATTGTGTGTGTGTGTGTGTGTGTGTGTGTGTGTGATTGTGGTTTAACTTAATGACCTGTACAGTCACGTTTTTGTTCAGAGACGTTTTTTACTGTTAACATATTTTCCCCTTTGCTTCGGTCAAACTGATTAAAACTGGACACTTTCTGAATTTACCAGCAAAGAAAAGATCCTGACGTTCTGAGGGAACTTTATTTTATTATTATGGTAAATTATTATTTGCTTAATCAATAAGATGAAATTAAATGAGACGTTTATTGTTGGTTTTGTTGTTGGAAATAATGGATAAAAAGCTTTTTTGGGGGGGAAAGTGATTTAAGAAATTAAAGTAATAAGTTTGTGACAGTTTATCCGTCAATATTCCCGTATAAACTTTAAATGAAATTATTAGGATTTCCCTATCTTTTCCTATTATTGTTGCTGTATTGTTGTATTTGTGTCTTATTATGTTTCCTATCCTCATTTAATCCAGATTTTTGACTCTTTTGGAAGCAAAGTCGGCAAAGATTCTGCTTGGAGATGAATAAAGTCTATCTGAATTTAAAAACAATATTAATTAATGTATTTTTGGTAAATGACATTTCTATATGTTTTTATTAATTTTTAAACAAAAAAAATGCATAAAACACCCAGCAGGAGGTCTGGGAGGAGAAGCACAGCCTGGACTAGTTTTAAACAGTTTATTTTGAAAATATAAGTTTAAAGCTAATATTAGAACTTTTAAAACTTTAATAAACATATTTAGGTTCATAAATTCATCAGCAGGAACTTTAAACAAATAAAATAAAAGTTGAAAAGTTACTTAAACTTGGCAAAATTCTCATTTTCAAGAAAAAACTGAAAAATTTAAAGAATCAATTTTAGAATATCTTTATTTTACTGTAAGAATAACATGAAACTATAGCAGTGATGTCTCAGCTGATGCTCTTTTATAAAGTGTAAAATATGTTTTTAAATAAACAGAAGACATGATCAGATTATTATGAAAATAACAATGAAATAATAAAACGTTTAAAATGTCTAATAAAACAGATTTAGATCAACCAGAACGGAACAAAAACATTTAAACAAGAATAAATATAATAAATAATGTGACAACAAACACACGGTAGTTGTTATAACACTCTGAAAAAAAATGAATGTGTGAAAAATAAATGAAAAAGAACAAAATACAACTTCCTGTTTTCAGCCATCATGAGTTTAACGGTCTCAGTGTGAATACTATTAACATGTGATGTCATCGGTTCAATATCACGGTTAATAAAACAGATTTTAATTTATTCATGAACAGATTTAGGGGTAAACTAACGTCTCGTGGGAAACAGAAATGATAAAGACGCTGTTTTCCTCCTATTTTAGATTCTTCTTGCTCTGATTCAGTGACACATCTTGACTCTAGAGTCTGATCCTGTCCAGGCCGAGCTCCTCCTCCTCCTCGTGACATCTCTACGCTCTAACGTCTCAGTCCCCAATAAAACTGATCGAAACCTTGTCCTGTCCAGTTTCTCCTTCTTTCAGACTCTTAACATGTGTCAAACATCAGCTGACAGCCCACCTGCGACCTCCTACTGACCTCTGATTTCTCTGCATCTTGACTTAGCTGTGAGAGCCGGATAAAGTTTTTTTGTTTGCTTTTTAAAGCCACAACGTTATCTATGTTTGTGTGTTTTGGGACACATTTACATCTTAATGGAGACGATTTAGTTTCAGAGGAGAGTTGAGATGAAGGGTGTTCTTCTCTCATCAGCAGGAGGCAAAAAAAAAAAAAAAAAAAAATCAAGAATAAATTCTGCTGCAGTGGAAGAAAACCCCTAAAGTACATCCAGTGCAGATTGTGTTATCATATTGACACAAACAGCTGATTTAAAGCACATTGTTTGATCTTTGGAAGTCATTTACCAGTTCTAGTTCATCCTGAAGAACATTTTTCGATCTTTGCATCACAGTGTTCTCATAAAGAAGTGAGATCTGCTCTTAGAGTCTGGTTGTGTTTCTCCATGTTTGTTTTCCTCTGTGTTTATGTTGTGGGATCCTTCGCTCTTGGAAACTTTCTGTGAGTTAAACAGTCTCCAGAGCGCTTCGGCTCATAGCTCAGAGCGATGTATTTGAACAAATTAGGAACACACACAAGCCGATTTAAGGCAGAAAAGTGAGAACTGCACTAAATTATCTTTTATAGGCAACAGGTGAGCGTTAGGGTGTGTGTGTGTGTGTGTGTGTGTGTGTCGGCAGCTAAGTGCTTGTTGCTGCATTTAAATGAGTAATGTGTTGCTGATATTTAATAAACTAAACACAGGTGTGTAAAATTAATAACCTTATGGGGAGAATCTGAGCTGACGTCTTTCTGCATCTGTATTTTTCTTCTTTTTCTGGAACTTTTTCTCCTTTTATTATTAATTTACTTCTGAATAAATAGCTCTTTGAACATGAGAATTCACATCTGATGAATTAATATTTTATGATAATAAAACAGGGTCATTATTACCAATCCATTATTTAAAAGTCATTAACAAAAATCAAGAGGAGCAGGTGTCTTTTTGCTCAGTTGATTAATTTGGATTAACCAATCCCTGAAGGTGGAGGCTATGATATCACATTAGGGACACAAAGAAGGAAAAAACAAGGAGATTAAAGTTAAAATGTTGAGGAAAAAAGTCAAAAGTTCAAGATTAGCTCAAAACATGTGAAGCTCATAAAACATGATAAATATTAATGTGGTAAAACTCAAAGTTTTTATACATTTCAGGTGTTTTGATTAGATGGTAAAGAACTGAAGGAAACTGCATCTTGTTTTTAATAAAATGACTTGTTTTTTATTGTTTACTCAGTAAAAAGAAGGATTCCTTCCTATGGTTCCTAATTACAACCTTTTTCTGGAAGTTGAACTTTACATATTTCTGGAAAAAACTTTTGGACTTTTTAAAAAAAAAATAATAATTAGACTTTTTTTCTGGCAATAATAAGTGATATTTTATATGGAAAAAGTATTTCAGTGTTTTTCTGAAAATACTGGATTTTTCACAACATTTCAGCATTTTCCTGGAAATAACCATCAACCTGTTTATTGAAGAAAGCTTTATTTCACACGAGGGAGGAGAGGTTTACAATAGCATCGTTTTTTTTTACAGGTTAGTGGTTTTTATTTAAGAAAGAATATATTTTTGAAGCGCTGATAGGAATTAGTTTTTGGACTTAATAAAAGAGGCATATCCTATTAAAACTTCTTGTTTTAATTCAGGTGAATGAAGGTCTGTCTCTCTTTCTTATCAAGTTTCGACTTAACGTAGTGAATGGGGAGCAGACGTTAGCAGAAGGACTTGGTTGTGGAAACTCACCTGTTAATGCTGCTTTGTTTTCATTACACTAAGGAACAGTTGCATCATCTTTTTGCAGATTTTTCACCTGCTGGTAATAAAAGCACATCTGATATCAGTGATTTAACATTCTTTGCATGATTTCTGAAAACACATTTATCTTTTCGATTCTGTGACATTTGGTAAAAAGTTTGCTGCTCTTTGCAAATTTATTGCCTCTAAAAATGCAACGTCTGTTTGATGATGCGGAGAAACTGATCTGTGGAAGGAATATTTAATCCTCTTCAGAGGTTTTACATAGGACAAAGGACGGGTTTTCATCAGGACCCTGTTCTGACACTTCTGCAGGGCCGGACTACAATCCTTTTCCTCTTGTTATACCTTTAAACTTATGGGTTAACCTTATGTTTATAGTATTTGTGAGAAGTATTTGGTTAAAGCTCCAGCAGAACATGAAACTGATTTAAAAAAAATTGCTTCTTTATTCATTTTAGCAACAGTTTGGAGCAACTTTACTCCCTATTTCTTATTGAGACACTGACAAAAAACATACTAAACATTTTTTTTTTTTTAAATATGGGGATATTAGAATAAAAAACACATATTACATTATTATCATTATACCTTAATATTAATATTTTTACTTGATTATTATAACAACCTTTATTGTCCCAAATTACTGTCCCCAGTAGTTAAATAAACAAGAACAGGATGGAGAAAAAAGTCAACTTTACAGATTCACACATAAATCAATGAACCAATTAGAGGTCAAAGAGGTGGAGTGTTTCAATAAAACGTTCTCTAACTAAAAGTAAAGTCATAAAAAGATGCAGGACATGACCAAATGACATAAGAACCACATAACTGAGAAAAAGAGGGGAAAAAGTGCAGAAATTAATCATTATAAAAGCTCAGTGACTGAAAAGTCCTCAGTCATCCATCCAGGAGTCCTGAAAAGTGCTGCGGTATCTAAAAACCCATAATCGTTTATCTTAACAGGCACAAATATTCCCTTTAACCTTAGAATAAATGCCGAGGAGCTCCTGGTATTTTGGTGATTCGCTTCACGTCGCAGCCTGTAAAACCAGCCCCCGTAATTCACAAACGTCTGTTTTGTACTGTAAAACTCACCAAATCAGAGAAACGAGCGTCGGATTCAGCCCAATTCTGCCGTGCTAAAAGAGCATAACTTGTACTGTCAGACTCAGACGGGGTTTCTCAGCAGGAGTCCAACATGCAGTCTGCATATTTAAAATCAAAACACAGCTGGAGGGCCGTGGGCACCGACGAGCTCCAGTTTCTGTTTTCTGATTCAAAACAGTCGAGGATCCTAAAAGCAGATGAGCGATACAGAAAATAGATTCAAAAGAGGAGTGACTCATTCACCAGGAAATATGTTGTGAGTGTAATTTGCACTGCATGGTTAAAGGTGTACTTTATACGTTTTAGAACCAGAAAACCGATAAGATGAAGTTTTTCTATTTGTCACATTATGATTTAATTATTTCTCATTCACTTTCTTTTCTTTTGAATTTGTCTTTTTGTTCTGTTTTGGCCTTTTTACACATTTTTATTGGATTCATACAATTTAAAAAAAAGATGTACTGATTTACTTGATTATTAAAAGGGTAAATCCTAAATGTGTTAACATGAAATAATAACTTTTGTTTAAAAAACTAAACCCTTAAATGTAGGATTTTGAATCAGAGATGCACTGATTCTAGTTTTGTGAGCTGATACAGATTTCCGATTTTTGCACCTGTTTGACCTGTCGATACCGATTTAGCAGTATTTTTAAAAATACTATAAGTACATTTTTAAAAATTCCGAATACCACTAAAATCATAATTCTGTAAGTAAAAACTCAAAGTCAATTATCACTTCTTAATTTAGAACTTCTTCCTTCCTGCTCAGAAACAGGGGTGGTTCTAGGGGGGGGGGGGGGGTAGTGCCCCCCTGACAGCATGCTTGGCCCCCTCAGCAACTGTAACTGAATTACTGTAATTATACACTAAAATTTGAAATACTTAAATACAATGTTTTGGGTTTTTTTGTTTTAGAATGGGCCCCTCTTAACAAGCTGCTGGCCCCCCTTTAATGTTGATCTAACCTCCACTTGCTTAGCAATGATGTGTTCAAGGACCAAAACGAAAATTAGATTTTAGAATTTTGGTCATTTATGCAAATCAGGCTAAATTTTAGCCGCTTGAAATAATGTTTTTTTGTCATGAGAAAAATAAAACATTCAGCTTTTATACAAAACTTTCCATAATTTTCTCCAGAAGCCAAACTTTATAACTCAGAAAATGAAGTTTTATGATTTCAGAATTCAGCTGACCCGTTTTGAGGGTGAAGATTTGTCGACGCCGACAACAAAAACAGTTCAGGTTCTTATAGAATTTGTTGGAGGAAATCATTTAGCAAAACATGGGAATGTGGTCCTTCAGGAGCTCATTTACAGCGAGCCTCGACCGAGATGAATGATAATGTTTGTTTTGTGCAAGTGTTAGCGTGGGCATATTTGTGTGTGTGTGTGTGTGTGTGTGTGGTTCTCTGTAGGGAGCGCTGTTTAACACACACACACACACACACACACACACACACACACACACACACACCATCTGGACTTCTCCAAACACAGCATCAATCTAAGGTCCACTGTGTTTAAATGTATGTGTGTGTGTGTGTGATAAAACTCAACATTTTTTCTACACATTGATGATTTTCCTTCATGTTTTTACTTTATGTTCTCTGTGTTTTGGTTATAGTTTAGGTTAACCACATCTCTCAGGTCAAGGGTTTACCAGGTAGAATTTTCAATTTATTTATTGCATTTACTGAGGCCTTTTTACCACATAAAGGGTACAAAACAATAAATAAAACACTCTGAGGGACAAATGTGCTCCAATAAGGTTTCAGATGCTCTCATAAAACAAATAAACTACAAGAAATTATTTTAAAATTCTGAATTTTGTTAATAAATTTGGACACAATTATAATAAATTGAATTAAATCTTCTTGGAAATCTAGTTCTAAGAGTTTAACGTCTAAATATCAGACATTTTCAAAAGTCTTCAAATGTTGCATCTTTCCACCTTAAATAGACCTCTAAGCATTTTAAATGTTTGATTAAAGCGTCACTCAAACAAAACATCAGTAGACACATTTATCCAAGCGTTCTAATTCAAATAAGCAATACAGCTGCCAGGTAGAAGAGTGAAAATGTTTATCATCCACCTAAAAATGTAAAGTACCTACATGCTGTCAAAAGCCTTTCTCCGACAGTATGTCCTTTAAAGATTGGTATAAATGAGAAATATGGCAGATGAAAGATCTATTAATGGCTGGATTTCATGCTAAATCCACGATGTTAAACTTTTACCAAAACGGTTATAAATCTTCAGTTTTCCTTTGAGCATAAAACATAAAACGCCCCCCTTCCTTCTTTCACGTAATGGTACGTTCCTTGTCCAATGTGTCGTTCATGAACGAGCCGGCATTTTGAGCCAATGTTCTGTGTGCCCATGTAAATAAACCCATCCATCGATCCATCTTCTGTAGCCGCTTAGTCCTCCACAGAGGGTCGCTGGGGAGCTGGTCATGTAAATCAACTTTTTTTTTAAATCCATTCGGTGGGGGTGGGGCTTTAATAAATAAATGGATTTTCAGCAACGCTGACAACTGAAGCTTCGGCTCTACTCGACAGGCATCGGCTCTTAGACCCGACTCGTCCGTGAACGACACATCACAAGCCTTCATACTAAAAGTGACTACCAGGCTGTCCAGTGATATAAGAGTTATTACCAAGAAAGATTGTTACAACAAATAATCAACCAAACACACATTTCCTTACTTTTATTCTTTTATACACTTTAAATATATTTTTAACAACTTAACATTTTGTTTTTGTTTTTTTTGCATCCTGCTTCAGAAGTATACCAGATTAGATCGTAAACTGAAGGTAATGTGACCTCCTGCTGTTTCCCCCATCAACAGTCAGTAGAAATTAATATATATGTGTTCCTTCCTTTTCCTCTAATTACACCTTTTAATGTACGTCCTAACCTACATTATCTCATTGTTATTGCTTTTAGGCCCTCTGATGTTATTAAGCACATTATGCCACTTGCCACAGCAGGTAATCAAATCTTCCGTTTCCATTTTCTCGATGCATTTCTACTTATTATTGCACAGCTACAGCCATTACACCCTTCACTTCCCCCCGCTCACTTCAAAATAAGAATGTTTGTTTGCTGATTCACTTCTCTGACTGGAGAGTAAGGTATCACTAAAACCAGAGCGGAGCCAGATTCCTCTTTCACACTCTATAAATATCGTCCCTAATCAAGCAGGCAGTCATAACGAGTCGATCACCGTGTCAATCAGCTACCCGGGCTACTGCTCAGTCAGGCAGCAAAACTGAGGGCCAAACAGATTGCCAGCAAGCTAAATGGTAAATTACCAGTTTGAGCAATCAGCCCCCCAAAAAAACAAAAAACTCCAGAGAGAGAAAGACACAGAAAAAAATAAAGCAGCAGCCAGTCAGACAGAGAGGGAGAAGTGTAATCAGTGATAAGTGATTAGGATGTTCCAGTCATTTAGAATGAACAACTGCATTTCGCAATTAGAGCTTCTCTCGTTCCCTCTCTGTCTCCGCTCTCCGCCTTGTTCAATACATTTTGCTCTCCAGTTACTGTTGAGTGTGTAGTCAGACCAGACACACACACACACACACACACACACACACACACACACACACACACACACATGCAGAGACATTAGGATTCTGCTTTTCGCTGCACTTAGAGAAACTTCCACTGAGGATCCATTTGTGGTCTGAAAAGCACTCAGACTAATTATGAATATAAATTCACCCATGTTCTCTGATACAGTGTTCTAGTACACAAAAAGTTTATTCATTGAAAAAACACAGCGAAATTTTTTGTTTCAAGCCATTTATTTACCAGCAGTATTTCAAAGTTTTAACTCTTAATGCATTCATGTCTAAGAAATGCTGTAAAAAAAAAAAAAGAGTTCTTAGACAAAAAGCTTTTGATGCAGCGCTAAAATACTTATTAAAATATGCTTTTTCAACATAGTAAATACTTTCAAGGTCTAATTGAACTGCTTGAAATGTGCAGGTGTAACGTACTACTTTTACAAAATGAATTTGTATAAATATGAACTTTCTTTGTCTTATAAAGAAATTCATGAAATCTGAAAGATGCAAAAAAGTTTATGGTTAACGTGACGTTAATTGGGGGTTTCACATAGAAACATCAGTAAACTGTGTGCTGGTGCTAGTTTTTAATGGGGCTGGGCTGAAAATTTTTAAGACAGAAATAAAGGAACATCATCTTCTCACATTCCTAACCAGTAGGTGGTTTTACTCAGCGAGATGTTGATATGTGAACATGACATCAGAGTTTATCTTCGAAAACTGAACAATTTGAGACTCTTGTCGGGTGAAAAAAACACCAATTCTCACAGTAATTCCTCCAAATTATATCATTGTTTCATCTTCTTCAAGGGCAATGTTTTTTTTCCTTTATTTCTTTAAATTAACTTTAAAAAATTCTTAATTTGTCTCGTACTAAAGGGGATCAGTTCAGAACCACAGCTCTAAATGCAATGCATATCAAGATGTCCTCTGTGAAATAAACCAAACCTTTCTTAACTCAAGGACTTTCTTATATTTTCTTTCTCTCTTCTCTCCATTTTCTTCTCTAATTATTCTTCTCTGTGAACCTTTTAACCCTCCAGAGAAGCAGAAAGGCTGTGATATTGGGTTTCTGTTGCTAATGGGACACGTTTAAGAAGAGCCATCAGAAGATGACTCTTCTCCCCTCGTTTTTACTCCTGCATCATGAAAGTCTTCAATTTCCTCTGTTTTCATGTCTCCATTAATTCCAAGCCTCCGTGGTGATGACAGCCATGGCCGAAAGCCTTTTTTTAAAATGATTTGTTGGACTATCCATCCGACTCCAACAAACGGGATGTCTTAGAAATGCCTGAATGGAAATTTAATCAAATTTGACACAATCATCCACTTAGCCTAAAAAATAAACTGATATATAAATAAAAAGATAAAACTAAAAAACTTTTCATTGACCTCGTGTTACACAGATTAAATATAACCACAATTATCTGTAAATATATTTTAATTACAATTAGTTTTGATTTCTTTTAAATCTTAAAGTATATGTTAAAAAAAATACTGGTTCGAAGCATTCGATTTATGTAACATCAAACAGAGCATACGCTTGATTACTTTTAAATTTTCTAGCTGAATTATTTTGGTAAAGAATTCAATAAATAAAAATTTTAGGTAGATTTTATCTAATCAGAACCCACATTAAAAAAAACTAGAGATCCCGGACAAGCCCCCAAAGGGTGCTAAAACATTAATGAACAAGTGCAGAGTAAAGCACATAAACAGGTTGGGTGTCTGCTATTTTTCTTGACATTGACTTATTCCTTCTTTCACAGTACACTTCATAAATATATGCATGGCAGTGCTCACTAAAACCAGGTAGATATTTCAGAAAGTGTTGCAGCTGAATTGATGGGATCGTTCTCAGACGCATCTGTCAGAGGAGTCTGTCGGGGAACCAACAACAGATATTTGTAACTGAAAGGTCAAATAACAAGTAAACACACAGGACAAATATGCCTAAATAAATAGGAATTTCACAGTTTTGGAGGATAACTCAGCACTGTTTAAATCAGAGGGAAATACACGGAGGTCTTTCAGTGTTGAGTTGGTATGTCTCCCCCATGAAGGCATCGGTTTTTCCCGGATACTCCGGTTTAATGTCCACACGAAGGAAAAAGCAATAGAACATTATTTTGTCTTTGGATTTTTTAAATTCATATTTGACTATAATGACACTATAAAACTTTGTATTAATAGTTTTAGGGGCTCTCACCGAAATTGTTGGAAATGATCAACAATTGAGTGTTATTGGGACTATTAAAAGGACATTTTAAAGCATTGTTAAAATTTTTGTAATGATCCATTTTACTTTTTAAAAGAATATTTGTACTTTTCTCTACTTTTAGTACTTTACCTGTTACTTTTTTTGTTTGTTTTTATACTTTCTTGACACCTTTTTTTAAGTTTCAGGCATAGGCAGAGACATCTAAAATGTAAAGGATGCACACATGATCAAATATGACCCCTTGCCCAATGCCTTATTTAGAAATAGGGATTGAAATATCCTCTACCAAATAGTTGACCCAAACATTGAGTTGAAGGATTCTGCTGTCAAAAACAAGAGTTAAAATTTACTTTTAAAACAACCATTGAACTGATTTGCAAAACCTTTTTATCGTCTTAAAAATAACTAAATCAACCTTCTCTATTGCCAAAAATAATGCTAATTCTATAGAACCAAATCTCTGACTCTGGCTAACTTAGTTCTATACCTGTAAATGTTTTTTATTCATGCATTTTTACTTTTAAATAAAGATTAAAATCATTTATTGACGCATTCTCCATGTAGACAACTTTTCCCACACATTCTTGCAAGAAAGTTTCTTTTGTCTAGACGTGGTCGTTTTAAAACTTGTGTGGTTACAGGAAATTCAAACCGAGTCAGCAGAGGAAGCAGATATGCAGCAGACAAATCTGTAATGAGATTAAAACAATCATGCATGAAATAAGTTAATAATTATTATTTACAGAAAGCAGCCGGAAAGATGGGAGACGTCGGATCACGCGACAACACCACAAGTCCTCCATTTGATCCGAGTGTGACCAGCGCATCTGTTGACAAGCTATCCATAAAGCTTTCACATCCACGTTTAAATGATGGGTGATCAGATAATAATGTTATAATAGAAAAAGAATAAGTCATTTTTACTCAGACCTTTTCTGTGTCTGCCCATAAACATGAGGTAATTCAATACCACAGAGACTTTATGTCACATGACACCTTTCACAAAAAATGTTTGTTGTGTGTTATGAAGTTCCTCATTTTAGATAAAAAGAAATAAAATAAAAATGTAATTAAGGAAATAAGATTTGCTTTACTAGAATCACAAAAATACATTTAGGACAGAAAATGATTTGAAACAAGTTTAATCCTGTTAATTTTGATAACTAATTCTTTCACACTGAAGAACAGGAAGTATTTTAGTTTTGTTAGCTTAATTCTGTGTTTAAGTTCTGAAATGAACCAAAGCTTAAAGCGTTCAGATACCTACTGGTCCTTGTTCTGATGCTCCTGCAGCGTTTTCCCCGAGGTCAGCAGTTCAGTCTGTAGAGCGGACGCGAGGCGTCCCTGATGATGTTCAGTGCACGTCTTCTGCTCTGGAAGGTTGCTGTACAGAGGTCAGGGGTACCCCGATGATCTCTGCTGCCCTCAGCATCCTCTGCAGCACCTTTTTGTTCACTGAACTACAGGAACCACAACGACATGCTGAACATCAGCACGCTCCCCTCCATGCCTCTGTAGAAAGTTGTTAGGATGCTACGGGGAGTGCAGTCTCTGCTGGACCTTTTTGACATTACTGATGGTGTCAGTGACCAGGTGAGGTTGTTGGATCTGCACTCCCAGGAACCTGAAGGACTTCACTCTTTCCACCGGATGGGGGCCTTTGATGTGTACTCAGGTTGTGACCTTCGAAAGTCAACGATCATCTCCTTCGTCCTGTCTACATTAAGCACCAGATTGTTGTCTCTGCACCAGCCGACAACACGATCAACCTCCCTCCTGTACGGTGATTCATCATTGCCATGACTGAGTCCCACGATTGTGGTGTCATCTGCAGAATTAATGACCCGATTCCCCTCATACACAGCTGTACATCTACGGCTCAGCAGTGCAAACAGCAGAGGGCTGAGTACACAACCCTGAGGGGATCCAGTGCTCAGCGTTAGTGGCTTGGAGGTGTTTTTTTTAATGAAGATGTTTCTAAAAAAGCATTTCTGCACCAACAAGGTGTTTCCCAAAAAGCCGAAAACATCCGGGATAGACTGCTGATGATGTGCACCTTTGAATGTACTTATGACATCACTGAGCACCAACATATTGCACGTCTGCTTGTAAGTCCATTATAATCAATGGTTTTCTTTGTTATGCTATGAGTTGAGAGTGAGCTCCAGCTCCAGAAACACAAGCAGAACTTAAGGAGGTCTCGTTATATAAGCGCTCTAAAAGTTTTCAGTGATTCGACTCCTACCTGTGCATGAATAATTCACCAGGGGAGCAGAAAGCTTTGGGGCTTGTTACCGTTTAGACCCGTCCACGTCCCCATAACCCCCCTCAAGCCGAGGAACTTGTCTCTCACCGTGTCGGCTTTCATGTCACAACTCCATCTGGAGACGTTTTGAGGACACCGTTTTGTAACCCGCCTGGGAAAATGTCACCCGTTTAATTTGGGTTAAGAAATAAATTCAACACAGGTGAGGTTGTGATGGATAAACCAACATTTATCTTTGTATTTGATGGTAGAAAAAAGAAGATTTACCCAAGTTTTATAGAGAAGATTACAAATAATTAATTGTCCTTATCCCATATATGTCTTTGCTCATGCTTCTTCTATGTTTAAACATTTCTCAGTTTATTTTTCAGCCTATTCTTAATTTTTTTTCTTTCTCTACTTTTCTCCTTTTGCGTCTCAGTCCACGCGGCCATGCCTCGGTCCTCTCCGGTGCTCCTCATCCCCTCGTTCTTCGTGCATATGCTGCGAATCGGATTCCGCGGGGAACGGCTCTGAATATTATCTTAAATTTTTCATTCCTCATCTCTGCTGCTAGTTTTACTCTCAATTTGTTGCCCAGAGCCAAAAAGCAACATGGGATTCGTGAAACGTGCAGACACCACAGAAAATGCGATTATGGCCTATCCATCTCTCTTTCCATCCCTCGTCTTTTTTTTTTCTCTTCACAATCCAAAAACAACTTGGGACCCATGAAACGTGCTCACACCTCAGAGTCCAACACTTTTTTCTATTTTGCATCCCGTTTCTCTCACCCCAGCCCTCCTTTGTTTTTTTGCCTTCCTTCTATTCTCTTTTATTTCATTTCCTTCTCACTAAACTCTCGTCATGTTATCACCCTTTCTTTCCCCAGCTCAGTGTCTCTTTTCCTCCGTCTTTCTTTCTGTCTGTCTATATTTCACTCCCTGATGCTCAGAGGTAATTCTCTCCCTCCTCTCCGGAGCCTTATTCATCATCATCATCCTTTCCTTTCACACACACATACAGTACGGTATTTCTATCAACATTCACAAACCGGGTCTGCATATTGGTGTCACCTCTTCTGACCAATAGAGAGGATGATAGCAGCGAGGGAAAGTAAAAAAAACCTGAGATCTGGGGGGAAAAAAATCAATTTCACACAAGAAAACAACCTAAAATAGCAGCTAAAGTTAGTCTGTGACACGATGCTGCAGGACAGGACGCTAGAAAAGAAGCGTTTTGGAGACAAAGGCCTTTTTTGTGTGTGATTCAATTGTTTAAAGTTTCAAAATAACACTTGGTCAGTAGCAGTAATTAGACAAGCTTGTAAAAGGTTGTTTTTGCCACCATCCAGTAGTATTTTAGTTCTGCACAAAGACATTTAAATCTGATTCATTCTAAGGCTGGCTGATTTTCCTTTTTAAACTTTTGTTTTATGCTCTTTATCTTGAGAAACTGCAAATGTACTTTTTAGCCTAAACCTTTAAATATTTATAAATGCTTTCCAAAGAAATTAGCTATTTTAAATTCAAACAAAATGTAAAAACTCAATAAGTTTTTCCTTTCCTTAACCGTGTTGTCGTTTAATTAAATTCTGCACCATTTTCCCCCAAATTGTCCGTAACTCTTCTCAAAGTTGCAGCAGGTTCCCAGGTTGTTTTTCAGCTTCCCAAGTCCTATAGACTTGTTTCTATGGAAATACCTCCATATGTTTCTGTCAGACTTGTTAGGATGTGGATATTTATGATGCAGATTGCTGACATAGCAGCAGCAGAATTTTTGTTCACAACACAAATACAGCTTTATGTTAAAGCAGCAGTCAGTGTTTGAGCGAGACAGAATTTTTTTAAATCCAACGCACCACGGCTCCCTAAACATCCCTGCTCCCCCTCCCGCTGCCTCTAACCCCATTTCTACAATTGTGCACGTGCATCACTTTTTAGAAAAACTTTGCTCCGACTTATGACTCATGACCATGTTCCAATGTAGTGACTGTAAACAGCGAACCGTCCTCTGCATGGCCCAGCACCTTTACAGGTTTGCGCGATGCACATGCACATTGATTGACAGCCAATAATACAGAAACTCGAATTTTATTGACTTAAAAAATTCAGCTCATTGTGCTTGTTAGGGATCAAACGGTGGAGGGATTCCTACTGAACTGTTCCTATGCTATCACAAATGGGTGCAGACAACTAAATATAGATTATGTGGGTCAATGACCACTCTATTTAGCGGCACACTATGTAACTTTTTCATCTTTTTAAGTCTTTTTCTTGAGCCAGTATGTGCTAATAGGACCCTTTACAGGTCATCAAAGAAAACCTTTATCTGATGATTGAAAACACGGGCGCTCAGCGAGGGGAGGAACGGTTCGTTTTTACGACAGTGATTTAAAACGGACACTAGGGGGTGCTAAAAACAAGCCGCAAGTGCCTGAATTTGAATAAATTGATCAATAATTCTTATAAATATCATGTACTGTTAAATGCATTTCAAACAGTACAATTAACTACATAAAGATGAGAGGAAATGTGCTTATAATCAGCTAAAGAAAGACAAAAAGAGGAAGAAAGGAAGGGGTTTGATGGGACGCTTAACGACATGAATCCCAGCCTCCTCCTAAATGAGTAAAATATGGTTTAAAGAGAAAACACAAAAGCAAAGTATGAGACATTTATAGATCGTTTTTAAAAGCTGAGAAACTGTATAATTTGTCTTCATATCAGAAACTAAAGCACTAATTTTCAAAAGCGCTGTCTCCAATGTAAAGGAATGCCGTTATCACTTTAATGAAAGTCGCTATTAAAGTGTCAAAATGCTGTCAGCTGACGTCTTAAACAAATTCTAACAGAAAGAAAATGTTGGACATTTAAATGGACGGAAGCTTTTATTTAATGTCAAATTTCTTTATTCTGCCTTTCAAATTTAATGTACAGTCAGTATAAAACAATGTTTTTCACTTCAAAGATTTAAAACTCACAGAAAACACTTTCAGTAACAAAGCTCTCCCAAAATGAATTCTCTCTTCTTTTGAAATTCGCAAAAATCAGAGTATTTGCTTTTAGTTTCAGAATAAAAAAACGGTTGTTTTGTTTGCGTAAATAATATATTCTAGCACATGTTGACTTTAGCTCCTCCGTCCATCACACAGTCCCTTCACCTTCTAACAAACCAGTACGACGTTTCTGTGTGAGAACTGCCACTTCATTTTTCTTCATTTGATCAACAAATGCGCACACATGAACACAAATCAAAGCAAAGAAACAAACACGCATCTGTGTATTACCCAAATTAGAGATGTCTTACACAATTTTACGACGCAGTAATGTCATAATAAAAGAAAGACGGCGCGCAGCGAGAGAGCGAGAGCTGGAATTCATAAACCCAGCTCAAACATCCACTGGGGAGGAGGAGTGATAAATTAAAATCATGTGTCGTCAAAGACGCTTAGCCCATATGACATTAGCTAAGATGATGGATGAGGGGGGTTTGTAGACAAAAACATGTCTTTGTGTTTGCATAAGCCTGCGTGAAACCGACAAAAGGCTCAACAACTTTGGGTTTTAGTTTGGGAACTTAAAGCTGTCAATGTTTTTTTCTTTTTTTGTGTGACTAATATTGATTTGAAAGTTGTTGTTTTTTATGTTTATGGCTGTAAACTTTCATTAATTTTTCACACAATATAGAATAAAATATAGGTTTTATTAAATGAGATCAGTACGTGTGCAGAGGGCTCAGGGAAGACTACTGACACGAGTACTTAAACTAAAAGAGAGGCCGATTTAAACAGCGTTTGATGTGTTTGTTGCTGCGCTGGGGAAAGCAGGAGGTTTTTCCTCCTGAGCCGAGTCGAATAACCGAGCAGCTTTTGATCTCGTTCTCTTCTGCGATTTCAGATGACAACAGGGACAGTGGTGGGGTAGGCCTCGGGGGACCTTCGGGTCTTACGGGACGCTGACTCTTATCAACCTGTCGTCCGCAGAGAGATCCGATTGGTGGTTCTTTGCAAAGCCTCTGATTTACTGGGAATCTGCTGACACTTTAAAGGATTTACAGCAGTCCTCCCAGTCAAGGACACGTCTTCAGGGTGTGAGGATGTGGATATATGAGGGGCCCTAAAACCGCATGTGTAGCTTTGAGTTTTGCACAAATACATAAAGCTATTTTTTTATATATAAAAGAAGTTCTAAAATTTGATTTGTTTTGGTCAAGAGAGACAAAATAACCCACAACAATCCACAAACTGCTGATACACTTCTGCTGTGTTGATTTTAAATTGTATGTAATTTTTTTTTCATCCCTAGGACACATTTTATTGTGGAAATAAATGTATCCAAAATATTTAATAGGATTTTACTTATAAATCGCCCAAAAATATCCTCTGGAGTGCCACAGGGCATGTAGTTTGGTACATAGATTTTTATGGAAAGCCAATTATATGCCTGAATGTAAAGCTGCCTTTTTAATGTTTTTGAGCAGACTCTTGAGATTGAGGAGTTTAAAAGAATAACTTTTTACACCTTGAGTCAGAGCTTCCATACACATAGACTATGTTATGATCTGTGTTGACTTTACCAAGGTTTCCATCCATTCCTTATAGTTGTATATTGTAAATAAGTAACTCCAGACATAGATATTTACCGCAGATTTTTTGTGTGAAAACTAAAATACCCAGAGTTCACATTTTAATAAAACTGCTGTTCCCAAATAATGTCAGCAGGTGGCAAAGTTGAGCTAGTGATGATTAAAACATATAAATTACAAAACTAAACATACTTTTGTCACGCAGGAGTCTATAAAAGCAGAGAAGAGCCTCTGTGGAAGCCCAGATATGTACATAATAATGTTTTTCAACACATAAAACATATTGCTAGCATAAATCTGCAGAACTAAAACATGATGCACCCAGCATTAAGTTTAGTCGGGTTTTTGTGTTTCTGCAATTGGTGAACAGATTGTATGTTATTGCGATGACCTTCAAGTGTTGGTAGGTTGTCTTTTTTTATTTGGTCACACAGGTTTCTTATTGTGATGGTGTTTTAAAGGCACACTATGACTAGTTGGCTAAAGTGGCTAGCTGTTATGCTAGCGCTGGAGTGTTTTTAGCTCATGATTCCTGATTTTTTTCCACCTCTCCCTGCTTGAACACAGCTGATTTCTTTGAATGAGTGATGAACCGCTCCAGTAGAAAGCGATGATTCAGGTGTTTCTGAGCAAAGACAATGTAATGTTTTTATGATGGTGATTTAAAACGGACACTAGGGGGTGCTAAAACATGCCAAAACTGCATAGTGTGCCTTTAAATAAAGTTATGTCTCCGTTTGGTGCAGGTGATGTCAGGATAGACTTGTTAAACCAACTATCGTTTTATCAGTTCTGTTGAGTAAATGCACCGTCACACCCTCTGGTTACCATTACAAAGGGAATTTGATAACCAAGAGTAAAATAGCACCTTATTTCAAGGACAACAGCAGGCAATCAGGTCAGAACTCTAATGACTCATGGTAAAGTTTGAAATGAGGGCGCTTACTTTGAATCTAGATTAAAAACAAGAAAACCCTTTGACCGTTATAATACTTGATTTTACTTTAAAGTTGAAACAGAACTTTGTCATTTGATCTGGTTTTGATGCTTCTCTGTAATGAACAAATACAAGTTTGGCCTTTTTCATGATTTATAAATCTACCAGTGGTTCTAATGAGGAAAATATGTCTAGCTTTTAAAAAAGAACAATACAGATTTCTTTAAATAAGGTAAAGATTGACAAAAATAAAGAGAAAATCACACGAAACAACTTTTTAAACGGCTAATTGAGCCTCTGAAATGGAACTTGAGAAATTTGCTGAAGCAAGAGAAAGTGAAGAAGTGTTTGGAAGGCTGGACTCCATCCCACAGAAATGGCTTTGATAGGAATGTGCAAAAGTAGTCACTGGTAGCGTGTAGACAGTTGGCACCATGAGACAGACAAAGACACAGAAAGAAAAAAGGCGACAAATCGAGAGAGAGAGAGAGAGACATTGTGGTTTTTCTTCTCATGGATATATAATCAGTTTAAGAGGAAGTTTTTTCCCCTCAGCTTTGCTTTGATGCACAATCAGATTTCGACCCACACTGTAATTCTCTGTCTCTCTGTCTGTCCCTCTAATAGTCTCTCTCGGTGGCGTTTGATGTGGCGGCACCCTGGCATTGTTCTTGCTGTTGTGCCAGTGTAGAATTAAAAACAATCAAAACCCAGGAGGAGGGACAGAGATAGATGAAGGGCTGGTGTCGCTGTATTGATGTGGCATCGAGGCCCCAGTAAAGTTGAGAAACTGGATATAATTGACAGCGACGCTGGTAGATCTGGGATTCCCATCAGAGCGGTGGAATGTTCTGCAGTGTTCCAGAGTGACCTCTGAGAACTCGGCGAAACGGCCAGCAAGCAGCAGCAGCATCGTATCAACATCCCAAATACCAAACGGCGGTGT
This sequence comes from Callopanchax toddi, assembly GCA_006937965.1. Classification (NCBI taxonomy): domain Eukaryota; kingdom Metazoa; phylum Chordata; class Actinopteri; order Cyprinodontiformes; family Nothobranchiidae; genus Callopanchax; species Callopanchax toddi. Next base: position 1,334,679 of record SSNR01000138.1, on the reverse strand, counting down.
TTTCAATTACTCCATCTGCTCTTTGTTTATCTTCTATTACACTCTTCTTATCTCTCCAATGTGTGTGTGTGTGTCTTAGAGGGGAAACCAGTGTGTGTGTGTGTGTGTGTGTGTAAAAGCCAACTGATGATACAAAAGTTGTACAGATTGTTCCTTTATAGATGGCAACCAACACTAAAAGTCACTGAGGAGGTTGATGTATTTAGAAAAACATCAAATCAGTTTTTGTCAAACTTTAATCTTTCAAATCAACACATTTTAATATCAGACCAGAGTAAATACAAAATGCATCAACGATTTCATTTTTTAAGGGAAAAGAACCTCTGACCTTAACCTTAACCATTAGAGTCCTGCAGGATTTCATCATTTGTTCTTTGATTCTTGAATTTCTTTAGATCAGGGCATGCTGTGTTGCTTTTTGAGATCTTTTAGCCTGCTTCATGCATCAGACAGGTTCTGTTGAAGGGGTTTCTTATTTCTACAGTTTGACGCCTGGATGTGGTTAAACTGAAGTTAGCTTTCCAAATAACATGGGTAATCATCGTTATTAATTCATGATTTAACAAAGCGGGATTACTTTTTCAGACAGGTCCATATTAGTTTGAAAAATTTATTATTTGCTGCATCTGAAACATTTAAAGGCACACTGTGTAACTTTTTCATATTTTTAGACCATTTCGAGCCAGTATGTGCTAATATGACCCTTTACAGGTTATAACAGTGACTTAAAATGGACACTAGGGGGTGCTAAAATCAAGCCAAAACTGCATAGTGTGCCTTTTAATGTTCCAACAAAGCAAATCTTTTTTTTAATTGCAATTTTTATTTATTTTGAGGGAAGTTTTCTCTGTTATATCTCCAGCAGTTTGGCTATTGCCACTTAGTTGTGCTGTTTCTGGATTTTGCCCTTTTAATATCTAATTTCTAGGTAAGATCTACATAAATATGGTCAGAAAAACATTGTTTGTGTGTCTCCTAGAACAAAAACTAAATTGCTGTTTGACATAAAACTCTGTGATCTAGTGAGGTGTCAAATACCAGAGTTAAATGTGCCATTTTGGACATTTCCAATCCCTTTTTGTTGTTGCAAGTTAGTATAAATAATGCACATCTAATGCTGATGAATCCTGGTTGTTTATGTTATGGATAAAATGTTACAGATAAAACACAAATACACTCTTTGTGTTTTCGGAGAAAATAAGGGAAACGTTTAAAAGGTCGCCCGTACCTGCAAAGCCTGTGAAACTCAGTGGTTCGGTGGCAAATTCAAGAGGAAACAAGGCATGTGTGAAAAAGGCCACTGATGAAAGATTGTAAGAGAAAAGAAAAGAAACTATAAGGAAATGAATGAACCCAAAAAAGAATGAAAGAAAGAAATGGAGGTGAGATGAGGGCGACCAAGAGATGATTGATGAAGCCAAAATGGCGATTTCTTGCTTCATCTGATCTGCATTACTCTGCAATCAGCAGCCACACACACACACACGAACACACACACACACACACACACACACACACCTTGCAATCAACACACATGCACACTATCAGCATCCCTCTCTCAGACTATTAATCTGCAATCAACACACAGAAGAATGATCAGTGGTTGTCATCATCAACACACAGTGCACGCTTGCAGATTTGCACACACACACACGCACACATTATTATTATGTGAGTTTAAAAAGTCTGCACTTGTCAACCTGAGTGCAGACCATCATACTGAGTTCTTAACACACACACACACACACACACACACTGCTAGAAGGAAACAGGAATAGCTGCACCTCCCAGCATCTTTGACATCCTCTTCGAGTTTTGTGTTTTGGACTTTGCCTCCTTTTGTTTTAGATTTTCTTTAATGATCCCCAAAGGATACATCCATCTTCTTAGCTTGCCTCCTCAACAGGAAGGTCAAACCCCAAGGTTAGCTACGCAACTGCTACACAAATGTTCCCCTGGAGCCGTGGGCTGGGAGACTGCAGTGGGTTTCTGCGAGCCTGCTGAAGAGAAATGTTCACAAATCCATCTAAAAGTCAGGAGTCAAACAGTTATGTCATGAAAATGTAGAATTTATTAATTAGCTGAATCATTTTATGTGTTTGTTGCACTGAGAGTTGTTGAATACAGGTTAACTTTTTGAGTCAACTGAAATTAAGATGGGCACCATCGCTAATTGACATTAGCAAAAACAAAAATGTCTAAAACTCAGTCGATTTTACAGATACTGACCTGAAATTAGCTGTCGTGGTTGTTGTTTTTCTGAAATCCCTGAGATCTTTGAAACTCTCATTTTAGTCCCGTCACTTTCTTTTTGCTAAATCGTGACCTTTGACCTTAACTTTAACCAAGTGAGGCATGCAGCGCTGTAGACATTCTTTTGTTCTTGAATTTCTTTAGAACGGGACATGTTGTGCTGCTTTTTGAGATCCTTTAGCCTATACTTCATGTTGTCAGATTCCTTAATTCTACAGGTCTGACAGTAATCAGGTCTGGGTGTCGCTAGAAAAACTGAGCTCAGCTTTTCAAATTGAGTTAAATTTAGTGTCAGAATAGTTAAGAACAATTTCCAATAAATACTTTGAGTGCTACACAATTAGTCATATTAGAATTAGAATCAAAATCTCGTTTTTCGTCATTTTACAATGAAATTCCTGAGAAAAATAGGTCCCCCTGCTCTGCTCCGACAGGCTTGCTTGCCTGTGTAGAGCAGCAGCTCTTCCTGGAGCGCTGCGTGGGAGGTGCCGCGTGCATTTTATGAAATATTGACTGCTTGGAAACATAATTTATGACTGAAGGGCCAGAAATAAGAGTCGCCTGATCTGGCCCACAATCCACCTGTTTATACCTAGGCTCTAAAGGCTACCAGATCACATAAAAGTTTGTAAATTATGAGCAGCTTTACCCAAAACATATGTGTTACTCTCTAAAATGATCTTATGATTAAACTCTCCATGAAAGGAGGCGGGCGATGTCCATCCCTTTAAGGAATTTTAAAATGCATTTGGTATTTAAACCCAGAGAAGCCCTGCTCGTTACAGATGTCATAAATTAGCATACAAATGGACGGCCATAAAAACATTTCAAAGTCGATGAAACAACTGCGGCTGTCTCTTTGCAGAAGTGAACGTGCACGCACATGCACGCCCCTATGAAACGACTTGTTAGAGAACTAATGTATATGCAGTCTTTAAAAGCAAATGCATGCAAGCAGAAACACATACAAGCCATGCGGATGAGTGATTAGTAACTTAATGTTACTGAAGCGTCATCGTTTTTCAGCTGAATGCTGGAGGTTTGTTGTGATGAATTATGACCTCTGTAATGCTGCTGCACCACTCCATCCCTCCATCTTCCCTCCATCCAGCGCTCTAGCCTTCTATTTGTGTGTGTGTGTGTTGCCTTCTCTCCTCCTCTGCTTCAGTCTCAGTTCCTCCCTCCTTCTCATCGCTCATGTCTCTGCCTGCCTGATCATCATAATCAGATATGATTTATAGTGACACACACATGCAAGCGTGCACGCAAAGTTGTACACAGAGATCATTGATCAGATATTTGTCTGCAGAGAGCTATCATCGTTCTGATGATAATATGATTTCTGGAAAATAAAAAAAAGGAAGAAACACACACACTGGGAAGAGATGTTTTATGAAAACTCATCCACACACACTTTTTTTTTTTGCACGTGCATAAATAGATCTGAAATGATTAATTTTATGAGCGTAGACAATGCACATGAAAACGCCTGTCCTTAATCTTTGTCATTATCTCCTCGTCCTGCTCCCGCCTCGTTTATTCTGATGTGCCACACATTTTGTAAGCTGATGTAAAAATGCTAAATGATATCGTAATGTGCTAATAGGATTTATGTCACGGGAATGCTAATGAATGTTGGTTGCTAAAGTTAAAGGTGCAATCAGTAATATTTTTGATGGCTCTCCACAAAGTGGTTGTGATTTATGAGCGGGAGACTTTATGATCAACGTCCGCAGCTCAGCAGCCTCGCAGGTAGCAGCGAGGCTTTCAGCTCGGATGAACTTCTGCTTTAGAATTTGAAAGCAAGGAAAAAAGTAAATTACCAAAATGAGTGATTTTTGGAGAGGAAAAAAAAAAACATTGTAAAAACCAGACTCAAGTACACACAAAAAAACCCTATTTTTATTGGTTTTCTTTGGCTTCTTTTGCAGCAGGAAATGGGTCCCCCTTGTGGTGGCTAAAGGCCATAGCAACACTAACTTGAGATAAACACAAAACATGCTTTTTTTCTTCTTCTTCCAAATAAGTAATGCTAACAAAAACACTGTCAGCCATAGTACTGTAATAAATCATAAAAATAAAAAACAATAAATATGTGTGTGAAATTCCACTTGTACCGATTAACACATGTTAGCATTAGCATTGCAGCTCTGCTAGCTGCTACGGGAAACTGGAAAAGTAGTGAAGGCTTGTTGAACTGGCTATTTATTTTGCAACCATTTAAGCAGTTAGTTTTTGGGAATTAACAGTCACCTGGCAACAACTGATAATCTGACAGGATTTTCTTTACAGTCCAGCCTACGGAAAACTAACAACTATGTCATCATCCTGCTTTTGAGGTTTTTAAAATGCAATTAGCAAAATATTATTTTGGTTATTAGTGTATCACTCTACATCCCTTACCAGCTACATAAAACAGTATTTGCCCCATATACATTCCCTGTTTTTGCCTATTTGTCACACTTCAAGGCACACTATGTAACTTTTCCATATTTTTAAATCTTTGTCTTGAGCCAGTATGTGCTAATATGACCCTTTACAGAGTTAATGAAAAGTTACTCAGCACCATCTGCTTGTGTCCAGAATGCCACACTTGCAACATCAGAGTCTCTAGTCCGGTGCCCTGAAGTCTCACAAAGTCACGTATCTCGCGAGAAGCAGTACTGCTTTACGGCAATCCATGTTTACGCCTCAGAACCTGCTCAGGACAGACGAGCTGAAGACACAGACATCATATATACCGTATTGACCGAATATAGGACGACCCCGATTATAAGATGACTTTAAGTGGTTCTGTGCAGCTGTGTGAGGAAGAAAGCCTGAATGAGAGCCGAGCCGTCGCCTGACAGAGGTCCGCGCTGAGCTGCTCACGCTGAAAGCTCCTTCACTGGGTCTGGAAGGTGAACCTGGCTGGACTGATCATCAGGCATTTTAATCCTCAGTGGGCCTGGAACTTTGAGCTGGTCCGGACCGCGATCTGAGCTGCTTCCTGTTGCTGTCGCATTGACCAGAAGCCTGCGCCCTCTGCTGGTTTGGTCGTGTAATGACCCCAAAAAACTAGACCGCGATTATAAGACGACCCTCCCCCCCCTTCACATCATTTTCAACGAAAAAAACCTTGTCTTATATTCGGGTCAATACGGTATGAGCTAAGAGATCTAATGTATCGTGTTCATCATGGCAGTGCCTCCAAAGAAAAGCTGGTTTAAAAACACGAGCACACAGAGCAGGAGGGGTAAACAGTGAGGTTTTACAACAGTGATTTAAAGCAAACACTAGGGGGTGCTAAAAACAAGCCAAAACTGCCAGGTGTGCCTTTAAATGTTTGAGATCTGCAAACAAATGTGGAAAAAACACATTTTCTTTTAGGAACAGTTGAGCACCAGTAGAAACAAAAAGATGATTTTCACTTGTTCTCATGACCAAAACAAGATTTGACATAAAAATGAAATGTCACTGGGATTTTGCTGCCAACCCGTGAGCCAAACTCAACAACGTTGTGAAGGTTGTTAAATCCCTTTTCACGTGTTCTTGTAAATAAACATAAAATCATGTATTAGGCTAATGAATATTGTGATTCTTGAAAACGCCTAAATGTTTTTGTTCGTTTTTGGGTCTCTGTCCTCCATCGTTTTCTTCTTTCTTCTCTAAGGTTGCATTTTAATTTTGAATTAAAGCAGAGAAGCTTGAATCTGAATCCTTTTGAGAAACCAAACAGCCCTCTCATTGTTATGCCCCCCCCCCCCCCCCCCCCCCCCCCCCCCCCCCCCCCCCCCCCC